>KZ061548.1:389734-406287 GCA_002091835.1 Anopheles maculatus | reverse complement strand
AGTCTTAGACAGAACATCAAATCAACTAGCTCTTCACAGAATAAAGAACTATCTTTAAAGTTGTCTGTAAGTGAGGACCTTAGTATATCTCAGGAGGTATTTGATTGGTCCAGGATATCTGGATTCTTCTAATTCTTGGCTTGTGCAGAGTTGAGACATGGCCAGACTACCAATTTTTTTTTCCAGGAATCTCGTTCCAGTGTTGCACTCCTCAACTCCACAACTACATCTGATCTTCGACAGGCTCGTTTAGTACCGAAAGTGTCCGGTATTCTTTTCGCTCATTGTCAGCACCTCCAAGATTCTCAGCTAGCTCGTGTTAGTCTATTTTCCTTAGATTTTTCTTGGCACTCGCTGCCTGAAAATGGGTTAGTGTTCAGGACTTGCGTCCATAGAGGACCTTCTGGTATAATTGTGTTAGATGACAGGAGTATGCATTCGCCTGGAGATTGTTGCCGTTGATTGATAATCTTCATTCGTCTTCACATAATTTATGGATTCTTTGACTTGATTTAAGGATCACTGCTTCTTGCCTGTTGGTTTCAAATCATGATTACACCTTCAGGCTTTTCGACAAAAAAAAAAACAATTTAAAAATGTAGTAACCATCGTTCCTTCTAATGGATCTTTCAAAGTTTTGAAACGCTTCTTATAGCTGATGAGCTTAAGCTAGTTTTTGCTTGAACTATCAAATAGGAGTTTGCATTTATCGGCTTTTGCTTTCGCCTCGTTTTAATGAAAATCTCTTTCAATCCTGTTCACATGTCAACAGCTTTCCATTTGGCGTTGTTCTTCTCACATTTGGAAAAGAGGACTTGTATAGTTCCTGCCTGAAATGAATAGAAAAGCAATAACCTGTCCGAAGTGTTTATTCGCGATGTGTGGAGAGCTGCGTTTTTTTTTCCTTCAGTATCTGCCTAGTTTTATTGAATAAGTTTTTCGAAAAAACCTACCCTCTTTTGGTTCACTTTTCCCAGCGTGTGCGACCCGATATGTGACGCCTATCGGTTGTTTTTGGTATTCAATTTATAATATACTTCATCGGAGCACCGACACTTACTTACGTTCGACAGTTGGTGGATAGCAATTCAAGGCATTTCAAATTCCAGCCAACCCCATCTAGAACCACCGAAAGGATGGCGGAAACTTCATTGTACGCTCGTTCTCTCTCGCTGTATTTTAGAAAGCTATAAAAAAATAAATAAAAACGCATAAACAAGCATAACAAAAAAAAACAATAAAAAACCCCCAGGAATGATTTACCGCCCGGGAAAATAATAGAAACCGAGCGCAAAAACCCGAACCGAAGCGTGAAAATGTGGTGAGTAAAAACGTGAAAAGATCATGTGGAACGAATCTTGCGCCCTCTTAACTCGGTTGCGAAACGAGGTAACAAACGCGCCGCAAAGCAACAAAAAACAAAAGCGAAGAAGTGAGGTTTGAAATAAAACTGGTGAACAGTCGAAAACAAAAATACAAAGAAAAGCAGCGGTTCACGCAGAGCCTACCTGCGTCGTACGTCGGGGGCCAAAACGTCAAGTGCCATGTCCGGATTTATTTGATTTCCATTCGTGTAAACCGATGCTGACGTTAATGGTGAACGAAGCAAGGAAATTTTCACGCCTTCGCGTCTTCACCGGTGCCAGCTTTAACGGGTGTGCTGCTAGTTGTGAAATTGAGGTTGCATGTTTTGCAGCCCTCGGGTCGTGGGGGAGGGGGAGTTCGGTTTTTCCTAACTTGGCAAAGCACGGATGGTGTAGGTTCGGTGAACCTGCTGAAGGGCTGACTTTGCTAAAAAAAAAATGGAAGTGGCACCCCCGACCCTGGAGCGATTGAAAAAGGGATGGCTCGGTGGTGGTGGCGGTGAGCTGTTACGCGGGCTGTTAGCTGTCGGGTTTGGGAAAAACCGACACACAAAGGCATAACACGATACCTGTCGTGTACTTGTTCAAACTAAATTTGTTCCTGCGTTCCCTCCAAATCGTGGCCGGGACACTTCATGTGTAGCAGATCGATTTCGGGATGGGGTTTGGGTTTTTTTGTGGAGCAAGAGAGCAAGAGTGAGTGAGTAAAAGGAGTAAAAACAATATAGCCTGTCGTGTACTTGTTCAAACTAAATTTGTTCCTGCGTTCCCTCCAAATCGTGGCCGGGACACTTCATGTGTAGCAGATCGATTTCGGGATGGGGTTTGGGTTTTTTTGTGGAGCAAGAGAGCAAGAGTGAGTGAGTAAAAGGAGTAAAAACAATATAGAACGAGGGGACCAAAAATCACGCCACAGGAACCATCCATGTGTTTGCGTGTGTCCGGATGACCGGCGCTTCTAGCACAAGGATCGAACTGATATGAATGAATATTCAATACGCCCCATACCGATGGCGTGGCGTAGAATTCGTTCCCCAAAATATTGGAACCCAATTTAAACAGCAAAATAGAAAAGCAAAAATCGAATGGAGACATTTTTACTTTATCTAATCCGGCAATTTCTACCATCGCGCTGGGATTACTTTATACAAAACTACGCAAACTACGACCCACCGCAAGCAAGTTAAATGGCAGGCACGTGAGATTTCTCCACAAAATCGAGCCCTCCAGAGCTTACCGTGGATCTAGCGTGGGTATTCGGTTTACGATAAGGTGGATGAATCTTTAAACTTTCATTACAAAACCCGGTCCGTAACCTTCGCTCGACACAGTGGCTTTCCGTGTACCAAGCCCAGGTGAGGTCAACTCGGTGTCGGGTCAAGAGGTCAGCATTTGCGCGAATGTTCAACAACGGATTCAATTTCACCAACTAGTGGCAGATAGTTTGGGATGGGAAGTGGAGTTTGCGTGTCTCTGTGTGGTGGGTGAGATGAGCTTTTCCGAACCATAAAAATCAACCACAAACTGCTGCTACTGTTGCACGACGCAGCACGTGCGAAATTTTTGGGGCTTTTGCTTTAAAGCGCACGAACACAAACAAACTACAGCTACATTGTATTAATTTTCATGCGCATGCAGCGTTACAAAAGGTCGCGGGCAGGTTGGCGAAAAAGGTTAAGCTTTTTGTGTTTCATTGCTGGTACGGCATGTTTCACTGCTACGAGGCTAATGTGTTCGAGAGATGCTGACAGCAGGTTTCAAATTTCGGTGTAAGTTGACTACTGTTTCGCACAACTTTAATCCATAATGATGCAGAATGGGAAATTTTGTTTGTATCCTTCAAAAGACACTTGGAAATATAATTATCATCATTAAACAATAAATCGATAGAGTCTCGAGCAAGTGTCTGTCAGGTATTTGTGCAATGAAAGCTGAATAGTACTACTCGAGATCTATGTTAAACAGAGGTCAAATTTGTGCGAGTTGTAGGACCATTTTGAAGTAAAATTTTAATGTCAAGTTCCTCAGAAGTAGTGAGAGATGTTGCAAGATTCAGAGCTACCCTCAGGAACAGCTTCAGGAACATCTGTCAATAGAGAAATAAACTTCAATGTGTGAGGTCAAAGATTATTCCCGTCCAGCATATTATTTACAACAGTAATCACATCTTTTAATGTAGTTTGACTCAGTGTTTGAAGCAGATGAATCAGAGAATTGGAGTTGTAGGACTGCGGTGGGCTGATCATGTCATGAGAATATAGTCCTTTTAGATTGTCCACATAGTCATAAGAAGCATGGAAGCTTGAGATGGTGAGTGATGACGTTGATGCGTTCGTCAGAAAGCCCGCGATATTAGATTTACAAATGACGGTGCTAGACCTTGAGAGATTTCGAGGATTTCTGGAGCAAGCCAAGACAGCCTACGTACTATAAAAACATACTTTATTAGCCTAGTGCGCTCTTGAACTTACATGAAAGATCCTTAGGATATAAATACTCTTACCTAAGGACTAAATTGGAACAATATACACATAAACGTATCGAATCCCATCCGACACTGTCTAACCGTACGTAGAATTGACTAATCAGATACGAATTTAAGTTTAGAAAACCAGAAACGGCAATCCGAGACTTTTAGAGGTTGTAGAGCCAAAAAAAGGAGAAGGATATGTCCTGTCAATCATCAACATAGCTTCGGCATTCTTCTGTTTTCCAACGATTCTAGGCCTAGCAACAGACAACGTTGCCTATAAGGTTCGAGCTCCAATTGGCTTCTCCACGGAAGTAACCGCATGGCAACACGTGTGAACTATTCTCTGGAATCTATCAATTTGGAATATCAAAAGTTTGGTGCATCCTTTTCATGATTATCAAACCTACTTCAATTCATTTTCTGCTGTTTTAGGACCCAATTCTTGTTCAGTTTTGGAGAAAAGCTAAGCAACAAACCAATCGTAAAGATAAGCGTCCAATTTTTTTAACCTTTCAAAACACGTATCTTGACGAGTGACGAGTAGTTTCTTCAAAATGGTCATCAAAGTTAATCGTCTAAAAATAGTATCAGGTCTTTGAACCCGATGTAGTGGAAGGCTTCTCCACAGCCCAGTACGTTTAGTTATGTGGTTGATGGTCAATTTTATGGCCCCCATATAACAACCTTCCTCCGCTCCTCTTCCACAGCCCATTCTTCCATTCTCCCCACAAAGCGAACAGTGATTAAAGTAACGAGCGACAAAAACTATCGCCAATATCCATTTTGCAGCTCATCTCATTAGGTTTTAGCTGCTGATAGGGGCCGAACGGAGAAGCGGTAGCAGAAAAACGAAGCACCAAATTGCATGCAAAATCCCGGGGACTGCCCAGCAAAACGGGGGTTGGAAAGTTTTACCGAATGCTAAATGTCCTACGAAATGGTAAATGGCTTTGACCCGGGCGGGGGCCCGGGTGTGCGGTGTTGTCGGTTGAATCAATATCAATTAGGAGAAGCCCTTTCACAGTCGCCAGACACACGCGCACCGTGCCCTGTTTTACAAAGGCTCGGCTCGCTGTACGGCCCAAGGGTTAAATGCGAAGAATTAATTAGATTTAAATAAATTTAACAGCTCAAATTGGCTTACGGGATTGAGCGGCTAAGGGGTGGTAGGTGGGGTTGGATAATCGGTGACATGTCGTAAGGGTGACGACAGTGGGTAAAAAAACGCTGTGGATCCGATCGGATCAATTGAAACGTGCCGTGGATTCCGATTTCGGCAAGACGTACATTATTTTATCGCAACAGCTGATGGTATTTAACGGCCATTAATTATCTGCCACTCCCTGTTCGTCCTGGTGGGTCTGTTCACACGGCTGTGTGGGATTTTCCCACAACGATGTGTTTAGTAAGGGCTGCACGGGTGGGTGAATGATCGTAAAGCGTAAAGCAAAGCCCTAATACTAGCCATTGAATGGATTCTATTAAGACACTATCGGTTTATTCATGGATCTTGCGAACATGGGACAGTGTGTGTGGATGTGACATATTTACTAAGGTTGCAGTATTAAATAAGACGAAGAAAAAAAGTATCTGAAGAGAGACTTAAGAAGCGAATAAGTAAATTCATAGTAAAAGCTCCTCCTTCCGCTGCAGTTTACTATAAAGTTCATTTTCTAATGTTTATGTTCATCAGAGAAGTTCATTCTGCAGTTCATTATTTTGTTTGATTAGCAAAGTAGTTTTAATACACAAAATCTTCACATTACAATGCTTCCTGATCATGATTGTGTGCAAAAGCTTACTCACGCTTACTTATTTACATTATCCTTCCGGTTTCTGAGCTGAGGATAGAAACGAAATAAAAACCAAAACACACACACACAGAAACACGCCTCAAGTTTGCAACCCTTTCAACACAGTTCGGTTTTTGCGGACACCGGTTGGGTCAATTTTTCGCAACAATGTCAATCGAAGTGTTCACCCCATTCCCAACGGTGCAGGGGAAATAACGTTGAAAGCTCGTCTTTCAATTCGAATGAAAAATGATCTCCGTTTTCTGTGCCCGAGTGTGAGGTGCCTAGCCAAGGTACCAAACACAAACACAAAATGGAGTAGGAAAAAGCCAGCAAAAGGGTCGACAAAAGTTTTTCGCTTCGTAAAAAAGGGGGGAGGTAGTGCCACACAAGAAGGCAAAGTGATTTTGCAACAATCCGAAGCGAGCTGGCAAACGAACAAAACCGATACCGAGACGAATAAAACCCGCTTGTAACGTACAGGGGGACAACCGAGATTCCCGTGCTACCTTCCACAAGCTTAGGACACCGGTGTTTATATTTGTATGTGCGTGTGTGTGTGCATACAATGGTTTTGCTTGCTCGATGAGCTTTTCGGTGTGGGTGTGGGTTCACATGTTTTTTTTTATGGTTTCTTTCATTCCCCCTTTTTTCTTGGGGCACTGTTGCGTGTTGCGCGGGTCGGTACACCATCTAATGGAAAGTGCACTTGCCGTTTTCCATCACGACGAATCTCGATGTGTAATGTGTTCTGTGAAGTGCGTTTGCGCCCCTTTGTGCGACTTGCAGGGGGTGTAAGGCTTACTTGCGTGTAGAGTTGAGCTTTTAAAGGTGGCTGGATTTGTGCCGGATTGCTGGACGTTTGTCGCATGCATTTATCGAGGAATTTGTGTGGGATAGAAAGTTTTGCTTGATCTTTGCTTGAGTTAGATTTGGGAAGAAAACCCGATTTGATGCATTATTTCACAAGTCGTTTCATATTGCAGGGAAGGGTGTACTTGAGCTCCATCGTGCTGGGAACGATTGATGTTCGTTTCGAATCCGCAGTACAATTAATTCAAAAGGTAACAGTTTGAAGAACTGTCAAATTTCGGTCCATAATGAGCAGTGTTTCCAAACGATTGACAGTTGTTCTATGGCCTAGGTTTATCCGAAATTATGCAGCAGCAACAAACTGTCAATCGCGTTGAAAATCTGGAACTTAATTTGACAGCTCTTTCACTCTACTGACAGTTCATGTTGCCGGAACATTTTTGATGGAAGAGTGTATAAGAGTTAAATCAGCATTGTTAATTGTGGAATAAGGAAAGATTTTTTTGCGTTGATATGTTCTGAGAACAACTCAAAGTTGAGCAGAATAAATATCAATTATATATAACCAGATTCCTGCTTCAAGCGAAAGATTATCTGTAAAAGCCGCTCCACACGAAGCGCAAATCCAAGCGCAACTACGATTTTGCGAACAAAATGCTGTCAAATTCGTATGGTATGACATTACTGCCAGCCTTCGCGATTTATTTTGCAATCTAGTTTGCGCTTCGTCTGGAGCGGGCTTAAAAGCCGCTCCAGACGAAGCGCAAACTAGATTGCAAACTAAAACGCGAAGGCTGGCAGTAATGTCATACCATACGAATTTGACAGCATTTTGTTCGCAAAATCGTAGTTGCGCTTGGATTTGCGCTTCGTGTGGAGCGGCTTTAAAGGAATAAACTTGAGAACATCAAACTGTCTGATAATTAACGATTTAGTGATAATTGGTTAAAACATGGTTAAACAGATCCACAATAGTCAAATTTCTTGAATAAGTCGAATCCTATACCAAAAAGACGAGTAACGAGTACTCAACTTTTAGCCCAAAAAAATGGATTCAAATCTATACCAATGTAAGAAGTATATAGAAGTTAAAACTATAGTAAGTTAAGCAATCAAAAACTAAATTCTAGTTCCATGTCAATGGCGACAGTAGCATTCATCTACTCCATCGTATCTCCATTAGGCCACAGAAAACTGTTGACCTTCCCAAATTAAGCCACTTACACTAGCAGAACAGAATGTGTCGATAGTTTTATTAACTGCGTCCGTGAGTCCGTTGCATGCGGCACAGAAAGAAAACGCACAAACATCATGCTACAGTGCGCTAACGTCGTTCTTGTTGGTGGTTTGGGTAGCACGATTGCTCCACACATTCGTGCCGTATGGTGCGGTCTGATGAGCTCGACTCTGGATGGACAAAGCTGCTAGACTACACGCTAACACACAAAGGAAACACAACTTCGGTATCTATGTCGAAATGTGTGTCATTCACCTATCCAGCGAGTCCGGGTGGCGTGTGTGTGTGTACATCATCTGTCCGACACCATCGTGACTCGGAATTGAGCCACCGATAGCGGACGATAATTGGGCTAGCAAGAGCTGACAAACGATAGAACTAGAGCGAGAGAGTGTGAGCGAGAACGAGAGCGATCGCCGAGGACTACAAGGTTTTATAGCCGCGTCAGGTGTAAGAAAACGATTACCAGATGCTATCGTGTTCGGGATGGTCGGAGGTTTAGATGGTTCTACCTGGCCATTGGCCACCGGGACGCCGCAAACTTCTAGCCCACCATCCCACTTATCTCGAGTAGTCCCGGGCCTGGCGCGGTTTCGCTTCTATACATCATCTAATACCACTCATAAATACTTATACTTAATAGTCATATTTTCTCGTCCTTTCAGGATTACCTGTGTTTTCCTTCCCTACGCTCGTCCCGGCTTGGAGGGACAGATGGCCCACGATAAAGTCGTATGATTCATATCGTTCGTTGATTGCCGCGAGAGATCCTAGCGAGGGAAGACATTCTGCGCCCGAAATCTTCTTCGTACGAAAGCGCAAGCAAAGCGCCAACGTTTTTGGGACAGTGGAAGTAACAACAACGGTAAAGGAAAAAAAAGTTCTCTCTCTAGGCAGGGCGCTAGAGACACACCCTTATGTTAACTTGCACACAGGCCTTCGTGCACAGACACACACGTGCGACTAATGCCAGTGACACTAGTTACAGAGATTTTTTGCTCTATCTCTCAAGCTTCACATAGTTTTGTTGGAACATGTTCCTGATGCTTTCCTATGAAGCGGCTATATGTATGTGAACTGTGGGATTTGATTGGAGGAGCAAAAAGCTCCACAGCTTCACACAGCCAACGTAGGAAAAGTGGAGATGCATTTAGAGGATCCGTGTCCCTGAGGCCCTGACGGTTGGGAAAAGCATTTGTGTGAGGACCGTGTGTGGCAGGATGCTACCGTAATGCTCGTTAGGATCAATCAACGGCCAAAGCTCGAGATCGGTGCCGGTGGCAGTGTTTTGATAGGAACCAATTTCCGGTAGCAGACTCTACACAAAACCGCAGGCCATCCAGATATTCCATTCATCAGCAGTAGCAGCAGCAGCAGTAGCAGTGGGAGAACCCGGCAACACAAAAAGAAGAAGCTCTCCTGGACGGGGAAACGATTGGAGGTGTTGGAATGATGGATGCTCTTGCAAGTGCCTGATGCGAAGGTAAGTTTCCTGCCCTGTGTGTTAACTGCTAGCGATATACTTGATAAAGCGCTTGTGTGTTTGCGTGTGTGGGTCGGTGTTGTTAGCCTCGAGGCCTCGTTGTTCTTTGGATGAACTGTAAATTTGCAAGAAGCACACCCATACGACGCACAATGGTAGTATAAATTGCTGATGTCTCCGGTCGGGTGTGTCGTGTTTTTCTGTTCACGAAAACAATAGCGATCCTTTCACTTGCTGTGTTGACGCCATTTTAAGCACACAAGAAACCGATCTCAGTATATTACAATGGTTTACAGCTGTGTTGAAGTATGTCAGCGAAGCTACTCACCCTATCAAACGAGGAACTGTAATATGCAAAATAAATCAATAATGCGTTTTTCCTTAATTCCTGATAAGCAAATTGAGTTACGAAGCTGGAAGCTACCTTTGGAATGCGGTTGATTGGAAAATTGTAGCACATTTTCTGCAGAACTGAGCACTGGTCTTACGAACTATTGGAAGCCCCGAAAAGCCGTTTTGGGAAGCATCCCGTTGCTCAGTGAGCTGTTAATGGTTTCGAATTAAAGGCTAGAATTTCATCAATTTTGGTCAATGAGATGTGATATTTTAATTACTGATCGAAAGCTTACATTGCGCTAATTCGGGTCGTCCATTCGTGAGATTACGCCCAACATTGATTACTGCAACATTTTTGACACATTTTAAAGGGGAACCAAAATGCCAATCTCAATTAAAAACGTACACGATCAGGCTTTTAGGATGGGTCAATGTTAATTCAAGGTTATGTAAAAACAAAGTAGAACTGTTTAACTCGTGTTACCCGTTTGCCATCACTGCTGATCCGCTGATCAAACGTCGCCGATTGGTGCTCCATTAATTAACTTTAATGCATCGCAAAACAAAAAGCGCACAGTAACAAGTGCAATACGCGGGATGTGTGTGTGCAGTTCCGATTCTGAACCTTGCGTTTTGTATGAACGTCCCCCAAACGTATTAAGCCCCCCGCACGAGATGGTCGGGACCGGAATTCATTAGTGTAATGCATGCGTTTGATGAAAATACTTGCGCATGGTTGCCTCTCACGTGGTCAATCAATTAACGGGATCTATCAATTAAAATTCTTCAACCCCGGGGCGCAAAAGCGCACACGTTCACGACCGCGTTTCAAAACATTCCGGGAGTGTAATGTGTAATCGGACGTTTGCATAATTCCGGTCACCGAACGGGAAGGCCAACTTATGGTTCGGATTTAGACGATCGGAGTTCTAAGAATTTTTCAACCAATAGAATGCGTCCGAGCTATAGTTGATTTTTGCGTGCTTTGTTTGCTGGAAAGGGGAAATAAGCTTGAAGAATTGTGTTTGTTGATTGTAGAATTTCTGTCGGCTGATAGTTGCTAGGTTTTGCGTAACACGGTATTTACAAATGATTTTCAATTAATGCGTGTTGATTCCTAGAAATATTGATATTTCATATCTTTTTAACTGATTGAATTTGTATTCAAAATTGCAGTGCAACAATCACCTAGGATGGATCATTCAAGCTGGAACATGGAATTGACGACTTCTGACATATGTAGTCTGATGTCTGGTGTTGGAAAAGAAGACTCCAAAGAACTTGCATTTCTAATCTCTAAGGTCTATTCGATAAGTCAGTCTAGATTATTCTGTGGACACTTTTGGCTAATGGAGTATAGGTCGTCCTTTATAGATTATTTCATTCTTTTTCTCCGGACTTTCCTTCCTTTAGGAAGTTTTCCTGGAGCTACTAAAGCATTTCTTCGATCAACATTGGCATAAGCACAGAAATGCCCGTTCTCCTTGTTGATTTGGATCAATATGTGCTAATTAAGGTTTCATGTTTGTCATCGTACAGGCAGATGATCTTATCTTTGGAATCATGTAAGAACAATCAAAACCTTTTAGTTGCTGCTAAGCCATATGCTCTGATATAGCATGTAGCGAATCATAATCGTTTAGCTGCGGTATTCTGGTCATGTCATGAGAATAACACCGAACACTACAAGTCACGGACACCAGAAAAGAATCGCAGAACTTCAGGAGTTGTAGCTCCTGAATTTCTGAGGGATTGCTGAAGTTCAGGCGGAAATGTGGGCTCTGAACGTGCTCTACGATCTCAAAAAGGTAGCTCGCAATCTTCGAGATATTCGTGCTCGAGAGACTTAGCTCTTTGGACCTTGTGAGCTCTTCTCCCTCACGAGGTAGCTCTTTGAGGTCTTCGCCCACTGGGTGTGTTGTCTGAGATGTTTTTGTGCATAAAATCTCTTATGGTTATAACAATTTACCCTCACATAGTAGCTCTGGACGCTCTTAGAGCTCTTCGCCTTCGTGAGGTAGCTCTTCGTGCTCATCCAGGTCTTCGTTCTCTTGAAGTATGTAAGTGATTTTTCAATTCCATTTATTATATCAAAAGCCTCAACGACGTATTCCTTAATCCTATTTCTTTAAAGTCAATGTAATCATGGTGTTGATAACTTACACAATGTCTGTGTTCTCTACAATGTAACCATATGTTCTCATAACACATTCTGCACCCCGTTTGTAAAAAAAAGCATCCATATTTCCAGATAAGTAATACGTAACAGGCTCAATTACTATGCTTATTCGCCCACCCATTTCTTCCGGTTGATCCACCCATTCGAATGGTATCGATTTTGCATATTTACTACCTTTTTACGTGAAACGAAAATAATTGGATTTTTTTTCAATTACCAAACGCGCGCGTAGCTTGTGCGGGGGACCGTGCTGATGACGCACAAAAAATCATGTGTGTGAAAAAATAACACCCCATTCAAGGAGGAACAATTGCATCGCATGCAATGGATTCATTAAATCTGACCAGGGACGCTTAAGTGTGCGAAATTACTTAATATCTCCAAGTATCATGCTATATCTCAACCAACGCAACGTCGAAGCGTTTAATTGGGGTACGGTGTGTGACGCGAGCCAATAAGGCCCACTTCCGATGTTCGGTCGGGCGACAGATGGTTTGGTGAGTTGGTTCGCTTTCCGATTTTCCCCCCCTGGTAATTTGCTTCTTCTACCGTCTGCGAAAAAGTTGGCATGGTTTTGCGAATATTTTCCGGGATTTGTTTTCCTTCCCTTCCTGCCGTTTGAAGAAAAGTATCATCCCTATCAGTGTGGGAGCTACATTTCCGGCGATTCTTACGAGGCGAAAGGAAATGATTTATGTTTCCAGGATGTGCCATTCGCCCGTCGCTCGGCGCTCTCTCTCTCTCTCTCTCTCTCGCCGTGATGTTGGTGCGTTCCGGTGTCGTTCGAAAGGCGTCTCGCAGTTCCGGTTAAGCGGCGCGATCCGAGCGTATGATGGAAACTCGTACGGAGCTTCATGCTTCACACCTCGGCAAACATTACTGGCGCCCGGCCCGGCCCAACCGAGCATAATGTCGCGTGCGAGCTGCAAAAGGTGAAATCCGTTTCCAGCGCTGGTTTGACATCTGGTTGTAATTTTTGTAATACTACAGGCATCATAAAATGAAAATCCGCTCCATCGGTCACCCGCACGTCATGTCGCCTTAACCTACCCCCTGTGTGTGGTGCTGCCCCCATCCCTAAGGGGGGGTTGGAAACGGTTTGTCCTGGCTCATTGTAGTTAGATCTCGGTCGCTCACTCGCGGATGCCCCGTGATGCCGCTCATGTTGCGCACATGATTGATGGATTGTAATGCTTTTTAATATTAAATTTTTCCTTCCTGCATGCTCATTCCCTTAGCATTTTCGTAGCGGGTACGCGCGGAGACCCCGCGGCCGGTGGAAAATTGTGCCAAATATTTATTCATTGGGGTGTATGTGCGTACGGTTGTGTGGTGGCAGCAGCAAGATGGAAAATGTGGCTGTGCGGCTTAGATATGGTAAACAGTAAACTATAGCCCGGGGATAAGATTGGCTTTCGAAGTGAAAGGCGGCCAGGAAAAACGATACTGCAATCCAGGCCCACCTCATCTCCGCTCATTCTTCGTCCCCGGCCAGCCTGTATCTCTATAGACTCGCGCTAGCCAATGTTCGTGCGGATGATTTATAGCGGCAATCATACTGTCAGTTCTTAAAGGCCTCGCTCTCGTGCATATGTTGCTAGTGCTGGAGATCATCATGATCGCGCGTTGCGGAAAACCCATCTTTCTCTAGCCCAAACCAAACCAAAAAAAAAGAAAAGCAACACCAAATAAATATGACCAAACATCCGGTCGGTATTAATCTGTAGTCGGTGAAGCGTGCCCAACACTTCCCTAACGTTCGGCGAATAAAATGCAAAACAAAAGACCCGCGAGACGAGAAAATGGCTACAAACCATCCAAATACACATCCATAACTCGGGAAGCCCGGGCAATGGATTCGAAATTGGTTTCGCGATTTTTGTGAAATTGAGATCCCGCACGGTCACGCGGGTGCTCTCCAAAAAAACCCAACACCACCCCCCCGAGACCATTGCCAGTCGAAGAAATCGCGTCGAGATTTTCCACTTTCCACCGCGCGTGTAGTAAAAGGAAGGAGAATTAATTACGCGCTCTTCTGGGTTCGGGATTTTATTTATTGTTTGCCGTTTGGCACTCCATATTGTTTCGAGGATTCGCGGTGGCGGTGGCGCTTGTTTCATTTCTTTTTTTTTGTCCGTTTCCTTCCCAGGCTCGCGGACAACATGGTTGTGCCGCGCCACACGTGCTCCGATGGCCTTGTCGTGTTTGGCTGGTGGTGCGTGACGAGTGTACCGGCAGCGGATCAAATCATCAGCCGAGATGAGTTTAATCGTGCTCGCCGGGTACGGCAATAAGTGGTTTGGTGCTTGGGAAAATGGTAATGGGCCGTCCCTGGCCGTCCAAACGAGTTTTGGGTGAGGTCATTATGGAGGTTTTCGTTTTCGGCGCGATGAAATGATTGTTTTTTTTCCCTTCCATCGGGTGGAAGAGCTTTGACGAAAATTGATTGTAATGAGCTCAATAACGGCGAGATTCGAAGTGGGAAAGTGTACCGTTGAGCGATGAGTTTGAAGCGGCGTTATTGGGGGGCAGTTGTGTACTCTTTATTTGGTTGGTGGTGGTTTGGCTTATGTTGAAGCTGTTAATCACATGATTTCTTATTCATTGATGTGTGATTGTGGGGTAATGGGAAAGGACAATTATGTGCGTATTAGCATGTTGGTTTTAGTTTAATTGTATCATTTAACCCTCTGTCCATCGGGGTGCCGGGTGGCTTAACCAATTTTCATTGCTTAATTCTTCTATTTTAGAGATACGATCAACTTGCAAATGGGTTTGTGTGAGTAAGTTATGGACATCTTTCCTTGAAATGTTTAATTTAAATTCTATAAATTGGATGAACCTTTTTGTAATGTCTTTAATGTACAAAAAACTACTTCTTCTTTACTATTGTAACCTGAATAATTCTATGCCTTCCATTACAGGTTTCCTAAACATTGTTTACTAGCAGCTGAACTACTCTTTACAGAGCTCTAAGTTGATGTTCTATAACATTCGAGGAATTGCAACAGTCGCAGAACAGCGATAGTAGCTTTGATAATTCTTTTAGCGTAATTTCCAAGTAAAGAACTTGAAGATGCTATAATTCTTCTCAAGAGTTCTTATAGTTTTTACAACTAGTTGGGCGGCCCGGTGGTGATGCGACAGCGGCGCCGGTCTTCACACGGCAGGACCGGGGTTCAAGTCTCATCTGGGCCGTTCCCCCATAGTGAGGATTGACTAATCAACTATGCGGTATCAATTAGTCTAGTAAGCCAGAAACGGCAGGCATGACCTTAAGAGGTCGTTAGGCCAAGGAAGAAGAAGAAGAAGAAATAGTTCAGACCATGGTCACCAAACAATGTTGTGTGATTGTGAAATGCTTCAAATATTGTGATTATTACTAGGACCTAAAAGTCAGAGCACCCTACCATATAATGATGCATATCCTGGACATGATCAGCATTATTAAGAAACAACATCCCCATTCGAAGCCGTCCGTGTCTAAGCAGTGAGTGCGTCATGTCTCTAGCAATCCTCTTTCAAAGAAGCTTTTTTCGACAACCCTGTGACCAAGCTGGAAGATCAATTGATCACCAAGATTCGAAAACAGCTGCCCAAGTTTTGTAGAATACTTGTGATGCGAAGGATTTGAGCAGAGTTCTCGAATTGTTTGTACTAGTTTAATGTCATCGTCGTCCAAGGTTAGTATTTTAATGCAGACCCTTAAGAAGATTTTGTTCTTTAGTAAAGTAAACTACAGTGCTCTGTATCAAAAGAAATTGTGCGCTTTTTCAGCTTAATGAAACTTTTTAACACACCTTTTAACCGTACAGTACAAGAATGTTTAAGCATTTGTTAGAAAACAATCAAACATAAAACATGGTTTACTTGTGCTTAAGTTGAGATCCCGTGGATGGAAAGAGTTTTGAACTGCAGCTGATTTAATGGTGTAATTCGCTTGATTGAGCTGTTGGTTACGTATTCAACAAATTAAGTCCGAGAAACTTTATTACAATAAATGAATTGGTGAACACTTTAACCTAAAATCTATCAGCATCTCTCATTAAACAATTTCCTCCTCCATACACTGGGCACATTTGCCCCTCGGTCAGCAGAAAACAAAAGCGGCCAATTTTAAAAGTTTCCATCGAATTTAATCCTGCTATCGTGATCGCTTTAGAGCAAACGCCTCGTTCATAAATTATCAAAGCTTGTGCGATTACTGCACCGGTAGCAGCACCGGCAGCATCACCAGCTACAAGCACAACAACTGATGCCCTTACATTCTTAGATTCCTGTACGGTGCGAGTGTAGGATGCGCGTAGGATTTGCAGATACTCGACACGCGGTACCGGCGCAAAACAATGCGCTCGGACGACGCCGCTCGGTGGTACTATAAGCACGAGAGCAAATAACTATTGTTCTCAAATCAAGCCCCCCGACACACCCGACCGTAATAAATCGCTCAAACAGAATGCGATTAGACGAAAGCTGTCTAAATAAAGTTCTTTGAGTGGGGAAAATGGAGCAACAACAAGACTGAAGCACGGGGTAAAAAAACAGAACAGAACAAGCGGATAAAGTGGTCTTTCCCTGCCAGGGTCTAGGTGGCTGGACGGGCCTGTGCCGACAGAACCAGCATGGCAGACGAAATTTCATCTAAACTTTTCCCTTACCGGACAATTAAACATTCTACTCAACACCACGGGCAGTGCGGAGAGTACGGGCCGGGACGGTGAGGCACAACCGAAACCGAAAAACGACGATCTCCGAAACACGTTACCATGCCACTACTACCGAAACCGGAAGTGAAACTTGAAAAGGAAATTATTTAACAGTTGTCATTTTTATTCTTCAACCCCTTTAACCGTGTCCGACCTCCTGTCTGTCAGA
>KZ061548.1:354652-382767 GCA_002091835.1 Anopheles maculatus | reverse complement strand
AGACCATTGCCAGTCGAAGAAATCGCGTCGAGATTTTCCACTTTCCACCGCGCGTGTAGTAAAAGGAAGGAGAATTAATTACGCGCTCTTCTGGGTTCGGGATTTTATTTATTGTTTGCCGTTTGGCACTCCATATTGTTTCGAGGATTCGCGGTGGCGGTGGCGCTTGTTTCATTTCTTTTTTTTTGTCCGTTTCCTTCCCAGGCTCGCGGACAACATGGTTGTGCCGCGCCACACGTGCTCCGATGGCCTTGTCGTGTTTGGCTGGTGGTGCGTGACGAGTGTACCGGCAGCGGATCAAATCATCAGCCGAGATGAGTTTAATCGTGCTCGCCGGGTACGGCAATAAGTGGTTTGGTGCTTGGGAAAATGGTAATGGGCCGTCCCTGGCCGTCCAAACGAGTTTTGGGTGAGGTCATTATGGAGGTTTTCGTTTTCGGCGCGATGAAATGATTGTTTTTTTTCCCTTCCATCGGGTGGAAGAGCTTTGACGAAAATTGATTGTAATGAGCTCAATAACGGCGAGATTCGAAGTGGGAAAGTGTACCGTTGAGCGATGAGTTTGAAGCGGCGTTATTGGGGGGGAAGTTGTGTACTCTTTATTTGGTTGGCGATGGTTTGGCTTATGTTGAAGCTGTTAAGCACATGATTTCTTATTCATTGATGTGTAATTGTGGGGTAATGGGAAAGGACAATATTGTGCGTATTAGCATGTTGGTTTTAGTTTAATTGTATCATTTAACCCTCTGTCCATCGGGGTGCCGGGTGGCTTAACCAATTTTCATTGCTTAATTCTTCTATTTTAGAGATACGATCAACTTGCAAATGGGTTTGTGGGAGTAAGTTATGGAAATTTTTCCTTGAAATGTTTAATTTAATTTCTATAAATTGGATGAACCTTTTTGTAATGTCTTTAATGTACAATTTTTTTTTCTTCTTTACCTCTTTAACCTGGAGAAGTCTTTGCCTTCCATTATAGATCTCCTAGACATTGTTTACTAGCAGCTGAACTACTCTTTACAGAACTCTAAGTTGATATTCTATAACATTCGAGGAATTGCAACAGTCGAAGAACAGCGATAGTAGCTTTGATCATTGTTTTAGCGTAATTTCCAAGTAAAGAACTTGAAGATGCTATAATTCTTCTCAAGAGTTCTTTTAGTTTTTACAACTACTTCAGGCGCTGGTCACCAAACAGTTTTGTGTGATTGTGAAATGCTTCAGTTATTGAGGTTATTACTAGGACCCAAAAGTCAGAGCTCCCTACCAAATAATGATGCATATCCTGGACATGATCAGCATTATTAAGAAACAACATCTCCATGCGAAGCCGTCCGTGTCTAAGCAGTGAGTGCGTCATGTCGCTAGCAATCCTCTTTCGAAGAAGCTTTTTTCGACAACTCTGTGACCAAGATGGAAGGCCAACTGATCACCGAGATTTGAAAAAAGCTTACCAAGTTTTGTAGAATACTTGTAATGCGAAGGATTTGAGCAGATTTCTCGGATTGTTTGTAGTAGTTTAATGTCATCGTCGTCCAAAGTTAGTATACAAATGCAGACGGTTAAGAAGATTTTGCTCTTTAGTAAAGTATACTACAGTGCTCTGTATCAAAAGAAATTGTGCGCTTTTTCAGCTTAATGAAACTTTTTAACACACCTTTTAACCGTACAGTACAAGAATGTTTAAGCATTTGTTAGAAAACAATCAAACATAAAACATGGTTTACTTGTGCTTAAGTTGAGATCCCGTGGATGGAAAGAGTTTTGAACTGCAGCTGATTTAATGGTGTAATTTGCTTGATTGAGCTGTTGGTTATGTATTCAACAAATTAAGTCCGAGAAACTTTATTACAATAAATGAATTGGTGAACACTTTAACCCAAAAATCTATCATCATCTCTCATTAAACAATTTCCTCCTCCATACACTGGGCACAATTGCCCTTCGGTCAGCAGAAAACAAAAGCGGCCAATTTTAAAAGTTTCCATCGAATTTAATCCTGCTATCGTGATCGCTTTAGAGCAAACGCCTCGTTCATAAATTATCAAAGCTTGTGCGATTACTGCACCGGTAGCAGCACCGGCAGCATCACCAGCTACAAGCACAACAACTGATGCCCTTACATTCTTAGATTCCTGTACGGTGCGAGTGTAGGATGCGCGTAGGATTTGCAGATACTCGACACGCGGTACCGGCGCAAAACAATGCGCTCGGACGACGCCGCACGGTGGTACTATAAGCACGAGAGCAAATAACTATTGTTCTCAAATCAAGCCACCCGACACACCCGACCGTAATAAATCGCTCAAACAGAATGCGATTAGACGAAAGCTGTCTAAATAAAGTTCTTTGAGTGGGGAAAATGGAGCAACAACAAGACTGAAGCACGGGGAAAAAAACAGAACAGAACAAGCGGATAAAGTGGTCTTTCCCTGCCAGGGTCTAGGTGGCTGGACGGGCCTGTGCCGACAGAACCAGCATGGCAGACGAAATTTCATCTAAACTTTTCCCTTACCGGACAATTAAACATTCTACTCAACACCACGGGCAGTGCGGAGAGTACGGGCCGGGACGGTGAGGCACAACCGAAACCGAAAAACGACGATCTCCGAAACACGTTACCATGCCACTACTACCGAAACCGGAAGTGAAACTTGAAAAGGAAATTATTTAACAGTTGTCATTTTTATTCTTCAACCCCTTTAACCGTGTCCGACCTCCTGTCTGTCAGACAACGGTGCGCGCACACACACACACACACACACACAGAGGTCTCGAGTTGGGAAACTTGGCCCAAAAACCCATCTCACACCCAAAAACTTCCGGGATGAATGCAGAAACTGCAGGACCTGTGTGTATCTACCCGGTCTAAGTGGAGTCCCTTCGTTTTTTTTTCGTTTCGTTGCTGTAGCTCCATTGTTGCTAGCACAGGACCCGTCGTTGGTCCTGCTCGTTTCCTTTGTATGATGGCTTTTTTCTGTGCTCGTGTGTAGTTTGCTGTTTGTGTCCAGTGTGTGCGACATACAAAGCTAAACATAAATCCTACGGCAAACACAAGAAACAGACACTTTATCAACTTAACTCCTTCCGACCTTAGTGTGTGTGTGTGTCCGAGGGTATTGTAGAGGTCCTGCATTGTTTCCCATGTCCAGAGTTTATCATATTTTATATGGCAACGGCCATTTGTGTCCAAGGACGCGTATCTCTCTCGTTCTCTCCCTCTCCATCCCTGCATATCGTTATACATGTTTGTGAGTGTAAGTAGGCCACTTCAAACCCCCCCGTCAGACCCTGCACGCTCCTCCCCCCCTCCGGAAGTGGCGTGTTTGGTTCACTGTTTAAGTTATTCATCCGGCACACATTGATGAAGATAAATAAGATTATGGGTCCTTAATATTCTATATACGGTTCTACTTACGAGCACATTTCATAAAAGTTTTCACTTTTATTGAATTTCTGCATGACTTTCTGGCTGAACCACACCGTATGGGATGTGTTTTGTTGTGGGAGAGGTATGGGTGCAGATGTCCTACCGAGAAGGGGTCAGAGACAAAGGCGGCGGACGTAAAACGGGCACCCAAACTCTCCGAAAAACGGCAACTGTACGCTGCGAGTTTTGCTGCCCGTAAGCCTTTTCCCAGCTCGGACCAAAAGGATAACGGATGGGTCTCGCTAGAGGCAGACGGGCCTGAGCAAAAAAAAAAAGAGGGCGATAAACTTCCGCATACATACATTGTTGTGTCGTAACTCTCTGCATGCTTTGCAGCTCCCTCCCACTTGCTCCCTTGGTCGTTATTCGTGCGATGAGAAGACTTTAACGGAAGAAGTTAAACGGGCGCACGACGAGAACAGGAAAGATGCGTTTGCTGGAATGGCACTGTTGAACCAAGGTGGTCATAAGTTTAGGCTTTGTTTTGTCTCAGATTGAAAATATATTTCATCAACAACAACCACAAAACAATTTATATAACACATGTAAGAGCTTATAAAATCTACTTATAATTATCCCTCACTTACTTATCAATAAAAGTAGTTTTGTGAATGCGTCTTCTCTAGTAATCGGAATTTCGTTCTAACTGTCCTTGTGTCACGACGAGAAAACTACACTGACAGCTACGGCGCGATGGCAGCAGTCTTTGTTTTGGTTTGTTTTGGTTATTTCCCGAGCTTCTTTGGCAAGCTCAGCTCGTATTACCGATGCTCTAGAAATGTAAACAAATGATTTGAATGAAATAACAACTTAAAAATGGTTTTTGTTATCTAAATGTGTATTTTTCACTGTTTTATAGTCTTATGCTGTAATTCCTTAACGTGCCAAAGTAATCGGTAACGTGCAGTAATTAACGTGCAACAGTAATTCTGACAGAAAATGTGCAAGTTGCAACTGTCATAATGGTTTGTCAGTTGTCAAACTCTTAGGGATGTGTGTTGTTGTTTTTATTCAACTGCTGCGATTTCTCGGCAATCTGACAGAAGGTAGCGTAAATTTTTTGGAATTTCAAACTGAAGTCATCACATGCATTCGAAAATTACGAATTGACAGCGCCCTCTATAGGATTCACGAGATATCACCATAACGAGCAGAAATAGTACATTATGACACCTCAATGTACTTCGTTTCGTACATACAATAAATTTCGACATTGTTTTAGAATTAGTAATAATTGAAGTAAAGCAAATACGCGTTTAATAACTCTGCCATAAAAGATGTGATGAGAGTTTAAGTAATCTGCCTAAGTAAATATCTATTTTTGGAGCGCTTGTTTGACCGTAAGCATCCCATAGTGGGATTGAGAAAAGCACAGATCCATCCGGAAAAGCCGGAACGGGGTCGAAAAAGGGGACAACTTTTTTAAACTTCCCAACCTCGAGCTTCTGGTGGGGAGATAGAGAGAGCGAGAGAGAGAGAGAGATGGGAGGAATGGGGGAAGAAAAGAAGCATAAGTTTAGCTTCCACTCGTCGAGTCAAAGAAATAATGCTCGCCAAAAGCCCGGACCGCAAACTTTGCCTCCTTTCCTGCCCATTCGCCTAACCCCGTCCTCTTTCTCACCCTATTCTGTTCTCTTTGTACGTTTTTCTTGCGTTTTATGGCGGATCGGTTGATGTGTGCTGCGGTGGCATATGATAGGGCCCAGACCACCACCGTTCGCCCATCCTCGGTTTTGCGAACGCGGACAGCTGCACGTGCGCCCGAGTACATCTCGCACGACACGCTGTCCTGTCCATGCTACTTAAAGCGTTCGCATCGTGCGAGCCGGCACTTGTGCAACAAACGTGCATCGTGCGGGGACATAATCTCACGTTCCGATCTTGAAGCGAAGAAACGTTTAAGTTTGATTTATTGCACTCCTGCCCGGTTTCGGTGGCTGCAGCAGGAGCGGCTAACACGGGCGTTCGTACGCCGTGGGAACGGATCAAGCCTTCTGCAGCTTGGAGAAACAGAGTGGGCCAACCGACAGCTACAGAACGATTACTTTGCTCGGTACGGGTTCGCCCCTGATCTGATCCGTTGCACAACAAACGCTTCGGGCGGCTAGGACGGAATCGATAATTGGGACATTCTCTTCTTCACCGCAATGATGGCTGTAAACAATATTAGATCCAGTGTGGGGTTCCCATTTCCGGCTACCGTACCGGCCAACGAACGCAGCCCGCTCGGAGCGTTTGCCAGACGGATGCGACGGACGATGGCGAAGAACGCAGCGCGCGGTTGGAAAGTAATCAACTTTGTGCGAGGCGCGTTAGATGTGCGAACGTTGTGGGAACGCTTTCCCAAAGACACACACACTCACGCACACAGACGTACACGCAGAAGGCACACACACACGCAGGGAGATGCGCAGTGAAACAGAAACAAAAGAAACAGCATTCCCGAATGACGCAATCCGACACGGCCGCAGTCAAATTGCATCAAACTTCAAACGAAAACCCGATCGAATCGAGTTGATATGATAATTTATTTCTCGGTAAAATGCTTTTTGCGAGTGTTTTCTTTCGATTCCGGGCTGCCAACGCTGTCACTGCTGCTGCTTTCTTCCAGCCCGGGATGTGCATGTACCGTGGCAAAAGGACATGTTTCTACTCGAAAGAAAATGTGCTGGGGTTTGCAGTAGCGCAGAGTGGGAATCGTTTGCGGATTGCTACGGGAAAGCGATCGAGGCTCGGCTTTGTTTATCTTTGGGGCGTTTTCTTGTATGTAAAGGCGGAAGCATTGGTGGCAAATACCAATATCGGTTTCGTTGGATTGAATGAAGGAATTACTTCTGTGTGTGTGTTGCGTTGCAGTGAGACAGGAGATCAAGAAGAGAGAAATCGCAACACAACGAAGGACTAGTCTTAATTATGTGAATGATTTATCTGGATATTTGCATTTAACGTAGAAGAAATGCTTAGAAGTTAGGGCTGTTTCACAATAGATGTCGCTGTAATTAAGAGTTGTCAACAGTAAGTTCGACTCAGCAGGTTAGTGTTAGTGTCATTGTCTTCATTACACCCTGAAAAGCTAAATAGTTAGTCCTGCGTATGATATTTTATTTTTAGAATAGGATATTTCATTTGCAACTTTGTTTTCATCTGACATTGTTATTAAGTTTGCACGAATTTTTAGAAATATTTTGTTAATTTGAAACCAGTAACGTTTTTTTCAGTCAGTTTAAAAATAATCGCTAGGAATACTTGGAAATGAAAGATTTTCTACGCCCAACGACTGGCCAAATTGTTGTCATTGAAGCAGTAGCACAATTCTTGGAAGTTATGAGAATAGGCAGTTTAGGGAGACTGTATTTTAAATTGGTTTTAAGATGATATGATGCCTCATTCTACCGTCAGATAACGAACATTATAAAATTATTGAAACAAATAAATCTATACAGACGAGGATCGCATACAAGAAAATGGTATTTTGCTATAAAATTTTTTATAGATTAAGTAACTTTAGTAGTGAAGGATGTAAGTGGGATTTCAAGCACTTGCGGATTAAAGAATAGAGCAACTCTAGTTTGTAAAACGAAGCTGGGAAGAGATTTTTTCTGCTCGAAAAGTATCGAGATTGAAGATGGAAAGACCGTCTGCAGATTCAAGATTATAGTAGATTCAAATTCAAGGTTCAGTTTTGATTTATATTAGTAAAAATATCATTGGCTTGATTTACAATACTGCATTAGCCAATTAAATTTAAACCACAGGGTGGTCAACACCGGCAGAATCGTGAATTAATTTGAACCGAAACATTGCCGAGACTTAGACGAACTCGAGTCAGATTCAATTATACTGTGTAAGACTATTTGAATATTTTGTTATTAAATGTGAGTGTTCATATTAAATGTGAGTGTTCATATTAAATGTGAGTGTTCATATTTAGATACAAATATGATTTGTCTATTGAAGTCCCTTCGGATGAAGTATTAAGGGTTTTAAATGTTTTAGTATGAAATAGAAGAGATGCTCGTTATACGGTCTACCCGTTTTCCAGAGGAGATGGAAAAATTGTGTGAATATTGATTGTACCTAATTGCTAATAAGAAATACTTTAAATTACCTTAGTTTATAGAGCAGAGTTTAAGGAAAAGAGCTCGACCGTATGCTTAACAAGGGATAATTTTTAACCACAGCTAAGTAGTACTTGTAAATAATTCTTTCCAGCGAACAAAAAGCCACACCACGAGAGTAGCAGAACGAAATTTATCTTTCAAAATATCCACCCACTTTTCTATATCGATATTTTACCTTCGCGTTGTGTACGATCGCTTCCAGGCGGAATGGCAAAACCAAAGAAAGAAAAAAAAAAAATCCGAACAACCATAACCAGAAAATCTTCGTTCGATTAGAGCCGAAAGCCATTGAGGCGCGTGGTTTGTTTTCTTTTTTCTCTCCCGCTCGCTCTGCTCCATCTCTGCACCGGTCTCGATCGTGGTGTCCCTTTTATATCGTTCCGGGTTGATGGTGACGTTAAATCATCTGCCTGCTTGACGACGACGACGACGCGATGCGCTGCAGTAATGGAAGCAACTTTATCCTCGATCGTTTAACAGTATCATATTCCCGGGGCCCGATGCAGAAGCTCGTCGTCGGGTAGGGTCGTCCGATGCTCTGCATGCTGCACTGATGCCCACACGGCAGCAGAGTTTTGGTCGTGTTTGAAGCGGAAAATTTATCGCCATCGCCAACCCATGTGCGGGGCGCGCGCGTTCGAACCCGGGCCATTGTACACGCGCGTCCATCGGACGACGGAGATCTATCGTGCCGTGCGAACGTGAGAACAAAAGCAAGCAAGAAAGCATAAAAGTGTTCCAATAACTTCACGCCACCAGCTCCACGGCTTTTTTTCCCTTTACGCCTGACCAAGTCGCGCCAAGGTTCCCCATCGGTTCGCTTCGATTTTGCCCCAGCAACTGGGGGCAGGGTGTATTGACATATGGATTAAATTTTCCCTCCGCTCGCCTTTAGCCAGTGGGAAAAGATAAGAAATGAGTTTACCGTTCGCAGGAAGCGGAAGGCAAGCAATAAAGATTCGCCGCCGGAGAAACTGGCCGTCGGCGGTGGTGCACGGTGCAGGGTGTGTGTGTGAGAAGTTTTATAGTTTTACGACGTTGAGTGGTGGACGGAGGGAGGAGATAGTGGAAGGGCGAGGGATGGATTGCAGCAGGGTGATTTATGGATAACATCCTGCAAATGGGAATATGTGTCTAATCGTTGATGTGTGCTACTGCAACACAACAGAAAGCACTGATCGGATCGGGTCGGTCGGTAGGATCAGGTCCCTGTACTAAAGTTTAATGAGCCATCATGAGGCTTCGACAGAAAGGGTTCCGCCCGGCTTCGCTGCCCGGCATCATTTCGATGGATTGCACGACGACGTTAACAGAGCCATTTCGAGGCGTGGTAAGCAATGCCGGAAAACTGACGGCTATCAAACGTTGTAGATCACTGCGGTGGGTTTCAATTAAAGCAATTCACTGTTTTGCAAGGCTTGTTGAAAGTTTTCCCGTTGCCGGTTTGCTAAGGGTTGAAGCTCTGATTTTGCTTTAACCGATGTTGGGAAGTTGGGAAGGTGATTATAAAATCATAGATAACACTAATGTGTTGATTGACAGTATTTCTCGCTCCGGACCGATTGTTGGGTACCGAGCATTGTTTGGAAAGTGGTTTATGGTAAGTAATTACAACAGGGTCTAGGCTACTCTTAGTCAGATTTTAAGGTGAACTGAAGAAAAGATTCGAGCACCTACTCGATAAAATGTCAATATAATATATCCCCGTAGATATTTTGAACAATCGCCATCAACATCCCCTTAATTTTATTAGCAAGGAACTCATTGCTCCATTCAAATTATGACTTGTTACACAAAATTATTGACTAGAATTTTCATCTCTTACCTGTTTATGTTCGGAAAACTAGCAGGATTTCATTCGCAAAATGTCAAATTCATGCTTCAATCCACTGCTCGAAAACTGCTCGAATTTTCGACAAATATCAGCCTTAGTATCACACAAAATGTTTTGTAGATGTTTAAACTAAAAGAAATTTATCTTAGTATTTTATTTTATTCATCTTCCGATAAGACATTGTTCAATGGCTATTTTTAAAGCAATGTAAAGCTACCACACCAATAAATACATTGCATTCACTTTAACTTGCACCGAGCAGCATCAAACGAGGACGATAAAACCTTCCTATCAATCGGAATCTGTCCCTGAACTGGTCGTAAAAAAGGCGAAACCAAAAACAAAACTTCCTTATTGCTGGCAGTTTTGAGAGACGTTCCGCAGTCACAAAAAAAAAAAATACTGGCAAACGCCGGCAATCATCCGGAAGCGCCTCGAGGCACCGCGACTCGAGTCAAAACCGAAACCGTCAGCCATTCATAATTGATGTCATCCCATTTGTCTTCGGAATAACGGGTTTACTATTGGTTTGCTGATGACATTTTCGCGATTTCCGTCCCAATTCCAACTCTCCACCTTCCCCTGCGTTAGCTCATCTCATCTCAAGGCGAATCGAAAAAGTGGAGCAACATAAAATAAAACCATTCCGGTGTATTGTGAAACGGGTCGGCCTTCTGACGGCTTCCCCCTTCAAAAAACCCACCCGGTACGTAATCATAAAGGCAAAGAAATCACAACGGCACACTGCCACACGCTACCGACGCTCGTTGATGAAAACAAATGACGCCTCGGAAGACGCGTCATCGACGACGCACGTTGAGGGGGCGCTGATGAGATGAATGTATTATCGGGCGATGGATCCCGCGAGGTTTGCTTTCGGTTTTTGGGTATTTACCAGAAGTCATTATTGTTATTAGTCCTATTGTTTTTGAGAGGGGGAAAACGTGGATGACTGGATGACACGAGAAAAGAAGTGCAGAAGGACGGTCTAGCTCTCACGTTACGATGCGTCAAGATGGCGGTACCGCATCTCACTGGTAGGATGAAGAATGAAAATGACAACGAATTTAATATGTCTCCGCGGTGAGTTTAATTCGATGTGTTGTGTTTGGCTTTCTTGCCCGTGCTGCTGCTTTGGTGCGCGCGGCACTGCGGGTTGATGTACGATGACGGTGATGCTTTGTTCGCCGTGCGGCGTACCCGTGTTCAAAATCATCGCACCGAGCACCGCCTCCATGACACAAAACCAAACCAGCCAACGGTCGGGGGGGTGTCGGCTGTTGCTCGTGATGCTCATTATTTTGGAAAAACCGTTCTCCTTCTGAGGCTGAGCCATGGCATTGCGGACAGGTCCCTGACAGTCGCGCGCTATTTTCACAGCCGTGACGCTCCCGGTTGCTGGTGTCGTGTTGGTTGATGCTGGTGCAATTCGTTGCTACGGTCATTTTGGTGAAAAGCTCGTCTTATTAAATAATCTCGTTTTGGGATGTTTCGTCGCTAGTTTGTTTTGTGCTTTTGCAAACGAGAATGAATTTGTGTGTGTGTTTGTTTGTTTTTTTTTTTTATTTCTGGAAGCTACACTACGAAACAAAACTTCTGTCTAAACGTGATTGTTTTGCTTGATTAAACTATGCGAAATTGAGAATCTTTTAACAAGAAAAAGGGAGAAACTATTCTCCCGTCGCGTGCATCATCCACCCATGTTTTAATATTAATCTAACGTCATATTTTCTAACAATGTAATATCTAACAATAGCATTCAAATAGAGGAAGTAAATTTATGGACTGTTATATTTATTCTTCTAAAATCGATGGAGGTCACATTATTTTATAGTTATATTGCAATATTTTTAAAATGTTAAAATTAAAAATTCGTCTGCACTTAAAAGCAAATTATGTAAGGACTTTTAGTATTTATTTTATAAACTACCAGGCGTCTCCATAAGTATTTATCGTTAATGGAGGCGCCTAGTCTTTCATTTGATTTACGCATAATAAAAATTAATTTTATTATTTTTTACTCGTTTGATGGGTGGATGACACTGATTATCATTCATATGGTACAGAACAAAGAGTATGAAGAAATACTTAATTAAAATAATTTATGGTTAGAACAATGTAAAAACAAAACAATTTTGATAAAAATTCGACAAGTTTTCATCACTTTCACTTAATATGATGCTATTCAAAAATGTCAAATGATCTTGTTTTGTAAAGAAGCTGCAACGCCACCTTAAAGGGGTCACGCAAATCTTTAATAAAGCCACCAACCGTAGCCGAGCGTTTTAATGTTGTGGCACATTTTCTTCGGGCGGGCGGGTTCACATTCGCACGTAGTTTGAAATTGAGAGCTGCACACTAAAAACAACATAGCATGCAGTTGTTCTGTGCATTCGTACCGTTCGCTTCCCACGTATCAGTGATGCATCGCTCATTCCCATTACCCGGCAACTGTTGACTCACTCGCGTCCGTACGTTTATTCAGCCGTCGTTTGCAGCAGCAGCAGCAGCACACGGTAATTCGTCCGGGGTTTTATTTTTCTTTCGGCTCACGGTTTTGTGCAGTACCGGCAGCTGCAAATCACCTGTGCCCGAGCGTCAGCCTCCCCCCGAAAATACATGCGGGCGATTGCGGGACCTGCCAACGACACCGACCACAGAGGGCGCGGGTCAGGTATGGTACGCCCGCATCGGGTTTTGCGCCGGAGACTCCAGCTGTGGCCACGATTCCAACATAAAACCCGACGACGTAATCAGAAAGCGAGAAATAAATAATAACATACACACAAATGCTGGTGGGATGGCATGGGTGGGTATGGGTGGCACCGGTGAGGCCACAGTATTGTCAAGTTTCGCGCGACAAACGATGAAGAACCGTTTCTGCCCACTGTCTTGTCCAGCGTTTGTCGGGCCGTGGCAAATAGGGACAAAAGGGACACCTTTTTTGGGATGGAAAACTCCTGCTTCTGCTGCTGGAGCTGAGTCGGGTGTCCTGTGGTTTTCTGATCCCGTGGGTTTTCTTCCCCGAAACAAGGGTGCAGTTGTTCGGAAAGGTACATTAAGGTTTGCATAGGATGGCGCACGAAAGTTGAGCAGGAACGAAAAAGACAAAGAAACTACTGTAAAGGAAGCGAGAACGAGAAGGATGGCGGATGGTAACGGCTCACGTCGTTCCTGACTGGCTGACTGGGACCGGGCCAGGCACCGGTGAGCGCTCAATGCAGCGACGATTACGAGGCAAGCATTCTGAATGAGGCCCAAACCCAACCGGAGGTGTCAGTTGCGGTCGACTGGCATTTTTGCCATAGATCTTTCGGAACGAACCTACCGAGAACGTCGACGAGCACGAGTACGACGAGAAAGCTTTCAACAAGAAATACCGGGCACCGGTTACGAGGAACGATCGATGGGAGCAAAAGTTCAGCCCGGGCACTGTCAGGCCTGGCAGGTGGAGCAGTAGTTATTTTGCAGCTCTTGTGTCTTGTGCTCGGTACATAATTTAAAACGGATACTGATTACTGGCCGCACTGCACTGAATCATTTACTGCAATCGACGGTCCAACGGCACACAACCGTACACGGCCGAACACGGAAGCAATGAACCAGAAATACCGGCCCCGGTGTGCCGAGAGAAACATGCACGAGGTGAAGGCCCGATGATAGTTGGTGGCCCGTGCTGCGGACGATGAGTCGTTGCGGACGAAATGGGAGGGGAACCGATTTCGTGTCAAAACAGGCGATGGAGCGAAACGAATCGATTCCGGGTGGTTTTTTGGCGAGAAAGTCAGGGTTAAGTTCCTTGTTGCATCGAGGCAAATGCCGGACTGGTTTTGGAGCAGCAGCAGTGGTACAGCAAATGACTGTAATTTGAAATTGATTATCAAAAAATTGGTTCGATTGGTGAATTGAACTGTGCTGGGCAGATGTCATTTAACGGCTTGCGTAAATAATTTGCACGTAGTTAAGCAATGCTGCCTGGTGCGGTTGGATTGCAATATTTTATTGAATTTAAATTGCGGTTAAAGTTGTTTTCGATCGCTCCCTGGAATTGATGGCATATCGAGTTACAATTAAGTGATACAAATTAATTATATTTATCAAATGCACAGGAAATTGCTGAGGATTATTAAAGGAATCTTTGGAATAAAGGTACAAGTGTAATTAATTGCATGATGTTTGTTAGCACTAACTTAAAAAAATGAATTTGCAATTTTCTAAACGTAATTAAACGTCAATGGCCTAGTTGGCAAGATGTATCTCATTCTACCAGGCGTCTCCATAATTACTCAGAATTAATGGAGACGCCCAGTCTTTCATATACTTTGTACTCTACATTCAAGCAATTAAGTATCAGTGTGAACAATAAAATCCACTTAAATCATTTGGACGCTAAACACATCGCAAACATTCAACATTTTATAATAAAAATAATGGTGAAATATAATTTTAAATGAACTTAGAGAATAGCGTAAAATGCCTATTGAAGTGATATAAACTTTGCTTATTTTATTATTTCTTAAATCTCTTTTCTACTTTTCTAGACCATCAGTGAGCCTTCTGGCATAAAATGTTAAAAAGATATACAAACTGATCTAGAGCATTACATTCTCCATAGCAATAAAGCATTGGAATAGGAATTTAAATGGGAATGAAAGAAAAGAAATGAAAAATAATCCATTTCATATTTTGCTGATGGAAATGAAACATCCGTTTGCAACGCATCCAACAAGCTACCAGGAGTCTCCATAATAACTCACTACTAATGGAGGCGCCTAGTCTCTCACGTACCGTTGCGATGAGCACCTGATTATTTTTGTATTCCTCTGTCAATAATGTCCCCCCACCTCGCTGTGTACGGTGCAGCGATGCGATGCCAATTAATAAATCAGCGATAATTATATTCATGATGTCGGCGCAACGTTCGGCAGCAAATCACACCCGGAAATTGTTACATCGGATCAGACAAACGGTAAACAAACTAACAAAAAACAAACCGCACACACACACACACACACACTGAAGTAGCACTCGCTTTGCTCACTCATCTCGCCCGCCAAGCACACGGTTCGTGCACGATTTATCCCGACAGCTCGATAGATGGCCACGATGCGATAAACTTATTTACCGTCTCTCTTTACACGCGCCATGTTATCGGTGACGACAGGGCGCACCTTTTGCTTAAAGCGAGCTGCACTTATGCAAGCACGATATTAAATTTATTTTCAATAAATCTACCCGCCGCGTTCTAGCACGCCAGCGCGACTAGGAGTGGGTCGGCCGGAGCAGGCCGGCTCAATCCGGCTCCCGTTCTTAAGTTGTGTCCCGCCCCGTCGGGTAAGGTGTTTAACTTTGCTTGCCGCACTTTTTAAAGTGCTTTTCAACGAAAATTGTTAGCCCATCGTGAAGCAAAGTTTGCCTGTTGTTTATTCTCATCTTTTGCTGCCACTCAAAGCCATCGTGCGGCTAGGAGGGGAATGGATGCGCGGGATGCCGGCTCGTTGGTGGGTTGTTTGTGTTTCGCATCAAATTTATCAGTGTTGATGTGTCCGCCTTTGTAGCGTACCGTTGTAGCGCCCCGTTAGTGGGAGGATAGTGATAGAAGCTCTCGTTCGTCTTCTGTGCGAGTGAGATTAATATTTTTTGTTCTCTAGGTATCCTGCTCTGCTGTTCGTTCTGTTCCTCTCAGCGCTTCTTAAATTGCTTTATATAATTTTTACGCACACATACACACACAGACACACACTCACCTAGAATGCGTTCGCCGAGAGTAGGGCAGGGAGTCGCTTTCACATTTTCGCTTGTTTTCGGCTGTTAAGAATTGAACTTATTATAGAATTTAAATAGGCTAAGAATTGAACTTAAAGGCATAGATCGCAAAGCGTTACGCACTCGTATAATAAGCATAGCATTTAAGACACTAATACATGTTAAAATTAAGGTAGAAATAAATTAGTCGTTAACCAGAAGCCGAACGGGAAACGTTTAGATCGAGTAGCAAATTTCACATACATAAAATTGGTCCTTCGAACCGGATCCAAAGCCAACTAAACCTTTTCCGTTTCAAGTAAAAGTTATTTGTGATAGTGGTAAAATGTCGAATCCGGAATTTAGCACATTTAAAGAAGTGCAAGCTACGTCGAGTCCGAAGGAATCGACGTCGATGATAAGTTTAGCCGGTCGCGTACAAGCGCATTTAATGCGTAGGATGGATTGCCTAAAGAAAGCAATTGAAAAAACTGTTCCTGATGTGTCCTACGTGAGAGAGTGTGCGGAACAGTTAGCAGCAATCGTGTCCGCATTCGAAACAAAGCACGCATCAGTGCTGGAGACAGTAGATGCGGAGCAGTGGGAGGAGGAGGAGAAGCAGTACGAGGAGTTTGACCGGCGTCGCTTCGAGATATCGATACTGCTGAAAAGGTGTGAAGCAGATCTGTGTGCGTCGGACACGAGTGCACCGGTAGCAGGTGTGTCAAACCCCAAATCACGCGTGCGCTTACCGGAGATTCCTTTGCCTAATTTCGACGGTACGTTGGAATCGTGGCCAACGTTTCGGGATGCGTTTTGTAGCATGATCGATGGGCATCCTAAGTTATCCGACGTAGATAAACTCATTTACCTAAAACGCGTGGTATCGAAGGAGGCAGCGCAAGTGATCGACGCAGTGGAAATCACATCGGCGAATTATAGTGTTGCGTGGGAGCTACTAAAGACTCGCTACGAAAATAAGAAGGTGTTAGTGCGACGCTACTTGGATGACCTTTTCGCCATTTCCCAAATCAAAGGGGATAGTTATGAGTCCCTCACCATTTTGTTGGATGGATTCGAGAGGAATATCAAAATGGTGGAGAAAATTGGTGTATCGACAACGGGCTGGAGCGTGCTTTTAGCGCACATGTTGTGTAATAAGTTGGATACGAAAACCCGTAAGGAGTGGGAAACTCATCATCGGAGTGTCCAAGTAGCGCAATATGAAGAACTGGTGTCTTTTCTTAGAGAGCACGCATTAGTGCTTCAGGCATTACCTCGTCCAAAGGAAGCTCCACCACACGCACACACTAACACGAACCACGTGCGACAATATTGGAAGCAAGCTTGTGCAACAGTGATCGAAAAGAAGTGCGTATTCTGCAAACAGGAAGAACACTCCGCATTTAAGTGTGACACTTTTCGAAGCCTGTCGGTTATACAACGCTACGATAGAGTGAAAGAGATTGGACTATGTATAAACTGTTTAGCGGCGGACCATCGTGTAAAAGAGTGTCCATCCAGTGCGTGCCGTGTGTGCAGGCTGAAGCATCACACTACGTTGCACAGATCGACAAACGAACAACAAGCTTCAGCTGCAACCTGTGTGTCGGATGCTGCGACTGCAATTGATTCAACGAGATCTTCAGGAGCATCCCTCATCGAGCCAGCCAATACAGTCATGCTCACACCAACAACGAGACAACTGATGCCTTCAACCTCGATCTTGCTGCCAACGGTGCGGGTTACGGTCATCGCTTCGAACGGCAACAAGATGATAGTACGCGCTTTATTGGATGGCGGAGCCCAAGTTAACCTCATCACCGAACGAGTAGTGCAAGGATTACGAGCACAAAAACTGTGGGACCATCTTTCGATTGGAGCTGTTGGCAGAGGAAGCCAAACATCATCTCATTCGGTAAACTTAGTCGTTCATTCCCAGTGTACTAATGTTCACTTTCCTTTAAGGTTGCACGTACTGCCCGAAATAATGTGGAACCTTCCGTCATCATCGATTGATCAGCAACGATGGGAGCTACCACAGAACCTCAAATTGGCTGACCCGACATGTGGAGAGGTTGGTGCAATCGATATGCTACTGGGAAGAGAGGTGTATAATGAAATATTGTTAGGAGGGTTGGTGAAGCTAAGCGCGAGCGATCATAACTTGCTATTACAAGAAACAACCTTAGGTTGGGTTATATCGGGAAAGGCAGCTACATGCCAAACTATCGAAAACATAAGTCTTGTAAACGTGACGTGCATAGAAGAGTCCTTAAATGAACAGCTCAGCAAGTTTTGGGAGATAGAAGCGTGCCAATCGTCCAGTGTACACTCTCCAGAAGAATCAAAATGCGAAGAACTTTTTGAACGTACTACCAAACGTGGACATGATAGGAGATTTGTAGTTGCCTTGCCAAAGGACATGGTGAAGATTAGGAAGCTAGGAAATTCGTATGAAATAGCGAAACGACGACTCCGCTCGCTGAATCGTCGTCTGAATGCCAATCCTGATCTGAAACGACAGTATCAGGAATTTTTAGAAGAATACCTAACGCTAGGTCACATGGAAGAAGTTAGATCAGACTCAAAACACACGTATGAACCTACCTATTACATGCCACACCATTGCATAGTTCGTCCGGATAGTCTTACAACCAAACTAAGGGTTGTTTTTGATGCCTCTTGCCAAACCGATTCGGGAGTTTCGCTGAACGAAACTTTGTTAGTGGGACCAGTGATTCAAGACGAACTGATCAGTATCGTAATGCGTTTTCGCTTGCCTAAATACGCATTCACAGCAGACATCGAAAAAATGTATAGGCAGATATGGGTTAGAGCTGAAGATCGTCCTCTCCAACGTATCCTCTGGGGAGATGTAGACGAAAGTGGCATTCGAGAATTTGAGCTAAAGACAGTAACATATGGCACAGCGTCTGCTCCGTACTTAGCAACAAAATGCCTTCAAGCGCTAGCTAACGAGTCCAAGCTATCTCATCCTATAGCCTCGAAGATTTTAGCCACGGATTTCTATATGGATGATTTGATTAGCGGTGTGGATACAGTGGAACAAGGGAAGCTGGTGTGTACCGAGTTATCTGAGCTGCTACAGTCGGCAGGTTTTCACCTGAGGAAGAGGGCCTCTAATTCTTCCGAGATCTTAAACACACTGCCACCCGAACTTAGAGAGATGGGCTCAGAGCTATTGATAGATCCCCACCAGTACATAAAAACGCTTGGTCTAAAATGGTCTCCAGCAAAAGATATGCTAACATTCAGTGTGCCAAAATGGAGTAATGAAGAGCAGACAACTAAACGGACTGTTGTATCAGATGCAGCACGCTTGTTTGATCCGTTAGGATTGATTGGTCCAGTAATCGTAATTGCCAAATGTTTTCTACAAGTACTATGGGAGAAGAAGATAGACTGGGATGAGCCATTAGATGCAGATCTACAAGAGAAATGGATGCATTTCAAGCGAGGTATAATTAACATAGACGAGATTACTGTCCCACGTCGTGTTATAGCAGAAGCAGCAAATATTGTGGAAGTTCATGGCTTTAGTGATGCGTCTGAAAAAGCATACGGTGCCTGCATTTATTTACGAACTATTGCTACAGATGGTACCGTCACAGTACAACTCCTATGCGCAAAATCTAAGGTTGCTCCAATAGAAAATGGCAAAAAGCAAAAGAGAGTTACTTTACCAAGACTAGAGCTGTCAGGTGCATTATTGCTTTCTCACCTGTGGCAGAAGGTGAAAGCAAGCATAAGGCGTGAAATGAAAGGTGTTTTTTGGGTAGATTCGACAATTACCCTGCACTGGATTGCTGGTAATCCTTCCCGATGGAAACCCTTTGTCGCTAACAGGGTCTCTGAGATTCAGCATATTACCGATAAAACCCAGTGGTTCCATGTGTCTGGCGAGGATAACCCAGCGGACATTATATCTCGAGGCATGTCACCTAGTGAACTGAAGGCTAGCGAACTCTGGTGGCACGGGCCAAAATGGCTTAGACAACCAATTGACTGGGTATCACGAGCAACAATCTCAAAAGCAAACTTTCCCGAGGAGCAATTAGAAGAACGAGTTGTAACGGTAGCAATCAAGGCAAACAGTACCAATCCTATTTTCACACTGCGTTCATCATATACGGCATTGATGAGATTAGTGGCATACATCCTTCGATTCCGTTATAATAGCCAAAAAATGAATCGCTTCAATCGTCGAAAAGGGTTTTTGCAACTCTCTGAGCTCAAACAAGCAAATATCGTACTGGTACGTTTAGCTCAATCGGAATCATTCGCTGAGGAACTAGCAAGCATGAAAGATGGGCAAGTGAAACCTTCGTCAAAGCTAAAATCACTTGCTCCCATATTAGTTGAGGGTGTGCTATGTATCGGTGGAAGACTACAAAACGCGCCTGTTTCGAACACTCGAAAGCATCCTATAATTTTGGACTCCAACCACCCATTAACCATCGTCATAATGAGGTCTTATCACGTTCAGTTTCTGCATCCCGGCCCACAGTTGCTCATCTCGATAATTCGAGAAAGATTCTGGCCACTTAGAGCGCGCAGTCTTGCTAGAAGGATAGTACACAACTGTGTGAAATGCTTTCGAACCAAACCAACATGTATGGAGCAACTTATGGCTGACCTACCTCCAGAGAGGGTTACACCAACCTATCCGTTTCTGAACACTGGAGTCGACCTGTGTGGACCATTATGGTATCGACTAGCACCACGGAAGGCAACGCCTATGAAATGTTTTGTGGCAGTTTTCATATGTATGGTAACCAAGGCAATTCATGTGGAACTGGTAGCGGACTTATCCACCCAGGCCTTTATTGCTGCACTAAAGCGTTTTGTGGCTCGACGAGGCAAACCGGCATTAATAGAATGTGACAATGCTAAAAACTTCCGAGGAACGGCGCGAATGCTAAAAGAATTACACGAGCTCTTCAACACCCAACAAACTCAAGATGCCATCAATAGTCACTGTGCCTCTGAAGGAATAGATTTCAAATTCATTCCACCTCGATCGCCAAACTTCGGGGGATTATGGGAAGCGGCCGTAAAATCGTTAAAGAAACACCTGAAGTGCACTATTGGTGCAACTATTCTGTTGAAAGAAGACCTCGAGACCCTTCTGGTGCAAATCGAGGCATGCTTGAACTCACGGCCACTAACACAGTTGACTACAGATCCCGAAGATTTCGAAGTTCTAACTCCCGGACATTTTCTCATAAATCGAAGCTTAGTTTCCACTATGGAGCCATCATATGAAAGCATTCCTTTCAATCGCTTAGATCGCTTTCAAAGAACCCAAGAGTTTGTTCGTCGAATATGGAAACAGTGGAAGAGCGATTACCTATCTGGGCTTCACCCTAGAACAAAATGGACAAGGCAAAGAGACAATATCGGTATCGGAACAATGGTGTTAGTAAAGGAAGATAACTTACCACCAACGAAATGGGCAGTTGGGAGAATAATCAAAATATTTACTGGCAATGATGGCAACATACGTGTAGTAGAGGTTCGTACAAAAGACGGAGAATATCGAAGAGCTATTTCAAAAATATGTGTATTACCGGTACCCGAAGAGAAAAAATAGGAAGAATGCGAAATAAGATTTGGGCGTATCAGATAAGATCAGGAGTAGAAAGTTAACTTTCCACGGGGGGCGGCATGTTAAGAATTGAACTTATTATAGAATTTAAATAGGCTAAGAATTGAACTTAAAGGCATAGATCGCAAAGCGTTACGCACTCGTATAATAAGCATAGCATTTAAGACACTAATACATGTTAAAATTAAGGTAGAAATAAATTAGTCGTTAACCAGAAGCCGAACGGGAAACGTTTAGATCGAGTAGCAAATTTCACATACATCGGCTTTTTGGAGGGAGCCACGGAACCGATTCCAGGCATCACGCGCGATAGATCTTTTCCCGGGGTTGAGCCAGATTAGCGTGGAACATGAAAAAGTTTCTGCATTGATGTATTCATGATAATATGCCCAGGGCGTGTTAGCGTTTTACAACGAGAAAACACATTTCGCTCTAAAGAGATCGTTTTGTTGTTGGAAAAATGGTTTTCGGCTGGTGGGAGGCCACGATGCTTGCACGCTTCCCACATTTTCTACCGCCTCGTTGTCAGCCGTAATACTTTGAATGAATTAAATTTTACAGACTGACAATTGTGTTAAATGTTACTGAATTTGACAGACGCTTAATGTTGTAAGAACAATGAAGCAAAAAGAAAAAATAAAATCCTGTCCACGATTCGACTCCAAACCGGGCAAATCATTCGAGCATTTCCATGACATGAAATGGAGATAAAAATTTCTTTCCACCACACATCATTTAACTGGCGCTCGTATGCAGTGCAGCGGAACCATCGATACGAAAAACCCGGTCGTCGTAGCTCTTACACTAGATAAGAAAACACCTTTCGTACGTACCGACGAAGCGACGAACAATACAAACGCACCAAACTTCATGGAGGTTCATGATTTGTATCATTCGCGTTCAGAACACGTTCCGGTACCGCTTAAAAGTAATTAACTTTCGTTGAATCATGAATACATTATTAGGTTGTTATCTGCGCTTACGGTACGGTGCGTTACGGAGCAGCGGGGGTTTGGATAAGTTATGATCATTATTACACACACCGGTTGGCGCTGCGAAGAACGCAGCAGCAGCAGCAGCAGTAAAAAGAAAAAGCTAATAATAAAAAAAACATCCACACACGAACCGGTTCAAAAGCGTAGCTAATGTCTTTATCCCGCGCTCTAACTCACGGCACGCGGTTACGTGTTGGGCTAAAGCAGCAGGGAAAACATGTGATATTAAATTATCTGTTCATTAATATTGTAACGGGTGATAGAGAAACCAAAAAAGAAAACCAAGCCAGCATTATGTGGTACTGTTTTTTGGGGAAAGGTTTTGTGGATATTCTATCCTTTTTCAAGAATTATAAGAATCAATTTTTTCCTCGTAAAAGTGTGTTTAAAAACCCCAACGTTATGTGAGCTCACAGTACAAGCCATCACCGCGTAAGCAGCAGACGATAAAGTGACAAGTTGCAGGACGTGGCAAGGCTAATTGACTTGCACAATTTTGAATTGCATTTTCGCTGCGACTGCAGTCAAAATTGTCACATCGTCTTTTTTTTTGTCTGCAACAGCTCACCGTTGAAGTTTACCGAAGCGTGATCAAACTCGCCACACGGATAATGTATTCCGTGCGAGTACCAGAGACACCAGAGCTACGTACGGAGCTCAAGATTTTAGCTGGCAGAATCGGGGAGAAAACAAAAAATCGAACCGATTCGGAAAAGCTCACAACTGACAACTGTCTTGATGGAGGGGAGGAGGGGCGGGAACCCCCTTCGTACGTTCGTTGAAGTTAATATTCCCAAATTGTTATGCAACCACACTGTGTGACAATAAAAACGAGCAGAACGAGCTATTATTTCGTAAGCACTTGCACCGTGATCCAGTCCTCCGGTTTCGGGGTGGTTTTGTGACTTGGTGGTTTTGCTTGTCCCATTTTGTCGTCGCGAAATCCGAAACAAATAAATATATATATATACATGCACACAGACACACACACACACACACGCGCGGACACGTCTGAAGTAAAGTAAAATTTATGAACAAAGCGTTCGCGTGCGGTTGGAGCAAAATTCACCTAACATCAACAGCGGCACACGGTTGCTTCATCCATCCTGCACGGGCCAGAAATGGGAGAAATTCTTCCAGCAAACCGGTGGTTCCTCAATCCCGCTGAGAAATATCCACCACCGAACAGGCTAAAACCAAAGCAACGGACACCGAGAAAACGGCAAAAAGTAGCCCGGTGTGTTTGTGTGGGCACAACGATTGACACGAGGAAGTGCACGTGTGCGGGTGTGTAAAAGTTTGACAGTTTTGCAAATTGACGACAGAAAATTCCTCTGAACGATTTTTCTCTCTCGGAAACGACGGTGGTGGGGGATGGTTTTTCGGGACGGAAAAAGAAGGGAGTCCCGAATGGAAGCAAATCTCAATTTTCCATGCCAGTCCGATGCTGGTGCTGCTGTTGCTTAAAACTGTGCAGCCAAAAAAAAAGGGCAAAGAAAAAAGAAGATGAAATCACACCGTCGTCACGTCACTGGTTTGGTTGGCTGGCAGTTGTGGCGAACCCTTTCATTCATACCAGCTCATCAAACGCTGTGCTGGCAAACAGTGAGCGAATCTTGCGGACCGGTGTCCCGGAGGTTTTGGGCCTTGGTGAGGAAGCGGGAGGTTCGACGATTTTGGGCCGGCGAAGAAGAAAAATCGAGCCAATGGTGAGAAAAGCAAGGCAGAGTCGCTGCTGGTCGGTGCCCGTACACCAATGGCGCAGGAAGTGCCACGTTCGGTGCGAGAAACTATTAATCGTTATTTCGAAAAGCCATTAAAATATAAGAAAAGGGAAAAGAACTGTGAAACGTGGAGTGAAAAGGGGAGGGTTTAGAAAAAAAAATCTCCACTCACACACACACACACACTAGAGAAAGGGCGATGAGAAAAGAAAGGACAAACATAAAATAAAATCGACCCCCGTTTTTCGCCCCGCACACTCACCAGAAAAGGGTGCAGCAGTTGCTCCCGTCTTTTGGATGGTGAGCGTGAAGATCGGTACGAAGTGTTTTATAAATAATCTACAGTTTTCTTCGCAACACAAAGACCAACGTGTGTGTGTGTGTGTGTGTGCGCCGGCATGGGTAAAACAGGGCAACCCTAGCAGAGCACTCGCTACGAAACTACTGTGCTAAGGATTGAAAGGTTTATGTGAACCTACAAACCAGTGAACGTTCCCGGATTGATAATTCGATTTAAATCAATTTGGTATTTCACAATAAAATGTTGTTTCTGTAGAGTGTCGTTTTTCACCGTTTTGAAAAACCATTCCCCGTATGTATTTTTAATCCAGTGAAACGTGATATACCACGTGAAGCACTGGGCGTCTCCATCGTCGAACGTTGATGGAGGCGCCCAGTACTTTATAAGCATTCTCGGTTTCGATCGCTTTCTTTACGAGCCATTTTGTTCATCATCCAATTTGGTGTCAATTATTTGGGCGAACGTTTATAGCTAGCTCATTGAAATATGCAATCGATTCATCTCGGCACTGAATATTGCACCACGCGTATGATGATTAAACCGGTGACTAAGGACATTCCAGTTCCAGGTTGACGTCCTATGCACGTTTCAACTCATTTAGCACACACTCGCACACGGCAATGGCGTACTGTGATTGCTACGCTTTCTTCACCAACCAGTACCGGTACCATGGTTTCCCCTTGCCGGGGCTAGTTGATTGTACGGGATTGTACGTTGTGGTGCTACGTATGGGTTCTCGTTCAGGGTAGTGCGCCTGTGTACGCGCCACCCGGGAAACGGCAAGTCCGGAATGGTGGCGTGCAGTTCGTCATCTACCACGAAATAAGTGTCGACTTTCGACTTACGGTGTTCTCTCATCCCGGGATCGCCCGGTGGCTTGGGGAAATCATCAACACCATGCTTTCCCTTCCTTCCTTCTTCCTGCCCCGCTCTCTACCCCCTTCTGCTTTCTCTTACCTTTTCTTTTCCATCAATGTGATGTTCGATCGTCCACCCGAGCAGAGTGTGTGCAGGTGGAAAATGAAGTCTTAGCCGTCCTCCGAAGAAACAAAGCCAACCCTAAGGTGGTCAAGGCACACGACCCACTAAGGTGAAGTATTAGGTCTGTATGTTGGTGTGCGTGTGTAGGTGTACTAGTAAAAGTGTGTGTGTGTAAGGATGAAGAGGATGAAAAATGAGGAAGAGAACACTAGCGCGAATGCTGTGCAGCAGTAAGTAATAGCACTGAGGGGTAGGAAAAGTGATAAATATTCATAACATCACTTTTTCTTCATCTCCTCCACCTGGCCGACCAAAGTTCCCAGCCTTTTGTCCCCCTTTCTTCACCATCGCGCGCTCCTTCACCGCTTCGCACCATCCACCATCACCATGCCAGGGCATGGCTTTTGAGGGAAACGTTTCCGTTTTTCGGTGCGCTTTTCCACCCAGCTTGCTCCGGCAAACAGTACAGCACAGTGACCATTTTCTTCTTCTGTATTCTCTCGGCATAGTTCCTGAACTCCCGTGTGGTTTAGTCGTATCAAGTTGCTGCTGCTGCTGCTGCTGCTGCTGCTGCTGCTGTTTCTGCGCCACTGCACTTTGCTTTGTTTCTGTGTGCTTTTCTTCCTTTCAGTGTGCTTTGTATGTGTGTGTGTGAGTGTGTAGTACCTTCTCTTTTCCTTATCTTGAAGATTGGCCTTCTTACTTGAAGGGGGTTCTGGCTTTAGCCTCGACCGGACCCAACTTGAGGAAGGATTTTATCCTAGATTGCGATTTCCAAGCGGACCTTGGAGAATGATCGAGCTTTAGCTTGGGAAAAGAGAGAGCGAGAGAAACGAAAGCAAAAAAACCTATGGTGGAAAAAATAGGAAAATCTACCCTGTTAAACCGATGGTAAGGATAAAGGACAAAAGTGAAGAAAGCGAGTAATTTCCACCTCACAAGACTCCACACCATAAGGAGCAGGATAATCTTCAAGTACTATGTTTTTTTTTCGCTCGCCTCACTCTTTTTTTTTTGTTTTTTCACCAACTTTCTTCTACTACAACAGACGCGCAGGATACTTGGGATGAGAGCTGTTCGTACGCTCTGTTGATGCACCTTTTCACACCCAATCTGTTGGCGCTAGTATTTCTATTATCCGGGATGAGTCGTGCTGCTGCTGCTGCTGCTTTCGTCTTCTTCGTCACCACGTCACGCCTCGCACAATTACATCGCTGTTTGGCGAGTGTTTGCATGTGTTGCAGCAAAAAGCGGGAGTCACACGTGTTGCAAGATTTCGCTTTTTTTTAAGAATGTTCTCGCTTTTGCTGCCACGGACCGCTCGGTGAAAGAAAGCAAATGCACAATCTTATTTGAAAACGCCGAAGATTTGGCAGCGAGTGATGCCAGATTTAACCATTTCTCCGGTGCACTTTACTCTGCAGCACAGTGGGCATTAGAGGACAAATGGTGGGCACAAAACTATTTTCTATCTATTCGGTAAGATAAATTCTCAAAGTTATATTGCATGTTTGATCATGACTAGAATTTTTATTATAATTCATCAATATGATCCACTAGGAAGGATGGGGATACGATTTGTCTTAAAAGATGTTCCCTGCTGTAATTCTAGGGATATCAAGCTTGTCAACATTTAGCTCCTATTTCAGATCCATTTATAGAAACTTATAAACAGATCGAAATCTTGAAAAGGAAGTTAATTTAAGCTATCGGAGTTTCTGATAGTCAAAAAACTTCTACCAGGTATTACTAGGAAAACGAAAGAAAGGTACCAAAACTATTAATAATTCAAAAACATAAAAAAATACAACTCAACTTAGTATGAAAAAACAATCAGGTAAAATTTTGAATAGAAGAGGTTGCCTCAAACCTTAAGTTTGAGTTATAAACGCATCTCAATTGGCTGTCGATTGGCACTCAGAGTGACCGAAAGGTGAGCATTAGGAGTGAGTGAAGGGTCTCTCAGTCAGTCAGTCTTTTAAATAAACAAAAGCAATCATAAATTCGAGCAGTAAAGTCGAAGAATATAAATACTTCTTGTTCTGTATACAAACAGAAATCCATTCTAGCCATCACAAATAGTACAAAATCTTATCCGAGTAAATAATCAAGTAATTAAGTAAATAATCAATAATTTTTAGCTTAAATAAATACATTTGATTTCAGAATTATTATAAGGTATTCCAAACGCTGCTTAATTTTAACAATGTTGCAGAGTTGAGACAAAGTTAATGTTGAAGAGAAAAATTCGAAGTTGATTAAGTTGTTACAATTAAGACCCACTCGTTCAATTCCTTGTTTATCAAATTGTTTTACATGAATTTGTGACTTCTTTCATCTTTGTGACATACTATGCGATTGATTAAGTTGTGAAACTTTGCGAAATTTTTAAGAATTTATCCCACCAACTTCCTAATGTGTGGAAGCAGCAAGTGTTGTAGACTTTTTCATCGCCTGCTATCGTTCGTTCAGATCGTTCGGATACATCGGTTAGCTCGGACGGCGATGATGGTTATCGTCAGTGTGGACCCGCTGTGTCTGGTGCAGTTTCACCTGCAGTCCCGGGTCGTACGACGGGGCCAACTTTTATGCACCATCGAACCGCCATCATCGAAAGTACTCACCTTCGGTTGCTCACCGCCACTGCTGGCTAAATGAATCTGACTTTATAACTTATCGGCAGGGAAGCCCGATTCGACTGTGTACGGTTGTATTGCCGTCCCCTTCGTACCACAAACGGTTGTGGCTTCGTTCGAGAAGATGGAAGTAGCAAAGCAAAACAGCAGCCATAAACAAAGGTCCCGGAGTGCATCGCAGGAAAAGGAATAGCGGTTGAGGTTTTGCAATACACAAAAACACACACACACACCCATCTCAAACGACAAAGAAAACTAAAATCCTCGATCACTGAACATTGGCTCGCGCATCCAACCACCCTACCCTCACCCCGGCACACACACCATTATCCTAAAACGGATAACCGGGTCAATCGTTCGTCGTTGTCGTCACAGCACGGGATGCTGGGAAACGATGTGGGAAACAAAAAGCTAAAACAGGGGAGAAGAACCAAATAAAAGCAACCGTACAGGATGGTGGCAAAGCAAAGCCCCGGAAACGTGGCAGGGTGCCCACTCGAGAAAAAAAAGAGCGCGCGCGAGCGGTGGCGAAACGAAATAAAATCGATGAATAATGCAGCAAGACAGAAGCTGAGAGATATCTTATCGACAAGTCGACCTGGCGACCGACTATTCCGTTCCGTGTTTCGTGGTCGGCAGCGTCACCATCAATGTTTAGTGATGGAAAACTCGGTTACCACAAAAGTAAGAAAGTGATGTAAATAGCAAGGGTGGGG
>KZ061548.1:282799-346770 GCA_002091835.1 Anopheles maculatus | reverse complement strand
TGGGAAAGAGAGGTTGGCTGGGCAAACACAGAAAAAAAAGAAGTGGGGAAAGATTATATGTATTGTGTTGTGGGGCTCTCGGTTGGCGTGGAGTTTTGACATGACTTTACCATTTGGACTGGCGACACCGAAATGCTAGCAAAAGTGTATCCCCGCCGGCCGGTTCGCTGCGTTGCCGGACATGGAGACATTTTTAAAACATACAAGCAACTGGTTCACCCACAAACACACACACGCTCCTGGGGGTGCCATGCAGCCCCCTTTGGTTTGTGGAGTAAATTGGGGGTACAGAAAAAAAAGTCAAACCAAATGCCCGCTAAACGAAAAACATACGCGCGAGGCAAGCACGGGCGGGGCGGATATTTGCGACTCTGATCGTATCCAGTCTGGCACAAAACACCGTGATACGAGTTATCTCGGCTAAGCGGACTGTATATTTAAGTTGTTGGTGCAGGGTTCGTCATACATTGTGTGGTGTGGTCCTCGCTAGGCCGTAGACAGTTTTGTACAAATTAAACAAATCTCAATTATTCTTCAAGTTAATAATCTAGGAATCTCGGTCCAAGACGCCAACAGACATGTGAATAGCTCCTTTCTAGTAGGGTCTCATCCAGAACCTGGACGTTCCTCTGACGGCGTAGTATAGGTCTTTTGTACGTCTCCACTGCTCTGTTCTCACTTGAATCACTAGGTACTAAGACATTCAGCTTCGATACTTAAGATCATCTGAAGAATGCACAAACAATTATCAGTGTTGAGTAGACAAGAGACACAGGAGATAACGTCCTTTTATAACAATTGCTGATGAGTTTCCTCTTCTGTGAATCATGATAATTGTTGTAGGACCTTCCATAGTTCTGTCCAAACAACATCTTAAAGTTCTTGAGAACTTTCGTCCGATAACTAGCACATACTGCGTAGCAACAAACCGTAAGCGTTTCAGTTGTTTGGAAGAGCTGAGGATCTCGTCAAATTAGAGTGAAAGCTTTCAACACCTTGTCCGATAGTGTCCGATAGTGTTGTTTAGTAATACTCCAGAACTTTTAAAGGTATTTCTAAAGTAAGTTACTTCTTCGATTGGTCAAGTTTTTGCAGTATCAGCCTCAGCGCTTTAATACTTCTTATGGCAAGTTTACACGCTATTTGTTTTCTCAGAATTCTGAGGATAAAAAACAATTCTATGCATACGCTATAAATGTTTTCTGGTGTATGATAAACTGTTGAATATCGATATATATCAGAATAACATGATCGAGATCGACATAACAGCCTATTTCTTTAAAACAATAACACATTCGAGTATCCTTGCAGCCATAATATCTCTTATAATAAGACGTCTTTTGTAATCCTTCAAGTAGACATTTATTGGATGCGAACCCTGTGCACACACACACACAGACAAGTGAAAAACGGAAGCACAAAAATATAACTTCTGGAAGCTACGGAATCGGGCACAGCAAGCCACCACAGCGCAACCATTACCATTACATTTTGACAAACGGCATGACATCCCCGGGCATCAACCCCGCCATTTTCTACGCATTTTCATAGTTACACAAACACAAGCGAGAGCAGCAAAGCAAAAACACAAAAAACACAAAATCAGCCCATCAGGTCGCGTATCGCGCAACTTCTACCGCAAAAGGTCGATACGGTTGCGGTCCGTGCAGCGTTTTTGAAGCGAGCGCACGGGACGAAACGATATCTCCGCATGCACCGCGATTGCATGCCTGGTGCTGCAGTTGATCAAACATGTTGAACAATTTGTGTGCGGTAAATGCGCAGCAAACATTGATACACAAAACTCATACGCTCGTGCCATAGAGCCGGTGTGTTTGCTTTAATTAAATGCGTGTACATGGCATTCGATTTCGATCGGTTGAAGAGCGTTGGTGAGTGACGGAGGAAGGATGGAAAAATGGGGAAGGATGGTCAAAAATTGCTGCGGTCAGTTCATCGAAAACGATCGAGCTGCACCGGAGTATTTTGTACCAAGAAAAACCTGCTTTTTCCGGGCAATATTAGTGAAATATTTCTACTTCTCGGTCAGTTGTGAGAAATAAAAGGAGAAATGCGCTTCAAAGCATAATAGATATATAAATATGAATGTAATTTTGGTTCGAAATTGCAGAAAGAAATAATAAAATGGCGTATTACTGAGGCAACGTTCTATGAAATGTATGCAACTACTCAGAAAATATTCTCTTTGCAGTTTAGTCTTATATATGCTGCATCAATGATTTTCAACTTTTAAGTTTTTAAAGTCTTTAGTAATAGTTTTGAAGTATTGATTCTTAAGCTAGTATGATCTTGGAAAGTGTTTGCGCCTGAGGGTTATGCAAGGAGAAGTCAGGAACGCATCTCAACTAACATCCTTGATAATGCGCCTAAAGATAGGCAATTTTCAAATAATATTCTTTCGCCTTGGAGAGATCGAACTAGAAATGAACTAGGAGTAAGCTGCGAAATCTGAAGGCATACTGTTCAGGGGAATCGTGCGTACTACGGGTTCCACAAACTCCTGACATCCAGAAGACTCCAACAACGCACGAAATGCGCCATATATCGCACACTGTTACGGCCGGTTGTCCTCTACAGGCACGAGTCCTGGACTACGTTGCCGGAAGACGTCATTTTCGAGCGGCGAGAGCTACGCACTATCTTTGGCGGTATGTGCGAGCAAGGCGTGTGGAGAAGAGATGGAGTCAGACCTGAAGGAGATCGGATACAGCCGGGGATGGAGGAGTGCAGCCATGGACCGAGTTTCCTGGAAACGAATTGGACGCCAGGCCCTGCCTACTAGACGTGCTCCCTAGGAGCAGGCCAGCAAAGAAGAAGAAGAAGAATATACCTAAATCACTCAAATATTGAATCGGGTTGAAGTCCTTAGCTGGTAGTCAAACTCAGATATTCTCTAGCACTCTCCGGAGGGTTCAGTGTTCGCTAGCACTCATTTCTTAGGACGCCAATAGTTCAGCACTGTTCCCTTTCATCCTCGGGAAGTTGTCTGTTCGGGTTGATCAACGACTGGTTAAAATCCTTCTCCAATAGTTGGCTGGTTCGGCACGTCCAATAGAGTTCTTCCAGGTACTAGCCTCAATAACAATACAAGCCCTTTATTATTATCAACGGTCTGTACCCTTTGTCCCTTCAATTCTCCTTCTAAAATCCTCAAAATTGAGGAATAGAACTACCCTAAAGTTCACTCCAGACCTAAAATTGCCACGCCTAATATAAACTAAACATTGATGTCTTTCATGCAGCAAAGCTTATCAAAATGTTTCCAATAGTTATAATGTCTCTAGCGTAAACCATACTACACAAGCAACACGAACTATATGTTTGCTTGTATACTTAAGTGATTCAAATTAATATCTCGCGCTGCAAAAACGATAATGATCGTAAATGAACATCCGGCCGCGTCGGTCGGTCACTAGCGCCACCTATCACAAACAACCAACGCAAAACCCGACGCGTCTCCGGCACACCGATGGATGCAAGCAAATTGGTTCCTGTTTCCAATTCGGCTTAGCCGTATTATCAAATTAGGACGAGTAAACTTCCGCACAAAGTGAAATTCATTACAGTGGCCGGTTCGCGCCGTTGCTGCTGCTGCTGCTGCGTGTAAACAACAATAAAATGCATCGCAGGTCAGAAAAGGGAAAAGGGTGAAGGGGGTGGCAAACAGGTGGAGTCGGACGCGGATCGTTTCGCTTCGCTGGCCAGTAATGCTGCAGTTTGCGCTTCGGTCGCGGGTAAACTTCATCAGCAAAAGTGATTTGTATGTACTTTGTTACCGAATAGGGTGTGTGTGTGTGTGCTGGGCAGATCCCTTTTGGTGCCCAGTACCGGGCTGGGAAATGAAAATGAATGTTTCCCCACCTGCAAGTGTGCGTTTTGTGTGCGATCGTTGTCAGGCGTACGGTGCATCGAGTGCACTTGAAATGGATGTAACCAGATAAGTGCATATGCTAAGCAGCTTGTTAACGATGTATGCAAAGGATTCGTCCTGCATCGCCTCTGCTGCGTCCACGCGACGCCCAACCTCAGCTGCCAGAATTAGGCAGGTGTGTAGGCATTATGTTACAAGTGGACATCAAAACCTCATCGAGAAAAGCGGCCGTGTACATTGTTTGGAAAGCCGGAGTGTGGCTACCATTTTCCAGCTTCAGATCCAGATTGCTGGTGGAGTAAAAAAACTGAATGCAGCAAGAAAAAAACCGTTTGATGTGTCGATACATTCATCGGCACTCTTCAGCGCAAAGTGGTTGTGCTGACATTATGTGTCCTTTCCTGTTTCTTCTGCATTTCCCAGCACTCCAGCGTTTCCACCCTACTTTCGTAATACACTTTACTTTGATTTATGCCTTTACGTTCGAGCTCGAGCTATCCCGAAGTAAATCGAGCGGGTGAAAATGGGGTTTGGGGGAAGGAGGTAGGAGGTGTTGTTTTCCTCCTTTACACATTCCCATTCATTTTCGCCCATCGAATGTACCACCTCAACAGTCAATTAATCATCCGTGCGCATCGGATACAGTTGGCGTTGTTGGTGTGTTTTTGTGTGTGTGTGCGAGAAAATGCAACAACACAAAAGGCTGCCCGCTGCTTTGTTGTTCTCTTCGTTGTTTTTTGTTTGTTTGTTCGATGCTATTTCCACCAAACTGATCAATTAATTGAAAGGCGAAAGGCGTGAGCCATTCGGAAGAAAAATGCACCATTAAGCAGACGAAAGGGAACCGGTTGCATTCAGTGCCAGATTCAATCAATTGCTCATCCTCGCTAGCCGGGGATGGAGGAGTGCAGCCATGGACCGAGTTTCCTGGAAACGAATTGGACGCCAGGCCCTGCCTACTAGACGTGCTCCCTAGGAGCAGGCCAGCAAAGAAGAAGAAGAAGAATATACCTAAATCACTCAAATATTGAATCGGGTTGAAGTCCTTAGCTGGTAGTCAAACTCAGATATTCTCTAGCACTCTCCGGAGGGTTCAGTGTTCGCTAGCACTCATTTCTTAGGACGCCAATAGTTCAGCACTGTTCCCTTTCATCCTCGGGAAGTTGTCTGTTCGGGTTGATCAACGACTGGTTAAAATCCTTCTCCAATAGTTGGCTGGTTCGGCACGTCCAATAGAGTTCTTCCAGGTACTAGCCTCAATAACAATACAAGCCCTTTATTATTATCAACGGTCTGTACCCTTTGTCCCTTCAATTCTCCTTCTAAAATCCTCAAAATTGAGGAATAGAACTACCCTAAAGTTCACTCCAGACCTAAAATTGCCACGCCTAATATAAACTAAACATTGATGTCTTTCATGCAGCAAAGCTTATCAAAATGTTTCCAATAGTTATAATGTCTCTAGCGTAAACCATACTACACAAGCAACACGAACTATATGTTTGCTTGTATACTTAAGTGATTCAAATTAATATCTCGCGCTGCAAAAACGATAATGATCGTAAATGAACATCCGGCCGCGTCGGTCGGTCACTAGCGCCACCTATCACAAACAACCAACGCAAAACCCGACGCGTCTCCGGCACACCGATGGATGCAAGCAAATTGGTTCCTGTTTCCAATTCGGCTTAGCCGTATTATCAAATTAGGACGAGTAAACTTCCGCACAAAGTGAAATTCATTACAGTGGCCGGTTCGCGCCGTTGCTGCTGCTGCTGCTGCGTGTAAACAACAATAAAATGCATCGCAGGTCAGAAAAGGGAAAAGGGTGAAGGGGGTGGCAAACAGGTGGAGTCGGACGCGGATCGTTTCGCTTCGCTGGCCAGTAATGCTGCAGTTTGCGCTTCGGTCGCGGGTAAACTTCATCAGCAAAAGTGATTTGTATGTACTTTGTTACCGAATAGGGTGTGTGTGTGTGTGCTGGGCAGATCCCTTTTGGTGCCCAGTACCGGGCTGGGAAATGAAAATGAATGTTTCCCCACCTGCAAGTGTGCGTTTTGTGTGCGATCGTTGTCAGGCGTACGGTGCATCGAGTGCACTTGAAATGGATGTAACCAGATAAGTGCATATGCTAAGCAGCTTGTTAACGATGTATGCAAAGGATTCGTCCTGCATCGCCTCTGCTGCGTCCACGCGACGCCCAACCTCAGCTGCCAGAATTAGGCAGGTGTGTAGGCATTATGTTACAAGTGGACATCAAAACCTCGTGATGTGCGTTGATGAGAATCCAACTGTCTGGCTTGAAGGATCCCATCATAACAACTCGACGTATAAAAAATTCCACAAACAGTACCATGAAGACTCCCATATAGTCCTGGAAACCGTCTCCTATTATTAAGTATAATTTTTGTAATTTGCTATAAGCTGCAAACATACCATATCATACACGAACCTCAAACATCACTCAAAGTTTCATATATCAGCGCTGTTGCACATTTATCATAACAGCTTCTCATTACACAAGTAGACAACAAAAAATGGTTTTAAAAGTACAACTTTGTTGCCATAAAAGCTGCAACCACCAGGAACAAAACACACACAAAAAAACCGCAATCCAGTCTAAAACTACTTCACCGTAGCTGCTAATGAAGGCTGAAATCCAATATCCAACCGTTCGACCGTCCTTTCCACAAATTTTAATTGAAATGCGCGCACAAAGTTTTCGATTGCAGACCTTATTTAAGGACTAAGGGCCGTAAGTTCTCATTTTATTGTTTGTGTTTTGTACCTGCAGCTGCTTGCACCGAAAATAACATTGTAATATAGGAGTCGTCACGTTTGAAATACAAACCCCCGGAACGGGCCTTGATCGATGAGACTACTTTCGTGATTGAATTTTTAATATCTCACTTGCTCTCTGGTTATCTTTCCTGGTCGTGTAAATAATGTTATTACATGCGATCCAGCACCGATCCCTACCGATGCTGATACAATTACATTAACTTAACAATAAATTAAACTGCTTTCCCACTGTCCCTCGCCGTCGGGGCTGGTGTCGGTCAGTGTACTTCAGTGCTTGTTAATTGAGCGGATTGTTTTTGGCTTAATTTCATTCCAAAAACAGTCAGCCTTTTTGCCGCTCGGAGATGCCTTCTTTTTGCTCGCGTTGTATCCTTCTGATGACATGCGGAGAAGGTTCGTTGAGTGCGCGATTGTTTTCTCTCTCGTTCTTCTTCATATCCATCTCTAGTGACTCTGCTCGACTGCATCAAAGTGCGCCCGTCCGCTTTTCTAACAGGCACGATGATCATTCGTCCGCTCTGCGTCAAATTCAATGTAGTTGATTTGTTCTAGCGAGGACGTGCCTGGACGTTGTCGTTCTCTCTTATCTTAAACCACCACCGCTCGTTAACCGTCACAAATCAACTGGCACAAACATGGCGCTAAAGTCCAGACCGGAATGCCTTCCCGGGGGAGGGGCGAAAGCAGCGAGAAGGAACGGAGCGCCACCACAGTGTTGCTCGGTTGTCGTACAGCAACATTTGTTTCTTGTTGTACACTGTTTGTTTCTGGAATATTTTTGAATGTTGTGCATTTTTCCGGGCAAACTTTTTCACCCACCACCCTCTCGCATTCGTAACCGCGATGGCACAAGAAAAACGTGTGCGAAAAACGGCCTTCGAAAATAGTTAGTTAGAATGCAATGCCATCGGCAATGAGGAAAATGGGATATGAGAGAGAGAGAAAAAAAAACATCACAAATTGCACTGCACCCATGCACATGCTGGCGCGGCAAGTAGCAACAAACGAGAAGGAAAAACTTTTTCCACCTCCACCCCACCTAACACCAATCCCTCTTTTCCCCCCACCCTTCTAACCCAACGGGAACAATAAGAATAAATTGAGTAGTTTTACCGGAGAGCGGAACGAATTTCCGCCGAATACGGCGACTAATGAATAGTTTGTTCATTAAAAGTAATACGGGTGGTGCGTTGTTTCCTTTTTTTTCTCTCTCGCAAGCAGGAATTTGGTGCAGTGAGAACCAGCCGGCCACATTTCAATCGGTGGACGAAAGTTGTTTGGCTTGGACCGTAGAAAGAGACAGAGCGACACATAGCGTTGTGATCGTATAGAAATGTTTGCTTCACCAAACAAAAAAAAAACGGGCACAAAAATCGTTCACCATTCCACGAAACGAATGACGATCGGTAAGCAAGAATGAATGGTGCAATGTTGGTGTTGGAAGTTTTCGATGTGGAGTTTTTTTTTTCAATTCCATTCTACTTCTACCGCTAAATGTCACTTGGGCAAAATGTCCGCAAAACCGTTGGGCTTCCCTAGGCTCGCACGTCAGCATTAGACGAACGGGGGACAACAGCTGGTTTGCTGGCGCGCGGCTGGCTGGCCGAATGGATCAGTCCGGGCTAAGCGGATCGGCCCAGTAACGAGCGCCACCGAACGGCCAATGCAGGACGAATGCGGGTGAAATGGGAAAACCCCCCGCCGACCCGGAACAAGGGTGCAAGAAGAATGGAGAAAATTTGAGAACAATTTCTGCCTCTAGGATATGCATTTAGGATGTACACGACTGTCGGATTCATGTCGAGTGCGGTAGAATGGTTTTGGCGTGGAAAAGGACGCCGTAAAGGATGGAAGGAAGGATACGGTGTGTGTGTGCGAAGGAAAGGAGACAAGAAACAAGCTAAGCTTTTAGACTTTCCAGACAATGGGCTTTGGAGTGGTATTGTAAGTAATGATATTTTGAAGACTATAATTCCTTACAAATATTATGAAAATTATTGTATAAATGTTTTCATTTTTCAAGGAATTTTGGTCCTTCTGAATATTGTTTTTATATTGTTTTGTCTTGCTTAATTTACTGATTTACTGATTTACTGAACTTACTGACTCGCATGAGGATCACTTCTTCTCCGCATGATGTCACAACGAACGAAACTGAGAATGTCCGCTTCTAAGGCAGTGATGTCAAGCATATTTTAACTCGCTTGTACGATAGATCACACTTTCCGTGACTCTGACACATAAATTGTGCTGAATCTCGTTGATTGCTTATGCAATGTAGATATTAAACTTTCAGGTTAAGTTAGGCTTTCTTTAACTGCTTCAAAATCAGCAAGCTTTCTACGTAGTCTATAACAGTTAAGCTTAAACGTCTGGGTTAACTTAGGCATGTATTGGTGCAGACCATAGTCTACAAAGTCTCGGAATTCTATGTTTCCATCTATCTTTTCAGTGCAAATTCGATATATTTGGCATATCTTGGAGGATCCTCTCGGCAGGACTACTCTTTTCAAGCACATTGCTCCGAATATAGCTTTAAACCCTCCAATTATATGTCTGATTTTGAACGAGATGTTTGATAAAATCTTCGTAGTAATATGGAGATACACGCTGTATCAAATTAATCTAATTTAACATGAGATAGATGCCATCAAATGTTGCCAGATATAGAATCCTGCAAAAATTACTGAACATCTCCTACTAGTAGTCTCTCTCTGTACTCTCAGATATTAAATAACTCTATCCAACACTAGCGAATAGCTTTTAGCTACATTTGAGAGAGAAATGGTCAGAATTATTTAGATCACTCGAATGTAGAGCTCTGTAAACTGTAGAATGACATCAATATTGAGCTCAAGAGCAGAGAATAATACTTCTATGGTTCAAGTTAGCTGATCATGTCATGAGAATGGCACCGGACAATTCAACGCGTAAGCTTGTTTTGGGTCTTTATGGACAGATGACAAATGGTTGATCAAAGTTTAGATGGTCTAAATATGGGATTAGTGGGTATTAAAAGAAAATAACAATAAATACTTGTATAAAATTGATTATTGATGTCAAGAATAATAATTGGTTTAAGGACATGCTTATTTAAAGCTAAAGAAAATGATTACTGAGTTAAATAATACTTGCATAAGGTCAATATTATCCGGGGAGGCTCGGTGGTGTATCCGATAGTGGCGCCGGTCTTCACACGGCCAGGGACCGGGGTTCGAATCAGGACTGACTATCCAGCTACGGGTAAAACTTAGTCAAAGAAAGCTAGCAATAGCTGGCAGGCCAAGACCTCACGAGGTTGTAGTGCCAAGGAAGAGGAAGGTCAATATTAACGTTCAAATAAATAAAGGCAAAAACTTAGAAATGTAATCAATTTTACTATGAAATATCCCCAAAAACCTACCATAATAAATCAATGCAAATAAGCTACATAAATGTACAAAGTACGGGTGAAAAAGTAGTACGAGTTTTCCTGTTCCGCTTATCTTTCAAACCGAACACTTTACCGTCCAATACAGCACACTATCCGCTAAAACTTTCGATGACCAAATTTTTACCCGTTGTGACGACCATCACCACCAGCAGAAATGGAAGGCACCGGCATTACAGTGCTACGGGCTGATGATTAAGTTGTTTGTACATTATGCTGTGTTCCGTTCCGTTGCCGTTACCAGGGTGTGGAGTATTTTTCACCCCCCAAAAAAAAAACCTTACAAAAAAGCACCAAAGTCCGATCGCCCATTCTCGAGTGCGGGTGTTCTCATGACTCGAGGGATGATGGCGTTGTCGTTGTTGTCTTTTCTCCTTCCGATTCGTCCTTACGCTTCTCTTTTTTGGCTGGTGTCATTTGTCGTCTAGCGAGTGTGTGTGTGTGTGTGTGTGTGTGTGTGTGTGTGTGTGTGTGTGAGTGCTTGGATGTATGTGATATTCGCATTTTCGGATGTTTTCTTTGGGTCATTTCCCCGTCGCATGGCGTCTCCCCCAATTTTCCCATTTCAAAAATTCACATTTTCTGCATTCTTCTCTTCTCTCTCATTTTTATAGCAAAAAAAATGGTTCGTTCTCTTTCTCTCTTGCTCGCCGGACACAACAAACAAAAAACTACAACAGGCTCTCCAGGTACGTACAGCAGCAGTACGAGCAGCATTTCGCTCATCTCAACTTGTCTTGTGCTCGGGCGATGCTCCTTCTGCTCACAGCTCCAATCTGATTGCTCTCCTTATTGGTGTGGCAGCGAGCAGCGAGCGAGAAGGTTGGGAGGCAACCCGGTAGGTGCGAGTTTTGGGAGTTTTGTTTTGCTCGTCACTATCACGTCTTACCCATCTTGCCTCCTTCTCCTTTCCTCCTCTAGCAATAGAAAATCGTGGAAAAATTGACAGAGAAAAATCGGCCAGTTTTGCGACAGGAAGCACACAGCAACAACAGAAGAAAAAAAAACGGACGAGCCATAAAACATGAGCCCATACCATGCAGGACAATCCATCGTCATAACCGAAACCCTGGGTCCCGTTGTCACGAGACCGTGGAAATGGGTTTTCTTTCGAAAGCCGAATGGCAGTATGACCATTTTCCGGGTGGTGGTGAAACGTATTTCAGCATCCACTGCGTAGTGCGTCCATCTTCCGGCAGATCCCAAACCGTTTGCATGACGTTCCATAACGTTCCAAATCGTTTGCCGGTATTCGGTGAGCTTACTTGTAACCGGACCTCAAGTGACCAGAACCGATGCCGAACGCTTCTTGCGATGCGATACGACAGTGTGGACACTGTGACCGGGACGGATTCCGGGAACCCGGCAGCCCCATCCGGACTCGTGTGCAGTTACGTAAGAGCATCCGGGCAACTCAACTCTATTTGGTTCCTGGTGATGATGCCGTTACTTGCGCTCTGCTTGACTTATTTAATCGGATATCAGATTCTTATCGAGTGAGTGTGTTCATTTTTTTGTTTCGTTTTGTTCACTCTCTATAAGTAGCGGCAACCAGCCGGTGTTCATTTCGCCCAAGCTGGGCGAAGGCAACACCACCCGGACCACCCAGACACCCAACGTGCGGCCAATGCGGCGAAACGATCATCCACCCCGGTTGGGGGAAGGGATTATTTTTACCCGTTCCGTCCAGCCCACACGCCCCAAACACGAGCGCCCTAAGACGGGGGTCCGTGGGTCGTCAGGATGTGGACCGTAATAAATCGCCCCGGACTATTGAAATAAATGCAAACATGTTAAAACGGTGATTTACCGAGCACTACGGCACGGATGTAAGACGCTGCAGCACTACGAGAAACTACAACAACCCGCTACGCTGGTGGCTAGGTCAGGGACGGTAGGGCGTTGGGTACGGAGCGTTTTTTTTTAGCTGGTGTTGGGCGAGATGAGGCGAGTTCTTTCGCGTGTTGGGACAGGGAAGCGCGTGGTCGTGAGAGACAAAGCGCATAAAGCTCTCAGGATTTGGGATGGTTGGGATGGTTGGTTGCAAAAATCCAAACAACTGCTGATTGCCCAACAAAAACCCATGCCATAAAATTGAGCGAGAGATATAGTGAGAGAGTGGGCCTTAGACAATAGCTGAGACGCGCGCATGCGTTCTGCAGAATCGCTGTGTCGAGAGCTGTCGGGCGAATGTTTTTCTCACCTTCAACCTTCTACCGATCGAATCCTGAATAGGGGAACTTTTGGAATGTAAACGCTGGTCACCAGAGTCCTCGCGACACACCATACCAAAGCGTGAGCGTGCGCGCTCACTTCACGCTCACAGCAACTAACCTTGCTCCGTGCGAACAAGAGCAACGAACGTTTTCCCGTTTCGCTCACACCAACCGCTCGTGAGAAGAGTCCCAGCAAAACAACACCGACACAGCAGAGAGAAACAGGCAGAGTAACATACCACGGCAAAACCCGCTCGGTTCGCTCATAGTTGGCCCGAGCGGGGCACCAGGAATTTCTAGGACTGCGTGCGTTAGACGAGTGTTAGCATCCGTACCGTGCGCACAGTGTATGCGAGTGCCGAGTGGCCAGCCCCCTCAGAGTGTGTGTCACCAATAGTTTTGCCAGCGTGTTCGTCGCCTGAAAAGGCTGCAAAAAAAAGGAGTCCTGCAAAACACACACGGAGTGCAACGCGCGGTTACCTTCGCGTGTCCGGGGTGTCCGAGTTTGTGTGCAGTTTCCGGCAGTGGAAATTCCAAGACTGCAAGATATGATGGTGCCCATGGTGAAGCTGATGTGACAACCAACCGCAAGCGGTTGTGTGTGTGTGCAAGTGGGTATGTGTGAGTGGTGTTTTTTGTTCAACCTTTCCGTAGTGAACGAGCGCCTTGCAAGCATGGAAACAGCAGGGAAAACGAATAACAACAATACACGCACACACGCACTCACTTACTGGTGGGTCAACCCGAACTGTCAAGTAGACGTGGTCGGTCGTGTTTGCAGCAAAAAAACAAGGTGAACTTGAGCTGTACTTGGACGGTTCAGGTCGAACTCAAACGCAACCTGTGCGTGAGTGCGTGTTCTGTTCCCCTTCTTCTGTCTTCCGACGGCCTGTACCTGCCTGTGCGTACCTGGTGAGTGGGGACGGCTGTAGCCAGTCAGTCATTTAAGCGGATTATCATCGAAGCAGCCCACCACCAGCAGGCGCGTCGTAATCGAGCGAACGATTTACACCGCCACACGTATAATTAAGCACGTTAGGCGTACACCGGTGTGCGTTTGTGTTAGGTGCTTGCGGACGAAAAAAAAAAAACCGAACGGATTAACAGAACACACGGGTCAATAACAACGATGACAGTGACCGGTTACGTTGTTGTTTTTTTTTTTTCTTCAAATTAGGATGTTACGTCGAATTGCCTACATTTAGGGGCGTACAGCGTAACGCGTTGTTTTCGACTTAAGATTACCTCAGAAATGGAACTGTTTGTTTCGATTAGATTAGATTAATAGCTTCTTTAACTGAAAATCAACAGAAGAAAGGATTTTACGAGTATTTTAGTAGTGAAAATTAATATCCCAAATCCTTCGTAAAGCACCATGCGCCTCCATCGAACAGACACCGGGTTGGGTCGAACAGAAATCGATTGTGAACGAAACGGAATGCGATTTTTCCGTGTGTATGTCTTGTTTAGTGCATAAAGTATTCGGCTCACAGTTTCATCGCGTGTGTATGCGTGCGTGTGTGTGTACAGCGAGGATAAAGGGACACCAAAACAATGTTGGGAATGGAAAATGTAAAACAAAAAAACCTTATTCACCTTCACCGAAATACAGCACAAAAAGAGGGTTTTTTTTCGGTAGAAATTCTCTCCCTATCCCCGGCGGTACTTTGAAGTACGGTGGGTTCTGTGTTTTTTTGCTTTTGCGTTTTGCTTTGCGTCCTTGTACCCGATGTGCGTGTCCAGCGTGTAGCGTGGAATGTGAACGCAATTCTCGCAATGCCTGTGTAGGCGAAAAACGTGTGCTTGTGTGTGGCGGTGTGTATCTCTCTGTACGGGAGGATGTTAAAACCGAATGCAAATAAAATACCAAATATGCGGTGCGGTTACCGCAAAAACCGCCGTTTGCTTCATCAAGATTAGTGTGCGAATAAGTGGTGGACGGTGGTGGCACAGTTACCGAGCCGCTTCCTGTGAACCGGCAGCAAAACTGTGACGTCTGCAGAGAACCCAACTTTGTGTGAGCTGCTAGCGCAAAACGGAATACGGTATCAATGGGCGCCTGGACCAAAGGACGTGGTGGTGGTCGAAGGTTCCCAACGTTTACGACATTCAAAACGAACCACCCGAAGTGAACAAGGACCGATTTCTGTCCAAAACCCACCACCACCTTATCATCTCCACTCTCCTCCGCCAATCGACTGCCTGCTGTGCGAATGTGCGTTACATAATCTGATCTGATCTTGCAAGAAGCAACGAAGAGCTTTCGCGTCGTCCATGTACGAGAGCGAGTGAGTGAGTGAGTGTGTGAGTGACCGAAACAGCATTATCACGTGTCAAAAAAAGAGAGCGATTGAGAGAGTGAGAAAGGAAAAAAAGAAAGAGATCGAAAAGCACTTTAGTATAATAAGGAGAGCGAAAACGAGACAGCGACAGAAAGAAGGAAAGCTTTACGAGGAGCATCCATTGCGTGCGTGTTAGTGTCGGTGAAGCTGAATACAAATAAACCTGTTTTTTTCTTCTTCTTTATTCCCTTCCTCCCTTCCTTCGATCTTCCTTCTAAACCCTCCAAGCAGGAAGGAAGATCACTGTGAGTGTACGGTGAGCGCGAGAGATAACGCTGTGCAGAAAGCCGTCGTAGTGTTTTTCTTCCATCGGTTGTGCGCTAACGTTACTGTGCAAGCTGTTTGTAGTGTTTGTGCGCGCGTGTGTTAGTGTGTGTGTGTGTGGGAAAAAACGAGACAACCAGGCCAGCCTTCCGTATACCAACGCGAAAGCGCTAGACCGAGGCTAGCGCCCATCGCCCGGAAGAAAAACGTGGGAAAAAAATATTTTAAAATTCAAAATAAAGCAGCACACCTTCTCATCTCGTGGTGCGAAAGAAACGAGCGTGTGTGTGTACGTGTGCGCTAATAAAATCGCGTTTTTTCACCCCGGCAGAAAACTGAGTTTGGATAATTTAAGTACCCGCGAACAGCGTGTGTGTGCGAGCAGTGGAAAATTGCCGTCGACAAGCAGCGAAGGAAGGAATAATCTACATATACCGTAACATACAACTTTAGCCTCCCGGTTTGTTTTTTTTGTATCGGTGTTGTACGTTGTTTCGCATTTATTAGCAGCAGCAGCAGCAGCAGAAGCAGTTAGCAAGGATACATAAACATATTACTTCTACAAACTACATCGAGCGAAAGCAAAACAATTAAGCGCTACAAAAGAAAAGCAACACAACGTAAAAAGGTAACTAAAACCGTGCTCGCACCATATTTTGTGTCATGTGTGGAAAATTTTATTCCAACGTTTGCTTCCGTTTCCTTTACTTTACATAACTTCTCTCAAACTTTTTTTTACGTTTTGCACCGATTAAAGCGATTTATATGGATTAACGAAACGTTTTTGCTAAACCCTTCCCATCGAAGAGAAAATCCCCCAAATCGAGCGCGGGGTGGAAAATTAAAAAGAACCACCCGAAGCAGCAAAAAAAGATAGGCCATTATCTCGCTTTTAATGCGTGCTGTTTTATCATTACGCTTCGACAATCAGGCACGCGGCGCAACAGTGTGAAATATAAATTAGGGGATCGTTAAAAAAATATGATCGTCTAAATTGGAGTGAATGAAGCAAAAGAAATGGCACACCAAAAACAAACAAAAAGGCTCGTCGATTTAGTTCAAGGCTGATTGAAATCCTTTACCCCGACCGGGCTGCTTTTTCGCTTTTCCTTTTCGGGCGTACCGAGACGTGATCCATCATTTTATCCGAATGAGCCATCCGCTGGGAAAAGCCTCTCGAGATTAGAAGTGTGCAAAGTTCAAATGCTACACCCATTCCGGACGGTTTTCTTGCAAAGCCGTCCCCTCCCAACGCGCACCATCCAAGCAGAAAAATGGCGAGAGTCCTCGCCCCCCTCCCCTTGGTGGCTAGTGCTAATTAATGAGAGCCTTGAATAATTAATGGAAAGACAATGTCAAATTGGTGTTTGCATGGGTTTTCTACGGGATCGAGTAATTTATCTGTAAGCAGGAATGGGACAAACGGGCCGTGGATAAAAAGGAATTATTAAAATGCGTCGGTTGGAAGGCGGAGAAATGAAACGGTCGAACGGAGGACATCTTTTTGCTCTCTGCCCCGGAAATAATTAAATCGCTTCCTCCTTCAGCCCCCACTTTCCCACATTCGCTTCCCATTGCTTTCAACCGAACTGTCCAACGGATGCTGACGCAAAAGGCGCGCTTTTTGCGTACGATGCATTCGAAGCATTGTTCCGTGGTGGTCCGTGGCCCTTCTAGGTAGCGCCAGGGTAGGATTTCACTTCGTTTTAATTGATGTTTTGGGTGCGGTTCGGGTTTTCGCGGAACAGGTAGAACCTCACGCACGCTGGCGACGGACTCGCGCTTTATTCTTCCACGTGTACGCTGACATTTGTGAATTTTTCCCGAACGCAACCGAGCACCACATGAATGTTTATTGTTTGGCAACGAAAAGGATTCGGGGAAGCGTTTTTTCTTTCTCCCCTACCCTTCAGTACGAAAGTGGTTAAAGTTGTGGCAAGGTTGAAAGGAATGAACCGTTCTTTTCATAACTGAATGGGTTATAATCTGATATTCATCGCTGCTTGTCTTATGCTAATGAGCGGCTTAACAGTATGGACTGAAGGTTGCGCTGAAAGCGGTAACTCTGTACAGCTTATTGAGCAGTGGTCTGAAAGTGGTGATGGCAATTAAGAGTTAAAAATCTTTACAAAACGCAGACGCACATGGCTGGACTTCTGTGTTATGCAATTTTACTTAAAACATGAATATTTATGGTATTTTCCAGAGCTTTTTTGCATCTTAGTGCCATTCTATGTTTGAAATTGATTTACGTCTAATCCTTAAGCATATCTCCGGTGCAGAATGTGTATGTCACGATAAAAATGTTGAAACTGTTTCAGGTAAATTAAAGAGTATCGATTCATTTCTGACAAGTTTAGACCATGGGTAGATTTTGCAAAATAGGCTTAATTTCTTCGATCGGAACAAGTGGCAGATGAATTGAGCGTCATCCGGCAAGAACATTGAATATACTGTTGATGCATGTATGGGCCGAGCATCCCTATCATCCTAAAATGGTCTAATAATGTGTTGAAATGTATTTTTAATGTAAAATTTGAATCTTTCAATAGTGTTCGGTAGCATTCAATAGATCAAACTCGCTTTAAAATTTTGTTAAATTAATCTGATAGCCTATCAAACTTGTTGTAAAGGTATCTTACATAGAACTGTTAGAAGTAACGATGTTCATCCTAGTAACTATTCGGAAAGGATGCTTTAGCTTCATACCGTTCGTATTGACATACATTTTCCAATGTTCCTTAGCATTAAATCCAAGCGAAAACTATGCTATAAGGAGGCCATACATTGATAAGAAAAGAAAGTATAACGTATTTTACAGGTTTTCCATTGCATGGTTCAACAAACGAGTTGAGTTTCTAGAAATTTGCCATCACAAAAAACAAGGAAAATAACTAATTTTATGAGCACGAACGATCTGTTTCTCGTACGTTTTGAAGCATCGCCCAGACGAGTCCAAACGATTTTAATACTATGGACTTTTGTTCGAGGAAACCACACTAATCATATTTGTCTTGCTCTTTAAAACATTAATATAAAGGCAGCATTTTTCTTCTTCTTTGCTGGCCTGCTCCTACGGAGCACGTCTGGTAGACAGGGCCTATTCGTTTCCAGGAAACTCGGTCCATGGCTGCATTCCTCCATCCCCGGCTGCATCCGATATCCCTCAGGTCAGACTCCACTTGATCCAGCCAGCGAGCTAGCTGTGTTCCTCTGCGCCTCGTGCCGAACGGGTCGCTGACGAGCACCTTTCTTGCAGGGCATCCCCAACCAGCGTATCCTTCCGGCTTTGACGACCGTCAGGATGTCTGCATCGTCGAACAGCTCAGCTAGCTCGTGGTTCATTTTCCTTCTCCACACGCCCTGCTCGCACACACCGCCAAACATAGTCCGTAGCACCCGCCGTTCGAAAATGGCGAGTGCTTTGGCGTCCTCTGCCAGCATAGTCCAGGACTCGTGCCCGTAGAGGACTACCGGCCGTATCAGTGTGCGATATATGGCGCATTTCGTGCGTTGTTGGAGTCTTCTGGATCTCAGGAGTTTGTGGAGCCCGTAGTAGGCACGATTCCCCTGAACAATGCGCCTTCGGATTTCGCTGCTTACGTTGTGGTCCGAAGTTACGATCGTGCCAAGGTAGCAGAACTCCTCTACTACCTCGAGATCGTCGCCGTCAACTAATACCCTGCTTCCGAGTCGTGCTCTATCACGGTCAGAGCCTCCGGCAAGCAGGTACTTTGTCTTCGTCGCATTGATAAGGCTTTTCTTGACAAATGTTATGGGTTACACAGATTCCTGGTTAATCAATCTCCTCTGGGTAAAAGAGAACATCTAATGGTGACAACTTACTTTGATCAACAACGGTTAAAGCATCGATTTACTGTCCTTCTCATAACCTCAAAACTTGTTCCGTATCCATCCACAATTCTTAATGCATTAAAGAACACCCAGAGCTATTAGAAATTATTATCACGCGCTGTAATTGTCCTTAAAACCATTGTAGAGTTCTGGGAATAAGAATCAACACCAATTATAGATGAAGCTTAATGAAACTATTTTGAATTCGCTACTAATTGTTGGTCAATAATGCGTATTGGAGAGTTCGAAATCGCTTAGCATAGAAAATGCTTTATGTTCTCACCACCAGGAATTCGAAACTAATTGAAGCAGCTTCTCCGAAAACCGTGTAAATATTTTCACTCTAAAACAGTTAATAAATTATGTTTGTCTTTTAATCTTTGTACAAAACATTTTCCATTCCAAACCTCCATTAATTAGAATCACAATCACACATCAAATGCCACAAACAGTCAACCACACAAAGCGCAATGACTCGGTTTTTTCCGCGAAAAAAATTTAAACACCTAAAAGCTCTCTTAAAAACGCATCCATTTTGATTCTCCACCGCACTATAAACCATTAAAGATAACTTTCAACTAAAAAATAATGCCTTTTTAAGCAGGTGTTTTTTTTTTGTTCTCCGTTCTGTTTAGCCTAAACATACGCAAATGTTTCACGCGGCCACAACAAACACACCTCGACTGTGTGCGCGAATGGAGTTGGCCTGTCGGTTTCGGCTGCAGAAAGCAAAGTGTGGACGATTTATTGCACCGAACCGTAAGGTCTGTCCAGCCTCGAAGGGCGCAAAAATAAAACACATAATTCAAGGCGCACACGGCACCTGGCAAAGCGTTCTTGGGGCGCGGTGTTCCGGACCGGTTACGGGCAGGACACATCTGTTGCGCGAACCCATAATATGGCGACGAGGGTGTCATGTTTACACCTTCTTTTATGGCCACCACAATACACTGTGTTTTCGGGGGACACTTTTCTCCGGCTAGCGTAAGAATCAAGCTTCACCGTTACCTTTTTACGATACCAATCTCTTGGCAGGCGGAAGTTTATGGCTACCGGGGTACGGGACGGAGAGTTGAGAGAGGGGACCACGCAACAGAAATCCGGACCTCAGTACTCAGCTCGCACCTTAATCAGGAAGGAACACGCACTGATAGTTGACACCGACATTACGCATGTTTTGCTTTCTGCGAGTGTCATACGACCACTATAATGTCACGTGACGCCACTAGGACTACTTGTAACGGACCCTTTTTGGTTGGTGACGGTGGGTGAGAAGGTTTTCTTTTTCTAATTATTTTCTCACCACTCAAATCTCAATCTCACCACGCTGTTAAGTGGCGTGTGTGTCGGCGTTCTACTGCGCGCAACACATCATCTTCCCCAGCGTGGTCGCGCGACTCGTGATTGCGTCGCTCGTTTCCAAAGCAATCGAATTATTCAATTTACTACGATGACGTGCACGGGCACTAAAAACAGACCGTTGGTGGTGTTGGGACCGGGGAAACGTCATTAGAAGTCAACGCTGGTCGCCATCAAACGCACTGCTTGCTGTTACGTTTATTTATTTTATGTCACACCCTGTCATGAAACAGAACTTCTCAACAAGTTCTCCGTGTAATCCTCCGAGACCGCACGGATGGGGCGGCCTGTTTTTCCGGGGTTTTTTTCCCAGTGACAGTGGCAACCACCAGCACCAGCCTGTAGCTGGGGCACGTCAGAACCGTAAATTCCCCTCGGGGGTAATGATTCTCGTCGCCCTGCCATTTGGACTGCTCCAGTAAGCGTGCTCACACTTCGGGGCGCAACTCGAACCCAACTTTTCCGGCGTGCTGCGTCATGACAAGTGTGTGCGTGTGTGTAGTGTGCGGAACTTTCCACTGTCCGGGAGCCCCGGTGTACGGCTTGTGTAAATGGAAAAATAATAAACTGACGCTTGTGTTCGAAGCAAATACGCATTTGTTTGTTGCTCACTCTGGCTCGGTGTCTTGACTTTTCCTTCCCGACTGTCACCTTTGATTTTCTTTTTTTGTTGCTATTCTCCTACTTGGCTGCTCTTGTTCTTTACACGTCCGTTTCGCCTACAATCTAACCGAGCATTCTAAGAGATTGTCGTCCCTGGTGCTATCTTTTGCTACAGGTTTAGCTCGAGATTTATGTTGCGCGGACAATTTCAACAAAGGCGACAACGACGACGCACCATGTCGACGGGAATTGAATACACAGGCAGCAGCAGCAGCATGGATGCGATGCATTTGATTTGCCGAGTGTGTGTGTGTGTAGTGTGCATCGGTTGCAGCATTTTTCACGACTCCATTCCCTCGGCTCATCCGACACAAGTGGCCACTCGTGTGCTACAGTGATCCACTCGACGGCGACACGACACAGAAAACTTTTTGCACAATCCATTCGCTTTACGGGCAGCTTCTCCGGCTGTTTTTCCTTCCATTCCAGCTCCATCCCTTGTGGAGTGCAGTACACCGAAGGGTGCTTGTGAAGCGAGATTTTGCTTCACGTACTTTATATTCTTGGCTCACCTTTTGCTATCCTTTATTTTACCTCGAGTGGGCAGGCCGGTGGCGCTGGAATTCATCGTGACTCGTTGCGGAATGTTTTAAGATGAAGGTGAACAAAGATTTTTCGTACTTTTCGTTCGAGTGGTTGAACGAAAACGCGTAAGGATTCTTTCGTTCTCGTTTTGCTTTTTTTCCTTAGGATTATGCGTTACCAACAACACCTACCGTCGTGCCATATTACTCTTTGCTGTGTTTAATATTTTTTAGCTTGAATTTGCATCACTAGTCACTGTTTCTCGAAAACCTTCCAAACGTCAGAACGAAAATTTGGCATTTCATCATTAATGTCACCAGCGATTCGCTGAACCACACAACACGATACACAACAAACACTGAAGCATACAAAAGTTCAGCTTCGTTATGTATTACACATTCCAGTTGCATGACCCGCTGATGTTGCTGCCACTTTTAAAAGTAACCTGACGTCATTAGAGGGGTTAAAATTTGATATTTTTGAGTGGGAAGCATCACATATTATTGTCGGGACCAAGGCACGACGAATACCCTGGAATACCTGGAATGTAAAGTGTGATCAAAGCGTTAGGTTTCGTGTGATTAAAATTACGTTTTCTCGTTAATAAGTTTTGCATACGTGCTGAGCGGTGAACTTTCTGTTTAGTTTCGGTTGATGTTTCACCGGGAACGATGAATTTTGCCGTTTTTTTGTTGGTGTGCATCGGACTAGAAGGGACGATCGATTCGTTGAAGGTAGCAGCACTGTAGCGTGTCTAATATGTCACATATGTCAAGTGGGTTGCGATAAGGGGTGTTTGTATCCTGGCAAATTCATTTGTGAAGTGAAGCACGAATACAAACATTTACGAAACGATGATAAAGTGCTTTTTTCTGTAATGGTTTATGCTATGGAGATGCAATTTGTACAGTTTATTATTTAAGTGTAATTCTTATGTGACGAGATGAGATTAATTGATGTAGTTATATGTTTCCCTTGTGTTATTTTGCAGCTATTAAACACTTATTCTTATACATCTGTTGCTCTCAAAACTGTAGTCGATTTAATAGATCAAAAACGCTAGAGATGAACCAAACTATACGATAAAAATTATCGTTTATTACCAAGTAATGTTTTTATGTTGTTTGAAGACCTTAAAATATAAACAAACTACAAATTGATATCAAGTGTATTTCCTTAACTAAACAGATAACTCCAGAAATTTCATATATTTTTATTCTTGCATTAACTTGCCGCGCAATGACTGGAAAATACTTGCAACGGACTATATATATTGAGATCACCTTTATATCCGTCTTCCCAACTACTGCTTTTGATGCTTCTATTGGGTTTAATCTTACCAAAATTTGTTAAAAGATTCATCTCTCTCTTTATTGGACTGCTCCTATGGAGCACGTCTGATAGAAATGGCCTGGTGTACAAATCGTTCTCCAGGAAACACGGTCCATGGCTGCACTGCTCCAACCACGGTTGTATCCAATATCCCTCAGGTCCGAATCAACTTCATCTCCACCCGACGCTCGAAAATGGCGTCTTCCGTCAACGTAGTCCAGAACTCGTGCCCGTAGAGGACTACCGGCCGTATCAGTGTGCGATATATGGCACATTTCGTGCGTTGTTGGAGTCTTCTGGATGTCTGGAGTTTGTGGAGCCCGTAGTAGGCACAATTCCCCTATACGATGCGTCTTCAGATTTCGCTGCTTACGTTGTTGTCCGAAGTTACGATCGTGCCAAGGTAGCAGAACTCCTCTACTACCTCGAGATCGTCGCCGTCAACTAAGTACTCTGCTTCCGAATCGTGCGTTTCAGTAACATAAACATCTTAACTTTGTGTAGCACTTTGATTTTTGTTCAAAGATTGCGTAAAAATTAATAACCTGAAGGAAATTTTCGAATTAAAAAATAATCCCTTTTTATTATCCGAGATGGCTTATGCACGAGTTGACAATATTGCATTAAAGGTACTTATTGCAAAATTATCAGAAAAATAGGTTCAGATTTATAATAATTAAATAAATGTCTTGACCATTGTGACGATGTAATGATAAAAGTAACATTATTTCGCACCAACAATAACAAATTTTGTGTTTTTATATATATCAATAGAACGCTTGATGAAGTTTACTTGCCAGAATTGTGTTAACGACTATTTGGGGTTTCCATCAACTAACCAAAAGCAACTTCAGAATCCAGCCCAATAGAGCAACAGAATATAACCAATCAAAACGCAATACATGTGTCCTAGTGAGCGTCCTAGTTTCTCCGTATCATCAGCACCAATCAAATTCAATCACTTCTTAAGCCTCTCACAACACTCAAGTCCAGCTTGTGTGCGTCATGTGTGTGTGTGTGTGTCTGTGTTTTTCTTCTTCCTCATCTCCTTTCTATTTGACATATGCTATTTGTAACTACACGAGCGCAAAATCGATCAACAGTGGCCACAGAGTGCGAGCGAGCGAGAGTCAGACTGGCTCGAGCACGGCGTTTTGCCCTCGATTGATTTTTCTCATTAACGACGGCTACCCCGAAAAGGCTTATTGCCTCCTTTTGATCCAATTCCACTAAAGCGATACGACACACGTCCAAACCATTCAAATGAGATTACGCTTCAGTCCCGGGGTAGCAAATTGGCAGCACAACACGACTGACACGAGCCGAACATCATCATTCAAATGCAGCCAACGCTGCAAGCACCCGGTAGCGATCCTCGGGCGGACAAACTGTTTCCTAATTGAAAATCCTTTCTTCGCCGGAAAAGAAGTCACCGTGAGCGAGAGAGAGAGAGAGAGAGCAACCGGACCCGAACCATCGAAAACTCCGTCCGTCGTACCTATTACCGCGAAAAAAGCGAACCCCACCCCGAACCACGGTAGTTTGCTGCTGGTGACGGGTCTATTTTGGTGTCCCATCAAAAGTGCTTTCGTTTTGTTCATGTGTGATTGTTTTCTTTTTTCGAGCCACTCTTCCCACCCCCCCCAGTTCTTAGCTCTTACTGTTCGTGCTGGCAAGATTGTGTTTCCCCGATTTTGCTGCGGATTTTGCTCCTTTTTTCGCCGAATACCGCACAAGCTTAGTTACGAGCTTTTGGCGCGATGCTTTGTTGCGTTGGGAAAAGGATGAGGATGAAATTGTTTTCGCGCGTTCTCTTCGGCACAGCTCGTTTCGGGTGGCTTTGAAAATTCTGCCGTACAAATTTAGCCTTCAGGTGGTAAATCTTGCGAGCGTGCCACAGCTCCGTTGAGCACACATACCGGGCTCTAGGTTGCTCTGCTGGGATGAGGTGACAAAATCTAATAATCTAAAGTTGTACACGTGTGTGCACACACACACACACACACACACACACGGGCAGCACCAAGCAGCATGCGAGGTTGGAAAAATCCGTTGACAGCTTATTAAAAATCGATCCATTCCAGGCACGTCTCGGGATTGGCTTTTTAGCAGCGTTCGTTCGCCGGCAGCGTTCGCGTGGCCAAGAACGGTTTGAGTTAAGCGGATCAGAAATAGCGACAAGAACAAGTCCTTGCTCGACATCGGCAGCCCTCCCAGGCACCGCACCGCACCGTGCAGCAGCGAAAGTCTTGTCTTGTCATTGTGGCCATCGGTATAACCGCTGTTTGCTGTCTCAAGCCCGAAACCTCGAGTTGTTGCGAGTTGACTGCCGCTTGACACATCTGTCGACCCGAAGGCGTTCGACCGAAGGTTGACGGTTTCTTACTAAGCGGGCTTAATTACTCGTGCGGTACTAAACTGCCGAACCTCCTCACGGATGTGTTCCCGGGTTCCCCGTCCAAGCTTTCCCGGGGCGAGCTACATCTACAGCACGTAAACTTTCTCCCTGCACTGGACAACACACACCTCAAGCACAGCGTCATCGTTTCGGAAGGACACTCACACCACATGTGCGACTGTGCATGTCCTCCATCCGATCCGATGACGTTCGTTCCAGCGAGGGCGCACATAATTATAGCTGGATATTTATGATCCCATCCGGACAGCGGCCTGTCTTCCATCGCTTGTGTGCCACACAAGCACACGGGCTTGTCGAGATCCACTTCTGGCTGGAAGTCATTTCGGGAGTTCATGACATGACCATTACATTAACGGGAATTGTGACTGGGGCCGTCCCGGAAATGTTGTTGTGTCCGAAGATGTCGTCAGGATGGAGCTGAAACTGAGCGCTGATGACACTTTCATCGCGTTCGACGCCATTTGCACATCGCTAGGCGTAGCCGGTCGTATGGTGTGACGCTTCTCGGACGATGGCGTAACATTCGACGTTTATTGCTGTTTGCCAAACATTGATGTGTCCTTTTTATTGAAACACAACACATCACTCGGCTTTTTGGAGCGCTTTCGGTTGCGTGCGGGAAAGTTTTGATTCAATTGTAATGTTACTTTGGCGCATTTCTGCTGCTGTTGGTGGCACCGTCTTGAGTATCTTTTTAATGCTGTTCGTTGATGATCAGCTTACCCATAAACACATCCCGACACAAACAACAATAGCCATTTTTTTTGGAGTAAGCTAGTAGGTAATGGTGCGCTATACTTGTATGTCCATAAAACAAGAGGACGCTGATTGAGCAAGCATTGCGAAATGTCTTCCCCCCAGCATGAGCTTGCTGGAACTGTTATTAACCTGTTACGGTAAAAGCTTAGTGTAATGGAAAATCGCGCACGTCAGGGGCGAACCCTACATATCTTGTATCCCAAGAGTTGGTACGTATAATCTTGCCCATTAATTGAATTAATAATGAGCTTCCGGAGAGTAAACCAACCAAACACAGGTAACGAATTATTATTTATCTTTCACTATTCCGGCCGCACCCTCATCAGTCAGCATGCACTGTTTGCCCGTAACGCTTCAGATGCTTTTTAGACGAAAACTTTCCTAATCTGTTCCGGCACCAAGGAAGCAACAACGACAAAAAAAAGAAGCAACCGAACGCTCAACTCTAGCACTCTATCCGATAAGCCTCGGCAGTATCCGGACAGCCGGAATTCTTCTGCCCCAGCATCGTCAAACACACAATCATCATCATCATCTTCAAAACGTGTACTCGTCGACAAACGCCTCTTGGGCATAACTTTTAATAAGTTTGCCTCCGCACCGCAGGAAGTTGCACCCCGAGTTCACTGTTCACGCCGGGATCGGGTACCGTACTACAAACCCGACGCGAGAATGCACACGAGTTCTGACAACTGAGTGGCACAAGTTAGTGGTTCGGACTGCAACCGAAAACCGCCTCTCCCTCTCTCATCATTACAGCAAACGTCAGCGTGGATTGGAGTAGCCGTGCCACCACAAACAATGCCAACCAGAGTAGTTTGGACTAGTTGTTTCGTGGAACAGGGCCATTGTTCGGGGATGGGAAGTATTTATCCGTTAACAGATGTACTTTCGTGCTTTAGTTCGAGTACCACTTCATATGGGTTTTGGATGGCGGCAGCATCGAGATGATAATGTTGGATCAAGCTTACGGTTACAAGGAAAGCGAGACAAGCGTCCCCGTCAGGAGCGCCAGCGACTCAAACTATTCTGTTTGTGCCGTTTTTTGATTATACATACTTGTTTGTTGGAGGACTTTCCTCCAGAAAGTTACCAAGCTGCTGCTGAAGTTGTTAACAAGAATATGTAGTCGTCTCGTGTATTTGGGTGATCGTTTTTGTAGCGAAATACTGCTTCGTTCCAGAACATAAAACTACAAATCGAGAAACTTTGGAAGAGTTGTCGTTGCTCCCTCAATTGCTGTGCCTCCCGTGCTCTCTCCCAAGAGCTGGAGATCGCTCATGATTTGATGTCCATCGTCCACCGGGATGGCTTAGGCTAGTTATGGGGATGGTTTTTATGACATCAAACATCACCCATAACTTCCACAGTCCTTAAAACCCTTACACAAACTCAGGTTTTTTTTACTGCCCGCCCTGCTACCAATGCAGCTGTCGTCTAAGTGTGTTAGTTACGGATACAGATCCTGCCATAAATATAAATTGAGCGAACTCAATCCCACCCAAATGCCGGGACGGACGCAAAGGCCGGATAATTCCCACACCACACCACCCAACAAGCGCAAAGCAGTTAGTTAACAACATTCCGATTAAACTCGGATTACGTACCGTCATTTGTTTTCTTCCGCCTTTTGCCCGGTGGTCAGGAAACACCTCAGGAACTCTGGACCTGGGCAATCGTCACCAGCAAAAAGCATCAAATACGGAGAATATCTTCGAGGTAGAGGGGGGGCAGAAATAAAACAATAGCACCTCCAACAAAAAAAGCAAACACTGGCAAAGCTTAAGGGTGGGTTAATAAATTGCGTAAGGCCTCGAGGACGCCCCAAAACCGGGGCAAAAATCGGAAAATAACAACTCTCGCTCTCCATCAGCGTTCCGTTATGGAGATTGTTTCTTCTGGGAAGCGAAACCGATTCCCGTACGTTCCGGTCCATTGAAGGGTTTTTCTTGCGATAGCCATTCGGCCCATTGGGGTGAGATGCAAATGGGGTCCTCAATTCTGACTATTACCCTGTGTCCCGGCAGGCCTAAGGGCGAAAGCCTCGGCGAATCTTACCACTTTTTTGCGCAATTCTTTTCCTCACCTCATCCATTTAACCGTTTTACATGTTGCGGACCGAAAGTTTTTGGATGCCCGTGGGGCAAGGTTTGCCGACTCAAGCTCGCCACCTTTCACACAAACACAAGAGAAAATCTCGCCAGAGGGCGCTCGTTTACACTCAGTGTAGCAATTTCCATTTCGCACCAGACTCTTCAAATCGATCCGGTGACAAGTTGTGATAGTAGTAGTGGCTGTAGGTGGTTCATTTGTCCTCCCAGCGCTTGACTTCCTCGCATCCTCGCAGGATATAGTTAAGGTGTGAACGCTTCAGCTCGCTCGGTCGGTGTCACTGTGTCGTGTGAAATTCATTTTTCAATAACCTTTTGCAGTGCTGCAAGCAGGCTTGATGATGGCTTCATTTCCCGGTGCAAAATGGCACCCGGGCTAAAAGGTTAAAGAGTCCACACAAGTTGAACCACTGGCCGGCCGGCCGACCGAACGTGACAGTCGAGTGACAAAGCTATTTATGGGTTGCCCCCGATGCACATTAGTGGTGATGGGTGTGCGATCCTTGTTCCTTTATCAGTTAGTTAATATACGCTGTACGGTTGGGGCTTTTCTGCCGCACCATACTTTCTGGTGCCCTTTATCGTACCAAATGCCTTGGAGGGTTTTTTAGGTGCGCTCGAGAAAAATCGAGCTTCCGATGGGTATGGTCATTTTTTATCATAAGTTATCGGTGAAACGAAAAAAATTGTATTAACCGTGATAGTATCTATGATTTACTTCAATTTGAAGGGGTTTTTGGAATGATGTTTTTTACCGAGAAACTCCACATTTTTGGGTAAAGACCGTACCTGATAAGATAACAAGAAAATTTGAATTCGGAAAGTGTGTATACTTAACCGACTAACTTAAGCCAAAGCATGCTAACCTTTAAACGTCACATTGCGCAGGAAAGCTGTAAAATAGCTGTCAAAATAGCAGTTGTTAAAATCTCGTTGGTTTCGCGAACTTCCTACGACAAATCATCGTAATTTTCCAGCCTCAGTTTGCGTAAGTTTATAGTAAATTTTTACACAATTTGGACAGATGTTTTTCCACTGCAAAAACGCGCAGGGAATGTATTAGTTTCCCATTTTAGATGTAAACACAAAATATTGAATAGAAATTAGGTTTAAAATTTGCCAGCAGGAGCTTTGTACGCGATTTCCACAAGGGCAACTTAAATATTCGAATGTTCTGTTTTAAGGAACAGATAAATCAAAATTTATAGAAGAATTTACAATTGCAGTAATTTGACTGGAAAAATCATTATAAAACTTCTTGCGAAGTATAAAGTGTTTATGAAAAATTGTACAGGTTTAAATTTTGCTTACGATTCCACCACAATACTAAGTTCTGTATTGCTACAATTTGTAGTTAAAATATTATCTTTATTAAACACGCACGCACCTTCGTTTGCTCTTGACGGTTCGTAAGGAACAGTGTATTGCGCCCGTCCATCCCTACGCTCCATACTAGCGAAGGTCCGGTGGAACGGATCGAATCGGATCAGATCCGAATACTTAGGAGCAACGAAGAGAGAGGATTAGTTCAGTGTCGTTTATACGCGCTTGTTGAGAGCTGCTGAAATTTCCAAAATGATATTCTACAATTCTGATACCTTCTGATACTGTTGTCTTAAGCGTTGTTCTCTGTTTCTTTCAACTTTCTCTGATATCCTTTTCGTACAGTGCGAAGTATATAGTATTTCAATAATACTAAAGCTTGTTTATCTATTTTTACTCTGTTTCAGGTTTTCCAGTTGATATAGTACATAAAGCAACACACACATTCTGTATAAGAATCACAGCCCAAACTCGTCCCGCCCCAATAAGCAGCGTATATAGCTTCTACTAATCAATATTAAAATTATTATTATTGTAAAGAGTTCGTAGCAAACAGAAACAGCAAAACCTGTTCGCCCGATATATCTACCCGTAACCGATAGGCTTGTGTATATTTCAATAATTCATTAGCTCACCGAAAGCAACACAGCGAGCGAGAGAGAGAGAGAGCGAGCGATAGCAGAAACGTGCAATTGTTGCCCTTAACGAAGCCAAACAGGTGTGCCGAAGCTCACCATTTGCCCGTTAAATAGCAGCGAGTCAGTGTGGGTGCCACTTCCATCCATCAGACATTACCTGACAAGTAATAAGTGTTAATGCCTTCGAGGCACGTGTGAGCTAAGGCGGCTAACAGGACGAGTTGAAATAAAATCCTTTTTCCAGCGATGAAAGCAAAGCAAAGAGCGTTCGGTGTGCTTATGTATCAAAACAATAGCCAACGTACCGAGGTAAAGATTGTTTAGAAAGCATCAAAACATAAAAAAAACAAAAAACACACTCACACACAGTCAGTGGTGTACCCGGCTCTAAAGATCAACGGATCTGACCGAAAAGTTTGTGATCGAGAACATTGAATTTTGGTGTAACGAAAGTCACACAGCCGCCAACAACAACAAAAAAAATAAGGCAAACATTGCCTTGAAGAGATAGAAAATTGAAGCAAAAAAGGAAAAGCGCACACTCGCGCATAAATAAAAGGAAGGAAATATAGCAGCCCAACAGCATCATCGCACCGTGCCAGACAGGTTCAAACGATGTGAACGTCTGTGGTGCCGGGTAGCGGTACACAAGTGGACGGAACGGTAACTCAGCTTAACAGGCAAGGGGAGGGAAAAAGGAAAAATTAAACTTCAAGGTAGCAAGCAAAAAGGACGAAGTAGCGCGAAAAACAAAACCAAACAAAAACCAACACAACCAACAACAAGGTGAGTAAAATATTAAGAGTTCAATTTGGAAATGAGTTTAAGATGAGCGCTGGCGGCTTTTGCCCGTTTTTCCATCGTTTTTTCCCACTCGCAATGTTTCTTCCATCCCACCACCTTTGAGGATAATGTGTGCTTACGGGGCGTTTCTTGCGCTGGTGTGTGTGTGCCCGCACTCAGTGAAGCTTACAAAAGTTTCTAATGAATTTAACATGAAAGGAAATCAAGTCAACTGTCTCGTCCGACAAACTTTTCCTTTATGTTGATGTTTTTCCACCAGCGGGGGGTTTTTGTTTTGTTTGTTTCGCTTTTGTTTTTCCACCGCCCACAGCACGGCCCACTGTCGCTTCCGCTCGCCACTCGCAGAGCAGATAATTATTTTAGAGTTTAATTTCTCGCCCAGGGAAAGTAAGCGTTAGCGTGCATTTTCTTTGTGCCCGCGTGTGCCCATCGTTTTGCGCGTCTAGAGCATCGAGATGATTGCGACGATTACGTGGCTTGTTTTCAATTTATTTCAAATTACGGTGGCGCTGCTGCAGCTAAGCGCTTCGGGTGCGTAGGAAAAATCATTATAAAACTTCTTGCGAAGTATAAAGTGTTTATGAAAAATTGTACAGGTTTAAATTTTGCTTACGATTCCACCACAATACTAAGTTCTGTATTGCTACAATTTGTAGTTAAAATATTATCTTTATTAAACACGCACGCACCTTCGTTTGCTCTTGACGGTTCGTAAGGAACAGTGTATTGCGCCCGTCCATCCCTACGCTCCATACTAGCGAAGGTCCGGTGGAACGGATCGAATCGGATCAGATCCGAATACTTAGGAGCATCGAAGAGAGAGGATTAGTTCAGTGTCGTTTATACGCGCTTGTTGAAAGATGCTGAAATTTCCAAAATGATATTCTACAATTGTGATACCTTCTGATACTGTTGTCTTAAGCGTTGTTCTCTGTTTCTTTCAACTTTCTCTGATATCCTTTTCGTACAGTGCGAAGTATATAGTATTTCAATAATACTAAAGCTTGTTTATCTATTTTTACTCTGTTTCAGGTTTTCCAGTTGATATAGTACATAAAGCAACACACACATTCTGTATAAGAATCACAGCCCAAACTCGTCCCGCCCCAATAAGCAGCGTATATAGCTTCTACTAATCAATATTAAAATTATTATTATTGTAAAGAGTTCGTAGCAAACAGAAACAGCAAAACCTGTTCGCCCGATATATCTACCCGTAACCGATAGGCTTGTGTATATTTCAATAATTCATTAGCTCACCGAAAGCAACACAGCGAGCGAGAGAGAGAGAGAGCGAGCGATAGCAGAAACGTGCAATTGTTGCCCTTAACGAAGCCAAACAGGTGTGCCGAAGCTCACCATTTGCCCGTTAAATAGAAGCGAGTCAGTGTGGGCGCCACTTCCATCCATCAGACATTACCTGACAAGTAATAAGTGTTAATGCCTTCGAGGCACGTGTGAGCTAAGGCGGCTAACAGGACGAGTTGAAATAAAATCCTTTTTCCAGCGATGAAAGCAAAGCAAAGAGCGTTCGGTGTGCTTATGTATCAAAACAATAGCCAACGTACCGAGGTAAAGATTGTTTAGAAAGCACCAAAACATAAAAACAAAACAAAAAACACACTCACACACAGTCAGTGGTGTACCCGGCTCTAAAGATCAACGGATCTGACCGAAAAGTTTGTGATCGAGAACATTGAATTTTGGTGTAACGAAAGTCACACAGCCGCCAACAACAACAAAAAAAATAAGGCAAACATTGCCTTGAAGAGATAGAAAATTGAAGCAAAAAAGGAAAAGCGCACACTCGCGCATAAATAAAAGGAAGGAAATATAGCAGCCCAACAGCATCATCGCACCGTGCCAGACAGGTTCAAACGATGTGAACGTCTGTGGTGCCGGGTAGCGGTACACAAGTGGACGGAACGGTAACTCAGCTTAACAGGCAAGGGGAGGGAAAAAGGAAAAATTAAACTTCAAGGTAGCAAGCAAAAAGGACGAAGTAGCGCGAAAAACAAAACCAAACAAAAACCAACACAACCAACAACAAGGTGAGTAAAATATTAAGAGTTCAATTTGGAAATGAGTTTAAGATGAGCGCTGGCGGCTTTTGCCCGTTTTTCCATCGTTTTTTCCCACTCGCAATGTTTCTTCCATCCCACCACCTTTGAGGATAATGTGTGCTTACGGGGCGTTTCTTGCGCTGGTGTGTGTGTGCCCGCACTCAGTGAAGCTTACAAAAGTTTCTAATGAATTTAACATGAAAGGAAATCAAGTCAACTGTCTCGTCCGACAAACTTTTCCTTTATGTTGATGTTTTTCCACCAGCGGGGGGTTTTTTTTGTTTTGTTTGTTTCGCTTTTGTTTTTCCACCGCGCAGCACGGCCCACTGTCGCGTCCGCTCGCCTCTCGCAGAGCAGATAATTATTTTAGAGTTTAATTTCTCGCCCAGGGAAAGTAAGCGTTAGCGTGCATTTTCTTTGTGCCCGCGTGTGCCCATCGTTTTGCGCGTCTAGAGCATCGAGATGATTGCGACGATTACGTGGCTTGTTTTCAATTTATTTCAAATTACGGTGGCGCTGCTGCAGCTAAGCGCTTCGGGTGCGTAGGTTTTAAGTAACCCCATTGCTTAACTCCACATTAAATGGATTTCGTGGCCGGAGGAAAGGGACCGAACGGGCTGGAAGGTGCAGAGAAATAAAATTCTTTTTACAAGTCCCTTTGGGTTCAGCCAGCGGTGGGCGTTCTAGTACCTTCTTCGTGAGCATTAATCCTACCCGGCCCGGAAAAAGATTACGAATAAAAATCACAATCGTCCGAGTGTGCTCACACACCCGGATTGTGTGTCTACTGTAGTCACAATTTTATAAAACTGAATATTATTCCAAACCACAGACAATGGCCCGGACAGTGAGTGCGTGCTGGTTGGAAAAGGGAGACACAGTTTTCAGCGACAATTTTCACCCAACTTCGCTAACAATCTCAAGAGAGACACACGCCACCCTCTTCTCTTCTCACACAGCTCCTCCCTCTGCGCTTCAACACCCCAGAGCGCTCATTATGATGCCATCGGGTTCGGCCTGCTTGTCGGCCGCTATACTCGTTATCGCTAGGCGAACATGGAAAATCTGAGCGTCTCTTGGGGGATGAGTTTCGGATGGTGGAGCGCGAGAAAAAGGGTTCGGGTTTTTTTTTGTTCGCTTCCACTCGCGCCACTGGCCGCAGCGGAATAAAGTTGACAATTTTACAACATTTAACTGCTACCGCTCTATTCATTCCGCCCCGAACCGCCTTTTTTTGGTGCGAAGAGCGCACCAGCTCGCACCTTTTGGGTCAACACCTCGCGCCTGGGTGGGGGGGTGAGTTTGCGCCTTTAAAAAATGAATATTTATATTCTCGGGCACCGTTTAGTCACCGGCAAGCGCGCAAGTGAATGGATAAAACCATGTACCAGAAGAAAGATAGCTAAAAAAGAAAAGAAAACAGAAAAGAAAGCATTAGCAGTTGGAGAACAATAAAACAGTCAAAGTTTTTTTTTCGTTTTTGCTGTTTTGGGGGGATACCAATGCTCACCATGGAGTCAGTTTGGAGCTTTTTCTTTTGCTGGGATGGAAAAGCCCCTCCTGCTCTGGTAGACAAATACACACACACACACAGGAAATGTTCCTACACACACGTGTGCGCGGGTGCGCCTTCGGACCGGGACATCCTGCAAAGCCTCGAGGAACCGCACTCGCAAGCAGGTGTGTGTGTGTGTTGAGGTGAAACTTTTGAATAAATATTGCTATTTTTCATACCGTTTACGCGTGGAATGTGAAGTTGTGGGTTTTTGGTGGTTCGGGGGTGAAGAAGTTTTTCTTGAATAAAACAAAAACGTGAAGCTCTCCGGGGCGCTACCTGAACTGCTGACAGTTGTCAACTCTTGCTTTCTTTTCATTTCTTCCCACGCAACACTATTCACCGTACTTTATTGCACGCTGCTTATTCGTGGACATTTATTTTGCTTCTCTTTTCTTTTTTGGGGGGGTAAGAGATGATGGGTCTTTTGTATACTTTTGCCACCTTAGTTGGTGGTGGTTTTCTTAACCACATTTTGTAACGCTTTCTTGTATGAGATGAAGAGATGGCAAGCTGACAAGCGAATGGTGTGAATGATGCTAACGCAACACCAACAGCGAAAGCACCGGGATGCCTCGAAATGTTTCGCTCAAGAGACTAAAACAGGACTTATTGTGGACAGAAGAAACTAGCGCAACACTACCACTAAGGAGAGGGAAGCGAGAGAAGATCGGCCCTAGAAAAGGCAAAACGATTTACATTTACACTACTTTGGTGGTGCAAACTCACCTTGTTTCCTGTGGTTATTTTCTTCCCCTGTTTTTTTTTTACCGGTAGTTTGTGATTCAGAAATAACTTCTAGTTTTTTCGCTAAACGAGATTGTTATTTTCCTTTACTTAACCTTCTTCTTGTGTCCTAAAATTTGTTACACTTGAAGGTGTGTAAGAAGCAAAGCAAAAAACGACGACAAGACAGGCAAGAAGGTAAAAACAAAAACCCAAACCACTGGTCCAAGGATGGTTTGCAAATCATGGCTCTCTTCCCTCTCATCCCTGTTTCCCCGTCAACCGTACCTAACCATCTCCCTTTCCCATTCGCCCATCATAATCCGGGCTCCGGAATACGGTTTGTTCGTACTGGCGTTTTTATTCGGTCGCGGCCTCACGGGCGAAAAGCGCTTTTCATTTGATTATAATTTATGGGTGGCAAAAGTTTTCAAAATTGCTTTCGCTCATAAATTGTGCAAAATTACTTTAGGAGTAGAGAGGCAACCGAAAAAAAAACCTTCACACACACACACATAGCACACAAACCTGGAGAGAAGAATGATGAAAGTATGGTTCACCACCCAATGGTTGGGTGAGTGTGTGTGTGTGTGTAACTTTCGAATAGAAGTACCAACCACCAAAGAACAAAAATCCGTACCAACCGGGCACACCGAACGTGGACAACACTAGCCGCTAACGGTAGAAGGAAAAATTTAACAAATCGAGGCGCCCGGTGGTTTTGTAGGATTTTTCACCAGTTTTTTTTTTTTTTGAGGTGAAAAACGAGCGCTGGTTGGTTGTCTTCGCGTAACACCAACCAACAGACGGCAAACGGCAATAAAAAAAGAATATTTTTCGTAAGAAAATACGGTCATCAAGTTTTTCCAACCACACAGAGTCGATGTTTTCTTTTTTTTTTGTGTGTTTGTGCGTTCCCAAACCCATGTTCCGGGGACCTTTTTTCCTGTTCGACTGGTTGGTACACATTGATTACGTTTCAACGAAAAGTGTGGCGGTTGTGAGGGACGGCCACCTAAAGACGAATCGACCGTAACCGTGCAACGCACGCACCCCGAAGGAAAATGACAAATGAGGGTGAAAAAGTTAAAGTTTTTCCCTTCCCAAACACCACCACCACCTATCTCCTGGTGCAGCCTTGTGCTTACTTTTGCAATGAGCACTCGGTGTTTGAGTTTGAGTTGCTACCATTTGCTTCCAACCCGTGCAACCCGTAAATGGGTACACATCCACCGGAACCGTGCCACAGGGAAAGGTCAACCGATCGGTTCGAGAAAAGAACGCACCGGAGGTGCGGTGCCGGTAAGGTAGGATGCAAAGGTGCAAACAGCAAAAGGAAGCGTACGAACGAGTGGGTCAAACAAAATTTCCTAATTCGATAGAGTTTACCCGAAAGTCCAAAATAAACACAAAGAATTTAGTTTTCCCGAAGCCTTTCGGAAAATGGAGCATCCGACAAAAGGCCGCCCGTGCGGCAGTTTAAGCGAGAGCGCGACAGTCCGGCCCGGGGAAAGTTTAAGGTCTAGTACGGTTGCCGTAGTCCGTCGGTTTCGTCCCAGGTCGCCGATACCACACACTCGGAACATGCCGCTATCTGTCTGTCGGATACAAAAAGGACAACTAATGAACTTATATGAATTTTTATCCATGCTCAGGCAAACGAACTGAGTGGCCGAGCCCGACAAAATGGGTAGGATAAAACGAAACAGAAGAAGACTAGCCAAAGTACGGTACACAAAGTTGTGAGGGCGGAAAATTGGTTTTTCTGGCTGACCAATTCTGATTCGTCTCGATCTCGGTCGTATTTGGATGTTGAGAGGTGCCCGTGCTTGGAAACTGGACGCCTGGTGTGCCGGGTTTTGAGCCGTTGTACTGGCGAGCCGTGTTCCTATGTACTAAAACGAGAGAAAAAGCATGAAAGACAATTTTCACTTTTGCATAATCAACCTCCGTTGCTGTCGGTATTATCGAACACGCTTATCCATTCGAGGATTTCCATCGCTTACCAGGTTACTACTGCTCGCAAGCTTTGGTCGGATGTTTGTGCCAACTTCTTTCCTGCCTTCGAACGAAACGTTAGCCGGCGGCACTGAAATGGTCAACGTTTTGTAAGCGATCGTCGTGCTAAAGATCGGGGTGCTCGGGAATCGGACAACTTACCCGATTTCGTAAAGGGACACTGCGAGCGAAAAAAAAGGGCAAAATATGATGATGATGAGAATCAATCTATTGTGTAATAGGTTGCCTGAAATTTGATCTTTTATCGGTGGCCAATTCGCCGGAAAAAAACCCTCGACCAAAAAGAGTCACCCGAAAAAAGCTCCCGGCCCAGCCGGCGTTATTGATTTTGTTTTCGTTTTTTTTTCTCTCGCCGGCACGCCTGTCATTATATCGCACAGTGGTAACCCCACACGGACGAAAGTAATGACAGACCATGGGCAGCGAGAAAAAAAAGGCAGTGAAACCCCATGGGAAGTTTTCCACACCGAACATTTCCCTTAAAAACGGGACCGCCGGGACAGACCGGCAAGTTGGCAAGCACCAAAGAACAAAGTGTCGTCGAAGCAATTAGGTGACATAAAGTGTGCCCGAAATTGAATTTTAATTTGGGCAGTCCCTGCACCTTCCGTGCCGCCGGTGAGCCTGGAACCAGGAGCCCATTTGCAGCTATCAAACTGATTGTGCCGAAATCGTACCGGCCACCGTTAATGAGCAGAAGCAGCAGCCGAAAAAGCGCTGTAATTTAGAGCCCAGCCCATTTTCCATGCACCGCATTAGGAAGCCCCAAACAGTGGCGTAAGAGTGTTGGAAGTAAATGCTGCCTGAGAGATGAAAAAGAGAGCCACAAAAAAAAAATGAAATCATTATAAAAGAAGTACCCACATCGTACACGTCCGGGATGAAAATGGAAGCCAAAGCTTTAGCCCACACTTTTCCCAAGCCAGCAACGAACACGGAGGATTGTGTACGTTTTTAAGAAAAATTTCACATTTAAGCAAACAAAAGAAGTCAACAAATGGAAGGAAAGAAAAATAAAAGAAACCAGACGCCATCTTGCTCTGCCTTTCTTCGCGGGAAGATTTTAAGCTTTCGATAGAGCCAGCTAGTCGGGCAAATTTCAGCCCGCCCGGATCGCGATTCGGGAGGCTTATTGAAGCGTAAAGACGTGGGCTGGGATTGGAAAAAGCGAAGTGGGTTTTGCTGTAATTTTCCACCCATCCAATGGCCAGTTTTTTGTGCGCTACACCGGTTTTGTTTTGCAAAGATTTCCGGCCAACGTACGGTGGAGAAAGGGAGAACGAAAATTGCTGCCCAAAATGGACGACGTCGATCATCGCACGGTTGCATTTTCGGAAAATTAAGATCGTTCGATGGAAAGTACCCTCCCCTGTGGGAGAGAGAGCAACAACGGAGCGGAGTATTCCGCTCCCTTCTCCATTGTAGCTTAGTTTGGGATGCAGTCGGATGGAAAGCGTGACGTTGAGTCGAGACGAGCGAATGTCTAAATAACCGGAACCGGCCCAAGAAAAAGGCAAACCGAGCTGCTCGCTAGGCGAGGAAGATTGTTCCTTTCTTTCCTTTAGCATAATATAATCAAACAACCTTTGGAACGGTTCCCAATTGGTGTGGGGAAGGCAGCACTTTATCGTCGCCACAGATTGCATTGGATAGCTGCGGTTAGATAACACACACACACACACACACACCTATTCTCCATTACCACTTACAAGCTCTAACTTCCAACGCTGGCTTTTGGGAAAAACTGGAGACAAAGCTCGCCTGAAACAGAGCGTGCCGAGCCGGGATGGCTCTGGGGAGTGTTCTAAATTTCAAAACGAAAAAAAAAATGCCATCCGAACCACCCACCATTACGGAGGCATTGGGTTTGTGTCGCGAAACCAGCAAACCGGCCAGCAAACGGATCCGTCATAAGATTTAATCGTGAGCATCTGTTCTGAACGAGAGATGCTATGGCCTCCGGCATTGCATAAACCATTCGGCGCTGGGCGTTAGTTTTGTGTGTGTGTGTGTGCGCGAATGAGCACTTCTTTATTCCTTGCTGCAGGAAATTATACTACCACTTCATGTGAAGCTCCACCGACCAGCTCCGGGAGTTGGCACTGCTGCGTTTGCTGCTGCAGGAGACGGAAAATTGGATTGGATTTGCCTGGGCATTCTGGTCCTGGTCGGTGATTTGGAAATCGGCCAACTGTGTAATCGGGTTGCAGTCCCGTGGTCTGGTCTGGTGCCTGTGAGGCACCTATGGAATGGGCTTGCTGCCATGATGAACGTACTCCCTGCCGGCGGTAGTCAAAACCGAATCCACACGAGCCCACGGAACGCTCCAAATGTACCGAACAATCGACTGTCCTGTTACTCTCCAAAAAAAAAGCCTCACTGTTGGAGTGTTGTTGTTGTTGTTTTTTTTTGCCCCGTTGCTGGATAACGATTTTCTGGGTGCATTTAGGAAAAGTTTTATTCCATTTCCATTTGTCTGCTCCCTGCGGCAATCGTGTAAAGCTAGCGCCGAGTGAGTAATATTTATTTCATGTTTTTCTCCTTCTCTCTCTCTTCCTTTCGCACGCAGGTTCAGTCTTCTATGAATTGTGACACGTCGGTGGAGCGTACCGTAGCACGAAGGCCGCACGGAACATGTCCACTCTGAAGGAACGCAACAAAATGTGCCATTCTAATTTAATATTCATTGTGCTCTTCATTTGTACTGGTAAGTATTAAAACTTTTAGATGAAGTTCTATCTGCATGGGAGATTGTTTTTTTTTTCCCCAGCCCGGTTGTTTAGTGCTGGAGTGTTAGCATAATCCTAAAGTAATTGCTATTTTGGTGGAGTTTAAATTGCAGCTAAAATAGCGCAAGTTGTAAATATTTTACGGTTATTTGATTTAGGACGTACTTCAGTAACTTGCTTATTTGTTTGGCGCTACAACCAATCGTTTATAAGGGCCTAGCTTCGCCATCACTCTATATGAATGTTGACCTACTCTGTCGAAGTTGGAAGAACCAGAGCACTAGAGCCAGCCGAGTCTTATTCGCTGTTTAATATGGTGATCGTTGTATAGTTTACAGAACTATACATTATAGTGACAAACATCTTTCGGATCATGTTCCTCACAAACGAGGCTATGGTTGGTCGGTTAGGTTAAAGAGACCTAGAGTCATCTTTCGTCTACTTCGAATATGGCTAAGCGAACTTCGACAATTTTGAGCAGAGCCCATTTCTATGGAGTTTTAACAAAGCCTAAGGCAAGTCCGTAGGAAGAGATGTTTTGAATGAAGAAGCTTCTGCAGGCTGTAATGAATCAGGTAGGATGTCCGATGATTTTTTTTCCGAAAAATTATGAAATATTGGACAACTTCAACTCAAGAATCCATCGAGTCTTCTTGAATCAAAACAGTTATTACTGATAACTTTTAGCCGAGAAATGTAAGTCAGGACCTCTTCGGTGGGTGTCTTGGTGAACGCATACTACGTTAAAATCGTCTAGTTTGATCAACTTCTCCAAGATTTACTCAAACTGCAGAACCTATGAATGATTGAATTTCGGATTAGGAATCTATTCAAACTTGTTTTCCAACCATTGTAGCATTAATAAGAACATGCATGGGAGAGTTGAGGCCAAACATTCTTTCTCCAAGCATCGATTCGTAATTTTCAATTATTACGACTCCTATTTCGTTGGATTCTAATGCTTCGCTTAAACGATATGAAGTAGAAGTATATAAGATGATTATGTCTAACCAACTAGACCAGCATTCAGCCGTTCGTTAAACTGATCGTTAAATAATTGATCATAATACAGACAGAGTCCATCACGACAGGATATCTGACAGGTTCCGATTTTTCGATGTTTTACTATCTGTTCTTAATAAACTTTTCCTGGTGCATTACATATTGTAAAGTATTGAAAATTAATTACTAATTAAGTAATGTAGCAGTAAACATAATCAACATCTTTCAATGAGCAAACACAGCAACAATTATTTTTTTATTTTTATTTAATTTACAATATGACGGCCGAAGCAACAATTAAATGGTTAAATTAATTATCCCAAGAATGCCTCAGCAATATTGGAAAAAAAAACATTCTTCCGCTTATAAAGTTATGAAACTGCAAGAACGGAACAAACTGCATCGGTTAGGCAACTATTCTCCTAACTCATAATTTAATCATAATTTGCAGTCGAGTTGGGAAAATGTGTAATTCCCGTGAAAAACTGTTCAACCAGCGGTTTTGGGTAATGTTGGAATTTAGGTTCGATTTTTGATGCACAATTTCAGGAAACGTAACATTCCAACATTAATTAAGGAAAACTCCATGCGTTACAGCATTCCATGCCACCTCCGGGAAAAACCCGTTGAAACACATTCCACCAACCGAACATCCTTAGAGCTAGACTCGGGACAAAGTGATTGCTGAGTGTGCGTTTACATCGTTCCGTGTGCTTCCCGGTAGTTGACTCATGTCGAGGTATTTTTTTCGTTTCAATGTGGGTGTTTGAACCCCTGCCCAACCCATTTCTAAGCAATCCTCAATCCGCCGGTGCGACTGGAAATAATTTTCCACGCTGGTGAAATATTTTCCATTATCGTGCTTTCGGTCGGTGTGGGAATCAAATATTTGTAAATATAGTTCATAACTGCCACTCGTGTGTGCACACACAATAACCGTGTATGTGCGTTGCCGGCTGGTGCCTTTTCTTTTTCACGTGCCACATCCTTCCTAGGACCGGAAGCCCAAAAGTCACCGAGCGACCGAAAGGCTTGCCGGAGGGGGAATGATCAAACTTTTGATTTATGTGAGCATGCGTGCCTGCCACCGTGGTGATGCTTTCCACGGCATTTTCCACTCCCACCCGTATGCAGCGGGGATGTCTCGTTTAGGAGTTTCCGATTTTTTTGCTTCTATTTGGTTTCGTTTCGCTTTCCCATTATGCCATTCCTCTGTAGACGGGCTGGCGTCGGTGTGTGTGTGTGTGTGAAGGCGTTCCAACTTTGACTCGTGCGCTATCTACGATAATAACAGCTCATCAGTTTACATCTTCGGCACACGGCTTGGCAAAAAGTCATAAATTATGCGCGAGGAAAAACGGCCACCCGCACCCGGGGAACTGCGTGCAACAATTCGTGCCGCGATCGAAACGAATCCACCTCGACCCGACCCGTGGTGAACCGTGGCGGGACACCATTTAGAGCTGGCGGAACCTAAAACTACCGGAAGTATTTTCGAACCCATCACTTGAAGCTCGGAAGTAGCTTTGAAGGGGGGAATTAAATCAATATGGCGAAGGGCTCTGGGTACAAGCTTCGGGCCAGAGCTAGTCCTCCAACCTTGAGGAAATATTTGTGTTTATTCGTTAACTGTAGTTAGTCACTGCCAAACGGGGGAAATTGTGATGGTTCGGCTTAAGTTCCTGCTGCGAAGAATGAGTTTTCGCTCGTCGGTCGGATAAATAAATCAATAAGTGATTGCTGGTATTGCCACCGATTGGTAGTTCGGTTCAGTTCGGAAGAAGCACCTCAGGAGGAGTATTTCCACGACTAATAGCACAGTAATGTTGGTGGTCCAACAAATTACAGTCACAGAGCGCGAGAGAGTGACATAGTGATTAAAGCTAACAGGAAGCTATTTTCGCTTATAATCACTCAACCGAAGTGGCCTGACAGGGTAATCGTTACATTGCTTCCATGATTGCTCATACAATTTCTACGAGGTAGCCATAAGCGCACACAAAAAATCCATTTTATTGAAATGATTGAATAATCGTCAATGAAATTCAATCAATCTTCTGCAACTAATCGGACAAGCGCGCTGGCCAAACTAATCTCTTGAAGGCATTAACATAGATTGAAAATTACTTGCGGCGCATATACGCCACACAAGAGAGCAAACACAGAACAGCTCCAGGCTTACCAACTAACCAACCAACACTGCATCACGCTCTGACGTCATTGCCGAAAACGTCCGGACAAACGCTGCGAGCGTGTCCCGTTTAAAGTCCAACTTCAATTATCTCGCAACTGCAGCTAATCAAACATTTCCGGAGGGCTATCTACCCGCCGGGTTCAATATTTCTTTCGTTGGGCTCTCTCACTCCCTCGGTGCATGTGCGAGATTCATAGTGGACACAGTGGACGATAGTAGTGGGCGATAGTGGAGCCACAAAATAGCAACATCAGCACGGCGTCCCATAAATGCTAATCATACGTATAAATGAGAGTGACCCTTTTGTTGGCAAATAATGCAAATGAATGTAAATATGTGTGTTCCGGGCGTACGGGAGTCTCGATGCACCGCAGACCAGACATACAGACCCGGAGCGCTATTCTTACTGACCGCAACGAAACTTTGAACGCCCGACCGGACAGCAAAGGCTGTTTTGTGTACGAGAATGTGGGAAGCGCGTGACGAAACAAAAGCAGTTGCACCTTGTGCGGGATTGCATTGCTTGGGTTGGCTGTGTGTGTGTGCTTGCGCCCCGGTGTAATTCAATTCGATTAGCTTCAACGTTCAACCACAGAAACCATCGAACTGAAATGGTAAAATCGTGGACGAGCTAAACCTGGCGTTAGCCTGGCAGGAAACGTGCCCGGCGGCATCTCGCCGGAGGGCTAAACCGGGGGCCGAATCCCGAAATCCGGTAACCACCAAGCAAAACCACCCTTGCAAAGTACGAGGCGTGTGGTACGAAAATTTCCGAAACGCCCTTCCTCGTACACTGTGCGGACCGAGGGTGTATCGAGAGGGTAGATAATCTAATTAATTTGATGGTAACTCTTGCGGCTGCGGTTTGTAGGCTATTGTTGGACGGAGTTCCCAACCTTAGAGGCCGGGAAGAAAGGTTGGGCAAGAGTGGGAACGAATTGCAGGATGCAGAAGTAAAAGCGGATAATGAATAAAAGGACACATGACGACGAGAACGTTCGGTGACCGGTCATGTGTGACGTCCACACCCGTTCCGTTGGGGCAACCGATTGACGGGTGGGATAATAACTGGGCTTGGAAAACGAGGGCAACTGAGCACTGTGACGACGGTTCAAGGATTAGCTGATGCTAGCTAAATGCGTTCGCTCGATGGTATGGAAAGAATGGGCTAGAATGGATAAGAGCCACGAAACAATCGCCAAATCCGGTGTTTGCCTACCCCGGATTTCAGTATGTTCATCAGTGTGCATCAGGGTACAGAGAGGGAGAGAGAGATAGGGCGAATACATCCGGTTACTTGTTGACTATCGATTAAATCAAGATCATGGCTCCGAGATATAGTCCATTTGACGATGTCGCTCTATTGATAGTGTGCCGTAGGATTACGTAGGTGGAGGACATTGCTATTATGCGAGCTGTGCCACGCTCATGATGATGAAACCCGGTTGGCCGTGGGTCGCCTACGCCCAGCACAAGATGTAATAGTTGGGGCTTTTTTTCTCCCGCAAAAGGTCAGAACGACAAAAAAGCGTACTCTTAGATTAGTTGTGATCCTGCCGGTGTTTGGATAGTTTTATGCTAAAGTAATGAACCCGATAAGTACACCTGGATGCAAGTGGTGTGATGGTAAAGGAAGACATTGTTGATGTTTATTATGAGCTTGCATTATGTTTAGTGATTGCTTTCAGTGTTACGCTGATTGTATTTCGGACCGGACTTTCATTTTAATACACAAATGGGATTTAATTCAACTTGTAGAAGGATGTTGTAAGGGAAAAGAAAGTTTTATAAGTTTATATTTATTTGTAAGAGTGAGTTATTTTGGCCGAATGCCAATTTTCCAAAACTGCTAAAGACGTAACCGACTGTTCATTTTAGCTTGGAGCCTTTATTACAGTGTTTTCCAGCCCATAAAGCAAGCGTCCAGATGTCTACCATGTGATACGGCTTTGTTCTAGCAACCAATGGACACCATTTTGACTGGCTACACCTCAATATCTGATTTGACATTTCCAAATTAGGGTTGGCAGCAGTTCGAACAGTGTAAACGCTCTCTAAAACATTGATTACGTCTTCATGATAGTGCATATTATGAAGATATAGCTGCGACATCTGTGATATAATGGTCTTATGATTGTGTTATGTGTTAACAGGCCCAGAAATGTTGGAGTAGACTGGAAGATACGATAAATGCTCAGGATATGTTTAATTGGGCTTCAGGCAACAACTAATAGCATAAACATTTTGTAAAGAAATGACCAATTACAACATGCTATATTAATATTTAATTCGACTACTCGCCAAAACACACTATCAATTTTATTTCTTCCACTCGCATAAATACTTACACCCGGCTAATGAGCTCACTGTGTCCGGGTGCGCAAAACAAATAACCGATGAGCTGTGCCGTGCCGATAACTATCAGCAGATAGTACACAGAACCTGATTTTTGATGTCCACCTTACGACTTTTACTGTGCATACTTCTAATTAAGGACAGTTTTGGACTGTAACCCGAGAGAGAGAGAGAGAGAGTCACATCATTGCCGCGCCCAATTTCTACCCAGAAAACGATTCTTCCAAATGCGTCACTAATCGGCTTGAACATCAACATCCACACATGTGGCATCACAAAAACGGAGACGTGCGCTCTTGGCTGCGAATGGCACATTTCACGATCTGTTTTATCGTAATGTTTACGTCAGACCTGATACTGAAAGCATAAAACCGGACTTGAAACGACTTTGGAAAACAGCTCAATCAAACCAGCTACAAAGCGCGGGCGCACCACTGGAACGTTCCACGCGTCCAATCGGGCCCCGCCCCGACGAGAGTGCCGATCATTCGCAATCTAATCCAGATTCTACACTGCCCCACTATCATCTTTGGTGTTGGCGTTTTTTGGGCGCTTCGCTCATCGAAACCACCCATCGCTACCGGGTAGTAGCACCACCAGACCCGAGGATTGTGCGAACAAAACTGTATTTAATTATGTGGCTCATTTACTTCTTTCGCTGCTGCCTTTTTGGCCCAACCGGGCCCAACCGTGGACGGATATGACGACTTTTTTACGACTTTTTTATGAACCCAAACCGGCCGAAATGGTCCGTGTCACTGGGTGTCTTGGGGGTTTTTTTTTTGGGAGAGGGTAGTTGTAGCTGCCTGAGAACTAATTTCAAACTAGCTCAAAGCTCAGAACACCAAAATTGGGTACGGTTTGGTGGACCTTGTGGAAAAAGGGAGGGGTTTTTGATAGAGAGAACCACAAAAAAAACAAGTCCTTGGAAACTACAGGAAAGAAAGCAAACAACATTGTAGAAAATTTATTATGATGTGCACGATGATGCTCCGTTGAATGGTCCGGTTCTGGTTCCGGTGAAGCGTGCTACATGGCTATGGCTGTAGAGCAAAATGAAAAAATCATCGCTAGACACTAACACTAATGTAGTTTTATGTAAATGGTAATGTGTGTGTGTGTGTTCATCCTCGTTTTCACTGCTCGTTTAACGCTTCCGTTTCAGATTATGTAACGGGCGATATCAGTACATCCTTAGCCTTAAGTAAGTTGAACTCTGGTGCAACATTTTTCGCTGGACCATACCTAGACGGGAGCGGCGTTAGCAATGTAACTACACAAATCGGAACACATGCATATCTGCCGTGCAAGGTAAGTGTGAGGGGAGAACAGTGTGTCGGGGTCGGCGGATTGACCTCATTTTCCTTTTTCGTTTACACTCTCGCTTATCCTTTCCCTGCTATTGGGTGAGCTTGGGCTCAGATTCATTTTCACTGTCCCCATTTCAAGTGACAAGTGCGCATTTTCATCCCATACACACGAACTATGCAATCATCATTTATCCTTTTTCCGGATGTTTTCTTCTTCTACTTTCCTACGCTCTCATTACAGGTGAAACAGCTAGGGAACAAATCTGTTTCGTGGGTACGAGTGAGAGATGATCACATTCTCACAGTGGACAGGTGAGCAATAGTTGCACCGTGATTGATGCGTTTATAATTAGCCTAGCAACACACGGCGGATGCCGCCGGATGTGCCTGCAAAGCCTGGCGTGCCTGTCTACTGCGAAACCAAATTCCGTTGCCATACGGCCAGCAATTCGATTTGCGCATTTGGATCGTAGCAGCAGCAGCAGCAGCAGCATCAACCAGCAATCGTGCCCGGTGGCGTAGAATGAGAAGCGTTTACAAAAGAATGTTCATATCGGGACCGAGCTACTGGATGTCTGGGTGGCAGCCTTAAAATTTTCGGGCGAAACGGTTTCAATGGGGGGGAGTTTTGCGCCGTTCTCGGTTGACAAAACACCGTCGCCCATAAACGCCACACAGTAAAGGGGATTATTGACAACTGTTTGCACTGCGGGCAAGCCATCGAGCAAACAGTGCCCCGGCCGGGCATAATGTGGTCTGCAATCGGCCGACGCGTTTTCTACCCGGTTTCGTCACATCAAAGCGTGGAAAATTCCTTTCCCTTTAACCCATCCCGTCCCGTTGGTTGTCCCGCAGGGAAAAGGGATAAAATCGTGCCGGGTGCTCATTAAGGACCACCATCACGGTACACACACACACACATTGAAGAAGGACAATTACCTGTACCTCCTGTCACACGATTTTCCTCGTTACTTCCACTACAAAGCGAGCGTATTGTGACGATCGCATTCAAGTGCACATTATTAGCGACTTGTTGTATGAACGCATTAACAAAATTATCTTACATCAGCTCTAACGACAACTGCTGCAAAGCATACCAATGTGCCGCAGCCGGTGTTATTGTGTCGCGGGTGTTCGACGGAAGTTTGGCGCGAGCTGGTAAGGAAGGGTAAATTATCCTTTTGAAAGTGTCCCATGCATCCATGCCATGGCTGGATGTGCAAGCTGCCGGAAGTACGATTAAAGTATGCCTCTCGATTAGTGCTCGACGCCCGGCTGAATCGTGCCGCTTTAAACGGTCCGGGAAGTAATGGAATTTATTTTTATGGCTACACTGGTTCAATAGCCTATTCAGTAGGCGACATTCAACGTGGTTCCCTTGCCACACGATGGGCCACACGCGATTAACGAATCGGAAAAGAAAAGAGCAAAACAATCGATTATGTAAACATAGAATTACTTCATTTTTGTTTGTTTATTATGAAAATGCGTCAATTGTTTTGCCTTTGGAGATAAAACGTCAGTAGAAGTGATCCTTACATTGAATCACTTTATTTCAATATACAGAGTATTCCCAGATCACTCTTCGCCACTTTAATACAACATTTTAGGTCCTTTAGAGTACAAAGTCTCTTGGTAGAGGCTTTACTATTGAATGAAGAGTACTCTTCGATTACAAAATAAGGCAGATCTTAGACGATGACGACTTAGTACTACTAGGAGGCTATTCGTTGATAAGGACTTTTCGTTTACAAGATCTCTTCGTAGATATGAAATCTTTTTGTTAGATGAGCTGAGGCCTTGTGATGAACGACGACTGTTGGAGGTCAAGACTCCTGAAGAACGATGAGATGTCTTGGCAAAAAACAGTTCTTAGTAGGAGAGGCTTTATCGTCCTAAGAAGTCTCAAATAGAGAGGAATAGACTAGACCCTAGTGACCTATGAGGTATCCTGAAAGATCAAGTTCGTGGGACCGTAATGTCTCTTGGTTTATAGAGGTTTAACAGCGATATCTACAAATTTAAAGATATGGAAGTCTCGAGACGGACTATGCACAAATGACGAGTACTCTTCGACTACTAGGACTCTTAGTAGATGAGGGCTGTTCTTAACATCAGCTTGAATCAATTTACTATGAGGTTTTTTGACAAGGTCTCTTGACAGACTCTTGAAATCTCGTGATATTAAAAGTTTCTTGAACAAAGAGGCCTCTCCCAAAACGAGTTAGAAAAGGATTGAATTGCATAACGCCTTTAACGAAATGCTTTCTTGTTAGATAGAAATTTAACGAAGAGCTCTAGACGATCACGAGGTTTCGTCTTTAAGTTGGACGAACCTTTCGGATATTGTTGCCAGTCGACCTTCCCTAGTGGACTTCCAAAATGGTTGAGCAATATAAACAAATTGAGCTTTACACATTCAAAAATTAGTGAGAATAATGGACATTCAAAAATTAGTGAGAAACCACAATATAAACCTTTGAGCGGTAGTGAATAATGCTCAATTTAATCATACAAGTACAAGCATGGTCCACACGTGAACTACCTCAATCATAATTCTATTCCACATTTTCTGAAGAAAAGCAGCTATTTATTTGCCAACCAATTAGAAGAGGATCAGTCTCTGCACATGGTTGCGTTTCTATGTGTGCTTTTCCCAATAAGCTGCCCCTGTCTCCGTATTATGTATTTGCTATGCAACCAAACCGCTCGCTCGGTGGAATGCTTACTCTTATCACATTTCTTCTGTCAACGTTGTAAAGCATAAGCCGTTTGTGGACAAAGCGAGTCCCTTTTCGATGGCACGTAAGGCGGGCATGCAAAAGGTGGCAGTAGATCAGTAGCAATCAATTTCGCAATGAAATTCAATTTTAATTGAACGTACTGGGACGCGAGGGACCCATGAAGATGGGTGCTGCTGATAGCTGCCGATTCCATCCCACCCGGTGTGGCCGGACTTTGTGAACCGATGTTTGCTTTCAGCATATTAATTCTCTCGATGATTTTTACATTTCATTTCATTGCACAACCGACGCCCGGTACCGATGCATGTGTTTGCCTGGCTGATATTTTACACCAACATCATCGTCCCGAAACCGGCCACAACACCCTGGAACATCTGGAACACCTGTTTGCTGTCTCTCTCTCTCTCTCCCTATCCTGCTCTGGGAATGTGCTGACTCACATGGACTCACCCTCGGCATGTCAACTCGAACGGACGGACGGATGGATGGATGTTTCTAATGCAAATCTTCTTGCTTCACACGGCCGGATGTGTCGATCGATCGCCATTCGACCGACACTGCAATCAAACCGACACACGTTTGCGGGGTGGGGGAATATGGCTATCGAACACAGAATGACATTTATAGCCGACGAGCGCTTTCAATCATTCTACGTGGAGAGCAGCGGCGTATGGACGCTGCAGATCAAATACGTGCAGGCCCGTGACGCTGGCATTTACGAGTGTCAGGTGTCGACGGAACCGAAAATCAGCGCCCGAGTACATCTGCATGTCGTTGGTGAGTATGGACATCGATTTTTACCCTACTCTTGCGATCTCCCTTGTTTGCCCTCCAATTCCATTCAATTGCATCCGGGTTTTCAGTTGTCTCTTTTTGGTGTTCGCAAGTTGATAAGTTGTACGAATGGACAGCGAAGAATTCATAATGGATGTATTAGGATATTCTGGTGAAGAATCTGTTCCATGGAAATCTGCGACAAGAATTATCAACCAGCAATCTGTCAAAATGTTGTCATTACTTGGCTAAGAGTATTCGTGTACTATTGGTGAGAATTTTCGAACCTCAATGTTTGCCGAGATCTCTAAGCTCTCTTTAATAAATGTCTCTAAGAGATCCAAGACATCTACTGAGGCAATTTCTTCAATCGCTTCTCGTCACCATAAAACTCTACAGTCACTTATCAATGCACAACTCCGACACAAATCAAGCAATTTTCATCGCCAATTGCAAATATTGATTTCTAGTGCCTGGGTACACATGCAATCGGGTGCATTGGTCGTGAGGAAAAACGAAGCTATTGGATAGATGTTTGTTTCTTCTTGTGATCGCACCCGCTTCCCGCTTTGGTACACATCTTCCAACCGCGTTTCTATCGGCACGCTCCTCATTCAATAGAATCCCGAAAACCCCATCTGCAAATGGTCGTCCACCGCAACTACCCGCCACACGAGGATTTGTACCACGTATGTGTGTGTGTGTGTGAGAATGTTTGGGAAAACTGGCTTACGTTTTAATTAAATTTAGTATCAGGTAGTTTCGGACGAGCGTTGGTCGAGTTGTCTCTTCAAATTCATTTTCTTGCTGGGTTGATTACTTTCAATCCACAAACAACTTTTGCATTAATCTTTGCATGCCGAGAAGCCTGGACAACATGGAAGCGAACCAGTGTGCCACTGTGGTTTCTGGCGAGTGGAAACGAGCAGGCAAGCTTGTGGTTTGTGTGGTTTTGTGCCGATGTGGTCGAACCAGTGGCACTGGCAGCTGTGCCGGAATGTGTACAGAAACGAGTTTGTGATACTATTCTGTTGGATTCGGTAGCAATACGGCTTCTTTTAGTTGCTGGGTCACGTCCCGCTCGAATATCTCGAATCGCAACTAGCCAGTGCAACAGTAGTTTAAATATGAAATATGTTTATTACTTCCAATTTCTGTCCGTACTCAGGCACAATCGCAGCTCCTGCTGCCAGTCATTTGATTCGTACAAGCGAACATGCTGACATGATGACTCTCGCACGATGACGTCGTCCCCGGTGGTCGATCGGTGCACTGCATGTATTTCCGAGACAAACCGGATAATGGCCCCGTGCTGGCCGTTGAATTATTAAAACAAAAAGCCGGTTCCGAAAACCATTCCCGTCAAGGTTGCGCGGGAGGATCGAGACGGAACAAGCGACGTTGCGTTGATTTTTCGATACGCACGAAGCCGGCCGACCAGGACTCGACTAGGGAGCCACGAGGTCGCTTTGCCCTATTCAATATTCATCATACCTCCAGTTCGAAACAAAAGGGCATGTTGCGCTCCATTTCGGATGGACGCAGACGCGGGCGTGCGCGCACACACACACAGATAAGGACCCAGACCTATCGGGAGCTGTGATGCCATCGCCAACCATGCCCAGGGTCGGCTGCCAGGTTTGCTGGTTACGGTTGGGTGCACTCGTCAAAAAGTAATACGGTACGCTGTCAAAAACACCGCTCGAAGTACAACTTTTCTCATCCCATCCGGATGTACTGCCCGAAAAAGCGCACGTGTACGAGATTACCCCGGGATCGTCCCGCACACTGCCCGTTGTTCTCCGGCAAACCCATTGTTTCGATGGCGCGCCATATGTAGTTGGTAAGTTCGGGAACTGTAAAATCTGCCGTCCTAGACTCTCGCTGTATATTATACATAACAATTCACTTCTAAACCACCACACTATCTTCACATACCGGAACCATTGTGTACGAACTGACCATAAATCGATTGCTACAAGACACTTATTACAGGTAGTGGTCTGGTCGTTCGAGCTGCAACAAAAGGAGCGTCCTGCAATTCAAAGTACTTACCCCAAACGAGAGAGAAAAATGGTGCCTGTTTCTTTCTGTTCTGTTTTTCTGGTTCTGGTGTGCTCTACCTTTTGATCCACCATCGGCACATGCCCGAAAGTCTTCCCGGGCGCGATAAATAACGTTCGCCCCGTGTTTCTGTTCGGCAGGCAAACCTGAACAGGCGTTCAAAGTTTTCGCTGCGTTCTTAATTAAATGCCAACAGTTGCAGGCAGTACATACTTACCGGATTACTATCAAGCCTTCTGTCACGGTTGCCGGAAAGAAGTCCTGCCTTACCATACACACACATGCTATGGACACATGGAGCATACACACACACAGGCGAGTCTTACGATCTGATTTCTCCTGTGACCATCATTAGTGATTCGGTGCACGAAGTAAATAACAACCCAGCGGCTATGGGGGGGGGAGTGTAGCGTTTTCGGGAAAAAGCTAACGTTCCGTGCCAGCCTGCCAACACAACAGCAAACCGAAGCATCGTCATCGTCGACGTCGACATCCTCGTGGTGGGCTCATGGTGAATTCATGCTCTCATCTGCGCCCGTACGTGGTTTTATTTTCCCGCCGTGTACATCCAGGTTCGCCTGCCGGAAACGACCACCGCCGCCAACTGGAGATGTTACCCTTGCTTCCGGATGTTCCCGAAACCGAAACCTTCGGGGGGGAAACCGTACCGTTCCGTGCATCGATTCCGCAAGTGAACAACACCGGCAGTTATTAGACCGATCGAGCAGAAATGTATGCGTGGTGCCGTGGTCGGTCCCTAGATCCCACACTGGTTTTGTTTGGTTTTGGTGCCGGTTCTCATGCGAAAGCCTCAGCAAAAGCTTCAAACCTCGTACACTACATTAAGCCACAAATTATTGAATCCCGATGCCAATGAAGCCGAACGCCGCCAGTACTGCGTCAGTATGGAGACTCGCCAGTATGGTGAGGTGTGTTCGACTTTCTGTGCTTTTTTTTTTGTTTTGACCGTCCCCATTCTGAACCGGGAGAAGCAATAAACATGAGTTTTCTCCTCCTGTCATAATCATACACCCTGAATTCCCGGATGCCTGCTGCCTTTGATGCACAGCTCGGTCGGTGGGCTACCGAAGGTTTACCGATCGTGCAATAAAGTACGGTTTACAAAATTTCGCCCAACCCGCACCGTACCGGATGCGATAATCCTTTCTCGTGCATTATTATCCGTTTCGCAAGAAGCTTGAGGACGAGCAGTAACATGGGGCGGCTTTGTGGATGGATTTCGAGAAGCGGTTTACGGTGTTGGGTGTCGGTTTTATTTTGTGGGTCTTACGGTATAATTCGTTGGAATTATAAACATGAAAGTTGAAGCTTTCGAAAACAGAAAAATAATGCTCTGTTATTGATATTTATTATGCCGAATGCGCGATAAAAGTATTAGAGCATGAGGATGTACGCAAAGTGTGTGGTGTTTGGGTTTGAGTAAGTGAAAAATATGTTGTTAATAAATTAAAAGCACGGAAAACTTTTATTTTAAATAGAAATTTACTTAGAAATGAGAAGCTTTATTACATTTTAGCATGCCAAAAGTTCGATGGTTTAATGGCACCGTCATCCAGCGTTTGGTGCAGTGTACCGAAAGCCAAGGTTCTAATCTTACATAGATCAACGCTTCGTTTCAACGGCCAGGAACTTTTCTGGTTCCGTAGTTCACCCTACTGATGTCCAAAAAGAAGAGAGAAGATAATTTTCCCGTTCTTAACTGTCTGCTTTTTACAGCCTATAGGCAAAGAAAATTTATTTGTACAATTCTCCAGCTTCCGCACAAGAGTCTGCCCGATGAAAAACGCAAAATTGGCTAACCCCTTATTACATTACAATTTGACTACTTCACTTTTCACTTTCGAACCGAAAACTTCCTTCTGCCATCATAATTCCGTAAGCCATATTTCTCGCAAATAAAATAAAGCCGTTTCAGTAATTCAAACGAAATACTTCTCACCAGCGAAGAAACTTCACCTATACCGAAAAAAAAACTCGCAAAAGGCTAAACATCCAAAGCGCGCAACCCTTGTGAGAACCTTTACTACACGAAAACGAACGCGCGCGCGCCCAACTTTACTCGCCCGTTTGCGGACAAGCGCGCGCGCCCTCACGGGCAAACTACCGAAATTTATCGGAAAGCCTTTTCTTTTGCCGTGTACACAAACTTCTACCTTATTCAAATTTACAATTTCCATTGCAAACTTTCTGCCAAAACCGTTGGTGGCCGCCCTGGGTGAGATGGCTGTTGCCACCCTGCTGCTAACAGATTATAAACCGCTTCTGCACACACTGGCCGCTGGAACCTCCGGGGCCGGAACTTCAAACGATGACCGGATGAAAGTTTCGTCCGCGGGCACCATCGGCCGCCCAAATACGCCCGAGCAAGCGCAACCCACATTTTCAAGTTTTGCAAGAAGTTTTGGATTATTTTCTTTTCATCACAATTGCTCACCCCTTTGAGCAAAATCGGGTAAATGGCACCGTCATCCAGCGTTTGGTGCAGTGTACCGAAAGCCAAGGTTCTAATCTTACATAGATCAACGCTTCGTTTCAACGGCCAGGAACTTTTCTGGTTCCGTAGTTCAACCTACTGATGTCCAAAAAGAAGAGAGAAGATAATTTTCCCGTTCTTAACTGTCTGCTTTTTACAGCCTATAGGCAAAGAAAATTTATTTGTACAATTCTCCAGCTTCCGCACAAGAGGCTGCCCGATGAAAAACGCAAAATTGGCTAACCCCTTATTACATTACAATTTGACTACTTCACTTTTCACTTTCGAACCGAAAACTTCCTTCTGCCATCATAATTCCGTAAGCCATATTTCTCGCAAATAAAATAAAGCCGTTTCAGTAATTCAAACGAAATACTTCTCACCAGCGAAGAAACTTCACCTATACCGAAAAAAAAACTCGCAAAAGGCTAAACATCCAAAGCGCGCAACCCTTGTGAGAACCTTTACTACACGAAAACGAACGCGCGCGCGCCCAACTTTACTCGCCCGTTTGCGGACAAGCGCGCGCGCCCTCACGGGCAAACTACCGAAATTTATCGGAAAGCCTTTTCTTTTGCCGTGTACACAAACTTCTACCTTATTCAAATTTACAATTTCCATTGCAAACTTTCTGCCAAAACCGTTGGTGGCCGCCCTGGGTGAGATGGCTGTTGCCACCCTGCTGCTAACAGATTATAAACCGCTTCTGCACACACTGGCCGCTGGAACCTCCGGGGCCGGAACTTCAAACGATGACCGGATGAAAGTTTCGTCCGCGGGCACCATCGGCCGCCCAAATACGCCCGAGCAAGCGCAACCCACATTTTCAAGTTTTGCAAGAAGTTTTGGATTTTCTTTTCATCACAATTGCTCACCCCTTTGAGCGAAATCGGGTAACAGGGAGTGGCATGAGTGTGTGTGCGGTTGGATGGATGGTTGGATGGTTGGCAAGAAATGGCTAACAAACTGTTCCAGATAATCTTTTTCTCGGCTACTCTGAGTTTGGTTACTTCTTGCCAAACATTCGTCATAATTTTGGATTAGCAACGTTGGTGTAATCTTTTCAGTACGGGTTTTTACCGGTATAGGTTGTTAAAGTTAGTAAGAGCTGCAGTAATGGAAGAACTTCGTCACCTGTACAGAGTTTTGAGCATAAAAAGTAAACTGTAGTGAAAAAAATTTGACAGCACTGACAGCGTACAATAAATAGTCGAAATAGGCCGATTGACATAAGAGTTTATAGTAGCAACTTTAGTAACGAATATATCTGTAAGAAAGGTTAAGGATTATACCCGAGGGTCGAGGATAAATATTTTGGTTAAAAAAATACATGATTTTCAGATAACTCAAGAAGATTTTATATCTTTGAACAAAATTTATATTTATTTGTTGCTCAACTTTTTTCACAATCGATTAGTTACATTGTTTTACCTCTAAGTTTATCTTACGTGAAGTTTCGGTACTTCAAATAATATTGTTTTTAAAGCCGTTCAAAACTATACTTATTGACCTAATGTGTCATAGCTGTCAAATGACAGCTGGCAATAAAGAAGTCAGTCGGTGATTGAAGCGCAAACAGAACACACGTGTAGTTTCCTCTTGTTCCGAAATACAACAGTTGGCGACGAGGATGGGATCTGTTCATGGAAGAGGAAAACAAAAAGAAAGACAGTGTTTGTGCGAGTATACCCGTAGGGGAAAAGTTCAACGAAATGAGTAATCCGACTCAAAACTTCAACATCGAACCATTTAACAAAGAAGTGTTAACATGGAAAAGATGGGTAAAACGTTTGGAGACAGCAATGGAGATGATGGAGTTGCCGGCTAAGAAAAAGAAGCCAGTGATCTTGCATTATATGGGTATGGAATGCTACAACACCCTGTGTGATTTAGCCTTACCCAAAGAACCGGAAGAATTGACCTACCAGGAAGTAGTGGATAAATTAACTTCACACTACGATCCCACACCATTGGAAATGGTAGAACTGTTCAAATTTTGGCAACGAAAACAACAAGAAGGTGAAACGGTTGCGGAATACGCCAAAGTGCTCCAGAAAGAAGCAAGATTTTGTGGGTTCGCCGAATACCTGAACAAGGCGTTAAGAAACCAATTTGTCTTCGGATTGCAAAACAAAGCCATGCAAACCAGGCTGTTGGAAGAGAAGGAGCTCACATGGGAAAAGGCAACCACATTGGCATCAGCTATGGAAGCGACGCATCAAGGAATCGGCATTGTGAGAAATGAAGCAGCCGCAGCCGAAGTGAAGTTCGTAGAAAAATCTCAGAAGCCGGAGGTAAAACAAAAGAACTACAAGCCAGCAGCGCTGAAATGCTATAGATGTGGTAGTGATGGGCACATGGCAAACGTGTGTAGACATGCCACAACTACTTGTTTGAAGTGCAAAAAGGTGGGACATTTGCAGCGTGTGTGTCGAAGCAACACGAAGAAAAAGGTTAATGTCGTCGAGGAAATTCACGACAGCGAGGAAGAAGAAGAAGAGGTAAATACAGTTGTAGTGAGTAACATAAAAAGTGAAGATTCTGTATATGCACCAAAAATATTTTTGGACTTACCAGTGAACAAACAAGTGATTAAATTCGAAATAGATACGGGATCCCCAGTTTCAATTATCAACCTTCAAGATAAACTTAAGTGGTTTAAAGATTATTTACTGAGGCCGTCAAAAATAAGATTGAGCAGTTATTGTGGAAAGGAAATTGAATTATACGGAACCATTGTGATCGAAGTAGGAATCGGAAACACAAAAACAAAACTCAGATTATTTGTTGTAAATTCTAATAGACGCCCTTTATTGGGACGAGAGTGGATGCAGTCCTTAAAGTTGAATTGGAATGAAATTTTACTCACCCGAAAGGTACTAGTGAAAGCAATCTGCACACAATCGGAAGTAATAAAAGAAAAGCTAATGGAAAAATTTCCAAGATTATTTGAAGAAACAGTAGGGAAAATAACAAATATGCAAGCTTCACTTGTTTTAAAACAGAACGCTAGACCAGTTTTTCTTAAATCACGAACCTTACCTTTCGCGTTAAAGGAACTAGTAGAAACAGAAATTAATAAGCTAGTACAACAAGGAATATGGACAAAAGTAAATCAAAGTGAGTGGGCCACTCCTATTGTTCCATTTAAGAATACAGGGGATAAAATAAGACTATGTGGTGACTACAAACTAACGGTGAATAAATATTTGCTAGTAGACGAACACCCACTACCTACAATAGAAGAGCTGTTTGCAAACATGGCTGGTGGAAAAAAATTTACGAAAATAGATCTAGCTCAAGCCTACTTGCAAATGAAAGTCCATCCACAAAGTCAGGAAATCTTAACATTGAGTACGCATATGGGACTGTTCAAACCTAACAGATTGATGTATGGGGTTGCTTCGGCACCAGCTATTTTTCAAAGGCAAATCAGTTCAATACTACAAGACATACCTGGAGTGTCTGTTTTTCTAGATGACGTAAAAATAACAGGATCCAACGACGAAATACATATGCAAAGACTAAATGAAGTTTTAAAAAGATTTGACGAAAATAACATAAGAATAAATGTAAAAAAATGTTTCTTTTTTGCAGATAGTATAGAATACTGCGGGTATGTAATCGACAAACAAGGAATTCATAAGATGGAATCAAAAATAGAAGCTATACAGAAGATGCCAAGGCCCAAAGATCAGGATCAGGTGCGTGCTTTTATGGGACTAGTGAACTATTATGGAAGATTTTTGCCGAACTTAAGCACTTACATGTATCCAATTAACAACTTACTAAAAAACAAGACAAATTTTAAGTGGAATACAGAGTGTGAAAAGGCCTTTAACTGGGCAAAGTCAGAAATACAGTCTGAGAGAGTATTGGTACACTACGATAGTACCCTTCCATTAATATTAGCTGTAGATGCTTCACCGTATGGAGTAGGTGCTGTTCTTAGCCATATCATGCCGGACAAGAAAGAACATCCGACACAATATGCATCCCAAATACTCTCAAGCACACAACAAAAATATACTCAAGTGGATAAGGAAGCGTACGCCATAATATTTGGAGTAAAAAAATATTATAGATACTTGTACGGAAGAAAGTTCATATTAGAAACGGATAACAAACCAGTATCACAAATATTCTCACCAAACAAAGGCCTTCCTACGTTATCGGCATTACGAATGCAACACTACGCAGTGTTTTTACAATCTTTCGACTTTGAAATCAGACATAGACCTTCTCAAGATCATGCAAATGCGGACGCGATGTCACGACTTCCACTCTCAAACAATAGAAATGAATCAACAAGCAAAGAAATAGATGAAATTGAAATTAATCAGATAGAAACATTACCAGTGACTTTGAAAGAATTGAGGGAGTGTACAAAAAAAGACGACACGGTACAAATACTCATGGAAGGTTTAAGGACTGGCAAAACAGTAGAAAAGGAAAATCGTTTTGGAAAAGGTCAGGAAGAATTCACTTTACAAAGCGGATGTTTGATGAGAGGGTCAAGGGCATACGTACCACCTTCCTTAAGAACAAAAGTATTACAAGAATTGCATACAGGACATTTTGGAATTTGTAGAATGAAATCAATGGCCAGAGCATATTGTTGGTGGCATAAAATAGATGAAGATATAGAAACATTATCTAAACAATGCATCGGATGTGCGAAAGTTAGAAAAGATCCACCAAAAATTCAAACACATATCTGGGAAAGACCAACAGTGCCATTTCATAGAGTTCATGCGGATTATGCAGGGCCGTTTCAAGGATGCTATTTCCTCATTTTAGTTGATGCATTTAGTAAGTGGCCTGAGGTATAAATAACTAAAGATATGAACACTGAAACAACAATAGAAAAAATGAGAGAAATTTTCTCTACATTTGATTTGCCATCCACATTAGTAACAGATAGAGGAACACAATTTACATCTGAAAGTTTTCAATCATTTTTAAAAGCAAATGGAATTGTCCATAAAATGGGAGCGCCATATCATCCGGCAACAAATGGGCAGGCTGAAAGATATGTGCAGACAATTAAAGAAAAGATTAAAGCGTTGAATTGCAAGACTTCTGAAATATCTAAGCAACTGCAAAATATACTTATGATATATAGGAAAACGGTGCATCCATCTACGGGAGAGAGTCCATCAATGTTAATGTTAGGAAGGCAGATCAGATCTCGTATAGATGTTATGTTACCGCCTAAGGAAAAAGAGTACTCCACGTATGAGGAAAAACCTACAAAAAGATCATTCAATCCACAAGATAGAGTAACTGCAAGAAATTTCGTACCGAACAAAGAGAGATGGGAATTCGGTACAATTAAAAGTAAAATAGGTAAATTACATTATGAAGTCGTATTAGATGATGGAAGAATTTGGAAAAGACATGTAAATCAATTAAGGCCAGGACCCGAAAAAATTCAATCTGAAATAAGATTTACAGGCCCAGAAACAGAAGTAGAAGAACGAGAAAGCTCGGATAGTGAAGTGGTATTACCAAATGATGACCATGGTAAGAACGCGTCCACAGAGAATCACGAAGTAAGAGAAAATACATTACGAAGATCTATAAGAATAAGAACATTACCAGCTAAATTACGTTAAGTTTAAACATTGTTTAAATACCCATAAATAATTCTTTGTAAAGGGGAGGAAAGTTGTCATAGCTGTCAAATGACAGCTGGCAATAAAGAAGTCAGTCGGTGATTGAAGCGCAAACAGAACACACGTGTAGTTTCCTCTTGTTCCGAAATACAACATAATGTAAAATTTTTTCCGTTTGTATGGCATTTCAGGGTTTCTTATTTGATAATGCAAAATTACCAATGTTTTTTTGCAAACGTTCCATACGAAATGGCAAACAACGCTAGATGACATTGTATGAGCTTTAGTTGACAGCGGAATCAATGATCTTTTATTGCAAAGTTCTCACATGATATTGTAATGTCACCCGCTGATATTGTGACACTGCCGTACAACGCTGAGGCAAGTGTGTAGCCTACAGGTATAAACAAACTTACTTGCACGAGCTGTAAGCACCTAGCAAGAAATCGGTGGTTCATGAATTATAATTTTACTGAATTTAACCAGTTTTTCGTTATTCATTAATTCAGTATGCAATACTATTTTTACACTGTTTCGTAACAATGAATTTCAAAACAAAATCTTGTGTCTAACTCCCTGCCCGCGTTTATACCTGTAGGCTACGCACTTGCCTCAGCGTTGCAAGGCAGTGTCACAATATCAACGGGTGACATTACAATATCATGTGAGAACTTTGCAATAAAAGATCATTGATTCCGCTGTCAACTAAAGCTCATACAATGTCATCTAGCGTTGTTTGCCACTTCGTATGGAGCGTTTGCAAAAAAACATTGGTAATTTTGCATTATCGAATAAGCAACCCTGTATTCTGCAGTTTTGTTTCGCTCAAATCTGTTGTCTTGATTGCCTAACGTTAGGCGCAAACACTTGGAATATGTTCCGAAGTAATCATTCATAATTTAAACTGCCATTTAAACTGTTTTGCATTAAATATTACGATTAATTAGACTCAATAATAGTAAGTTTAAGAGTCTTATGCACAGTACCATGACGTATTCTAAATTTAGCAGCATTGATAGCAAACATCCATTTGACAAAACATTTCTAGATGCTAATGTAGTTCTTTTTCACAACAGTACAGTCTCAGCAGCATGTTTAATAATATTTTATTGTTATGATAACATCCTTTGTCCTGTACCAGCAATTCCGATCCCTTCTAATAAGTCCCATGTCAACATCTCGCACTAATGATGTCACTTTAAATTCAAATAAAACAAATACTTCGTCCACAAATCATTCCGCCAGCGTTCGAGCCAGTGTTACAATCTCCGCATACATCGCGCACCGAGTATCATTATTGCTCAACAATTAACATGTACAACATCGAGACAAACGTAGCAAAATGGCACACATAAAACAATCATCAGCCTCGTAACACAATATACCATTGTCGGGTAGAGCGTGGGGAGCAGTGTTCGAGTGTAACACCCACTCCATCGTGCACGACTAGAAAACAACAGGCACTAAAATCTGGAAATAGTTCAACGCGCTCGCACTCGACCGTTCCGACAAGCATACAAAAAAAACGACAACAATCGAGCAACGTGCCGGATCGACCAACAACAAACGCTCGATTATGTTAAGTTGTCCGTCGTTATGCGCAACACCCCGACCCGACACCCACGGCAACCCCGACCGGTTTGGATTTTATTTTTCACTTTTTATTTCTCACTCGCACAGCCAACATCAGCTGGCGCACGGAGATATCGCAAACGCATAAAGAGCGCTTTTAGTCTGTGGGATTCTGTTCTATTGCTTGCGTCCCCAACACACACACAATGGTAAAGTAGTTGTGTGTGCGTAGTGCGTTCGTCCCTGCTAGTGGCGCGAATATCGTCGATAATTTGCTTAAAATGTGTAACCGCTTTCGCAAAAGTGCTCCCAACTAGGGAGAGAGGCTGGCACACTGAAGCATTCGGAGCATGCGAATAAAGCAAGCAGTCAGCAGCATTGTGCTGGCACAACCATTTCCATTAAATGACCTTTTTTTTTGTGCCGCCCCCATCCTTCATTCTCTCACACACGCACAGAATAGTGAAGTGCCGTTCAATGTAAGGCAGCCCATGGATGATGCCTCGGCAAATGGATGTAAAATGCGCCATTCGGTCGACGGGGTCGCCTTACCTTACTGTGCTGTTGGGGATGGTGATCCACTTATCGGCGCGACGAGCGCTGTTGGGCGATGAAGATTGCAGCCGGTTTTATGAGCTGTTGCAAGCACTTCAAGCACTCTCGTGCAACGTTCGTAGCAAGTGCGCCATATAATAGGTGTGTTGTTTGGTGGTTTTATCCTTGTGATTCGAACCGAGAGTCCTCCGGTCCACCGATTGTGCCCCGATTGCTGGATGATTTATTCAAGTAGATTATATTGCATTAATGGGTCCTCGCTTGACGTTTCACCAAACGACCCGGGGGCGAGCGCTCGTACCCCCAGGTGACGGTGTACCCACCCATCGTATCGAATACACATGCATCGCATAACAAATTCGAATACTGCTGCCGTTTGCGGATCTCGAGAAGTTCGGTGGTTGTGTCGGCTCGGGAGCCACCAAAAAGCCAACAAACGACCTGTTGTAGCAAACATCTATCGCGGCTTACATCGGCCGCTAGAACCGGCGCTAGCGGATTCCGATTGACGATAAATAAAAGCCGGCCCCAGCAATCGGTAAAGCACTCACAGGGATTAGCAGGGGCTTTTACAGTAAATTTAGAACCATTAAACCGCAAACCTGCCGGGACCTTGCGCGAGACCATTCCCGGGGCAGCCCGGTGTGCCAAACCGATAAGCGATGGGAGACAGCCAGGGGAAAAAAAACCCAGGAAATACACTGCTCAGGAATGTTCCCAGGAGCGCCTTGCGGCTGTCGGTGGACCAACCGTCAACCTACCCGGGGCTGTCGATCGGCCGGTCGTAACGGTAGACGGCTTGAGACTGGCTTAAAAGCGCCATAAATTTCCAAGCCAACAGTCAGGTTTTATTTTGCGATTGTGGCCGGACGACGGTAGCGTAGGAAGCCGTCTACGGCTGCCAGCGACGAAAGACGCAACGGGCAAAAGGATTTCGCGTCGTTTATGTTCTTTTTTTTGTGTTGTCGTGCCGCTGGACCAGCCCAGCTCATCGTTGCTTTTTTCGTAGAATTTATGCTTTCGTTTCACTGCTACATATACGGTTGCCGGGTTTGCTGTCGCTCCGACCATCGCTCGAGCCAGTGTCGTGGCCGATGGCAATTTCTCGCGTCGTTTATGTTCTTTTTTTTGTGTTGTCGTGCCGCTGGACCAGCCCAGCTCATCGTTGCTTTTTTCGTAGAATTTATGCTTTCGTTTCACTGCTACATATACGGTTGCCGGGTTTGCTGTCGCTCCGACCATCGCTCGAGCCAGTGTCGTGGCCGATGGCAATTTCGTTGGAAAATTTGCCGAAAATTGACACAACTTTAGATCGTCGAAATTGAGTGGAATGAAAATTTACTGTCCTGCCTGTCTGACTGCCTGGTGGGGGGACGGGTTGTTGATTGGGCCGGTCGAAGCCTCGGGTTGCTTGAGCCCAAAAGCTCAACCGTGCCGTTGTTTCTAGCCATCGTTTGGACAGC
>KZ061548.1:255396-282306 GCA_002091835.1 Anopheles maculatus | reverse complement strand
GCGAATATCGTCGATAATTTGCTTAAAATGTGTAACCGCTTTCGCAAAAGTGCTCCCAACTAGGGAGAGAGGCTGGCACACTGAAGCATTCGGAGCATGCGAATAAAGCAAGCAGTCAGCAGCATTGTGCTGGCACAACCATTTCCATTAAATGACCTTTTTTTTTGTGCCGCCCCCATCCTTCATTCTCTCACACACGCACAGAATAGTGAAGTGCCGTTCAATGTAAGGCAGCCCATGGATGATGCCTCGGCAAATGGATGTAAAATGCGCCATTCGGTCGACGGGGTCGCCTTACCTTACTGTGCTGTTGGGGATGGTGATCCACTTATCGGCGCGACGAGCGCTGTTGGGCGATGAAGATTGCAGCCGGTTTTATGAGCTGTTGCAAGCACTTCAAGCACTCTCGTGCAACGTTCGTAGCAAGTGCGCCATATAATAGGTGTGTTGTTTGGTGGTTTTATCCTTGTGATTCGAACCGAGAGTCCTCCGGTCCACCGATTGTGCCCCGATTGCTGGATGATTTATTCAAGTAGATTATATTGCATTAATGGGTCCTCGCTTGACGTTTCACCAAACGACCCGGGGGCGAGCGCTCGTACCCCCAGGTGACGGTGTACCCACCCATCGTATCGAATACACATGCATCGCATAACAAATTCGAATACTGCTGCCGTTTGCGGATCTCGAGAAGTTCGGTGGTTGTGTCGGCTCGGGAGCCACCAAAAAGCCAACAAACGACCTGTTGTAGCAAACATCTATCGCGGCTTACATCGGCCGCTAGAACCGGCGCTAGCGGATTCCGATTGACGATAAATAAAAGCCGGCCCCAGCAATCGGTAAAGCACTCACAGGGATTAGCAGGGGCTTTTACAGTAAATTTAGAACCATTAAACCGCAAACCTGCCGGGACCTTGCGCGAGACCATTCCCGGGGCAGCCCGGTGTGCCAAACCGATAAGCGATGGGAGACAGCCAGGGGAAAAAAAACCCAGGAAATACACTGCTCAGGAATGTTCCCAGGAGCGCCTCGCGGCTGTCGGTGGACCAACCGTCAACCTACCCGGGGCTGTCGATCGGCCGGTCGTAACGGTAGACGGCTTGAGACTGGCTTAAAAGCGCCATAAATTTCCAAGCCAACAGTCAGGTTTTATTTTGCGATTGTGGCCGGACGACGGTAGCGTAGGAAGCCGTCTACGGCTGCCAGCGACGAAAGACGCAACGGGCAAAAGGATTTCGCGTCGTTTATGTTCTTTTTTTTGTGTAGCGCCATAAATTTCCAAGCCAACAGTCAGGTTTTATTTTGCGATTGTGGCCGGACGACGGTAGCGTAGGAAGCCGTCTACGGCTGCCAGCGACGAAAGACGCAACGGGCAAAAGGATTTCGCGTCGTTTATGTTCTTTTTTTTGTGTTGTCGTGCCGCTGGACCAGCCCAGCTCATCGTTGCTTTTTTCGTAGAATTTATGCTTTCGTTTCACTGCTACATATACGGTTGCCGGGTTTGCTGTCGCTCCGACCATCGCTCGAGCCAGTGTCGTGGCCGATGGCAATTTCGTTGGAAAATTTGCCGAAAATTGACACAACTTTAGATCGTCGAAATTGAGTGGAATGAAAATTTACTGTCCTGCCTGTCTGACTGCCTGCCTGTTCGCTTTAGCGCTGCCGTGGAGGGGACGGGTTGTTGATCGGGCCGGTCGAAGCCTCGGGTTGCTTGAGCCCAAAAGCTCAACCGTGCCGTTGTTTCTAGCCATCGTTTGGACAGCAGCAAGTCGTTCGGCTTTATTGTTCGCAACTTTATTTAAGTCGAGGTGTAGATAGTTATATATATATAGCGCTCAGCTGGTTGTTTCGTGTTTCCCGTGGTGTGGGAACCAATTGATCCGGTTCAAACCATTTCGTTCACCTCGATTCACCTTCCCTCTTGCTTCTTGTCCCGTGCCCGTCAATCGATAGAGGTATAAAGTGTTACAAGCTTATTTTTGGTCGCTCGTTCTCTTTTCTTTGTCGTGTGTTTGCCTGAACCTCCACAGTGCCAAGAACCGAGCTTATAGGTGACTCCGATCGCTACGTCAAGGCTGGCAGTGCCGTCATCTTGCGATGTGTGGTCCGGGGTGCCCTCGAGCCACCTTCCTACATCATCTGGTACCACGGTACGCAGCAGATCTTTACCGAGAGTCGGCGCGGCTGGAAGACACAGCTGGACCGTGGTGCACCGGATCTCGATGGAGATATCCACAGTACGGTAAGTGATAGTTTTCTGAGAATCCTATTTTCTCTGTACAGGTTGCTGTTTTTAGACGGAGATTTATTGCAAATAACTATTTATTAGTAAATTAAATAAAAGTAGAAATTTTGAATGACAAAGGAATCTTTGAATCTTCAAGTAGAACGTATAAGTAAAATCTCCGTGAAAATCCATTAAGCTATAATCGAAAATCAATCTGGAATTTTGAGTTGCTTGGAGAATGAACAGCTTCTTAGTCCCAAAAATTACATCAAAACGCATAAAAGAAATTATTGTTTTACAGGTTTGAAGTTATAAAAAGCCAAAGTTCTATCCAATATTCTACAGCCCGATTGGAATCTGTCTCACAATTTAAAATTCTTAGTTATGTCGTCTTGAAATCAAGGAAGAGGTTTAGATTCTAGTTTTACCAAAGAATGTTATACTTTCTCTTTAGTAGAATACTTAAATGGATCGAGAATTGTTAGTGTATCAAAAGAACCTAGTAAGTTGTCATAGATCCAATTATTGTGACTTGATTATTCCTAACATTGACGAGTAAGTTCAATGATTTTAGAAGAAAATGACAACAATACCTGAGATGAAAGGTTCACATTCACTGCTTTGCAAGATTAGCAAAGCTCATGATACATAACATCTAAGTGGTCCCACCAAAAATTTGTATTGTATAGCAAACGGTAGAGAAGGTTGACTGTCAACTCGTCAACCGTATACAATAAAACATTTTTGTGGTGGGACCACTTGGATATTATGTATTATGAGCTGTGTTAACCTCGCAAAAACGTAAATTTGGAGCAGCAATTACAGACTAGATTACAGTTTATTTAAAATTTTAATAGAAAAATTATCAAAGCTCGAAATAAAAATACTTTGAATATCATCATCTATGTGACCTTTTCATCGAGCTAATCTAAATTGGTCCCAAGCCTCTCGCCACTTCATACAGCGACACAGTGCATACAGCTGCAGCAGACACTATCGAAACGTTGTTAAAATCTGATCATAAATCAATTGTCTAGTTAACTTCCCATGCACCCATTCAACCGTTCTCGTCTGCTCTCTCTCTCTCTCTCTCTCCCTCTCTTTTTCCCCAATCACCCCACCCCTAAAACAGATTGGCTCGCTGATAATAGAATCGACGAGAAAGAAGGACTCCGGAAATTACTCCTGCAGCCCATCCAACAGTCCACCGATCACTGTCTCACTGCACGTTATCAACGGTAGGTTATCGACATACCCAGAGCTCTATACCATCCCCCGCCAGCTAGACAAAACGGTGTGTGCGGATATGAGCTTTTGTGTGTTGCCGGTGTGTATGCGCCGTTTGCATCGCCAATGGCACACACACACCGAGTGCGCTCTGGCAAAAGGACTTTACAAAAGCCGCGTCCGTCTCATGCAATCCCGCCGTTAACTAGTTTTACATACCCTGATATTGATCTGCTTGTTTGTGTGATTTCGTTTGCACCCGTTTTCCATACCACTGCTGCCATCGATGACAACTTGATGTCAACCGGTTGCCTGCCACCCTCTGCGAAACCCGCGCCCATGCTGGATTCGCAACGGACAGGAGAATCGTCTGCATCCGCTGTCACGTCATCGGCAAGATCGCTGTTTGATGGTAAGCATAATTGAATTCTCATTACTGTTGTTTATAGAGCATTCGGTACAAGCCCCAACCGACCCACCCGGTGATGACTTGTGGTGCGTTTCTACCAACCTTCACCACGACCACCACCTTGGTCCTGCATAAATCATGAACTCGCGTATGCTATTGACAACATGGTGGTACACATTCGTGAAGTTACCGTGCCCGGTGCCGGTGGCTCGCTCAATGGCTTCGGTGCAAGATGCATGCACGCTTTGCAGCTGTGACACACACGGATCTGTAAAATGTGCCACAGCTGGCATTAGCCTGTTTGTTGTGGGACTTCATGTGCAGATATTGCGCTTTGTTTTGTTGCGTCAGCCAACGTTATTGCCGTGAAGTTTAATATTTGCCCGATTATTAACGCCGGTCTCGTTGGGTGCTATGGGGAGAAAATGTTTCACGTGCAATAGTGATTACGCAGAGTAATAGCCTATTGGTTCAAGGTGTTCTCCGATCGCCGGGAATGATAGTTATATCAGCGATGAAAGATATTTACCATCCTTTGTGGCACTGGTTTTATTGAGTGAGTGTTTTTAATCATTCGCTATTCAATGTTCATCTGCATTGGGTAAATATTTTTACCGAGTCTTTCACACAACTATGCGAACGTTGTTTTATGTATAGCAACATATTTAAAAATGTTTAAAGTTACCGTTTTTACGATTAAACGCAATCAAACTATCTCATTTCGTTTATTGGAGTTGTTTCTATACTAAGGCCATGCTTTTTCAAGTATTAAACACATTGAAGTCCACAAATCAGTCTGTTTTGTTCGGCATTTTCGATATGTTACCCATGATTTGTGAACCTTGGCCGTAAAAATCATCAAAAAATCTAAAAACTGGTGCTAGCACTGGTACTAGAAAGAAGAAAAAAATGTGATAAAATAATTTTTAAACATCTTCTTACTGAAGCCATGTAAATTTTTAGGTCTCGGTAGAATCTTTATTTAAAACTAGTATAGTTTTTTACCTATGTTATCATATCTTTTTAATCTTAATGCTGAGTTTGTAATCCACGAAAATATTTAAATCAGTTGTCGTTCGAAAACCTATTAGATGATGTTTTTAAATACCTCAAAAATATTGTTCAGTTGATCATTCCTTCTTGGTTAATATAAGTAGCAAGAAGGAAATTTAAACCTTATTTATTGTATTTTATTTATCTCGTCAAATATTCGCAATACTTTGCAGTACTGTATTATGTCATTTAACAATTCATTCTTAATTCTAAGCTAAAGTACCTGAATCTCTTCGGTTTCGTTATGTTTAATCATAGCAAAGATTGATTCAATAAATGCTACGTGATAAAAAAAAGTCAAGTAAGGTATATTATAATGTCTTCTAGAAGGAATAAAAACATAGCTAGTTAAAGCTGCTGCCATTCCCGAATTCCTAATGCAATCAACCACAAAACGTCCGCAAGGGGAAGAAAATTCAATTTAAATTCACTGACTAATGCACTCACCAATTCAGCTAATCAAACAAATCCGTTGCTCTTTGTTTGTTTCTAATTCTTCTCGACCGGGTTGTGCTTTTTACACCTTTCTGTGATGCATTTCCCCTTTTTCTTTCCACAGACAGCATATCGATGTTCAAACAGCGCAATCTGCAGATTCTACTCCGGCATAGGTCATTTGTTATGCTACTTGTATTGGTTATCTATGCTCAGCTAAGCTGTCATGTGAACTATAGTCTTTAAGTATAAAACAACCTAGCGTAAAAAAAAACCAGGGTGGCAGAGAGGCAGAATTAGCAATGCAATGCACCGCCTCTAAAAAGAAACAAGAGGAAAAACGGAAAATAAAGCGGCGCCACTTATCCACAAGTAAGTAAAAGCAAACGAAACAAAACACGAAGAATGGAAAAAAGAAAGCAACTGAACTACAAAAATCAAAGAGCAAATACACGGTACGCGACGCGAAGCTAACGATAAGTTAAATACAAAAAAAAATGGAAACAAAGTAAACAAAACAAAAAAAAAACAAGCAACCAAAACCAGTAAAAAGGTAATTCGAAAATCATCCACGTCCATTCTCTATCGCTAAATACACATTTAAGAGGCAGCATAACCGGGAAGCTGATAGTACCGGTCGGTGAAACGATGATGTGAAAAATTTTGCTCATATAAACACAAACACACACACACACCCACACATAACGAATCGCGCGACACGAAACAAAGGGGGATAGGGAGGGATTCTTCGCCAACAAACCCTCACCCGCCCAGATTTAGCGGAGCTCATTCGTGACTGATAAACAAGAAAACAAAAGGGATAAAAGGAAGAAGAAAAAACAAACAGAAGAAAGTTTCAGTTAGGTTTTGTTTAAGGGATTGGAAAATGGAAAACATAAAACAAAGTGACTGAGAAAGAAAGAAAGATGAGTAGAGAGAGTCGATTCCAGGAGGAGTTAGCCACAGTTCAAAAGGGCTCGACCGTTGTAGCTGAAAGCTGCTGGTACCAGACTACCCAGCAAAAAGGACTGATAAAGATGGCGTTTAGTCGGTGAGGCAGCACCTGCCGATTGGGTTTTTCTTACCTGCCATCCAAGGTTGGTGTTGCGGTCACCTGTGAAGTGGAGAACAACCAAATGTTCGTCCGCATGATGGTTGCGTATCTGTCGTTGAGTTTTTTGGGTTATTATTTTCTCGTCCCGCACGAAACAAACAAAAAAGCACACATTCGCTCGATTGCTAAGCCGGCGATGAAGTAGTTGTTGGAGAAAAACGGAGCCACACACACAAAAACACTTCCACTTCGCGCTCCAACACCTTGGACGATGATCAGGCTGCTCCATCTAGTTCCAATTTCGTTAAGCAAGTCCCCTAAAACTTTACTCCATCAATGTCAGTTTTTCCTGTGCTTTCGATGAAGGAAGATGAAAATTTCCTACTCCATACCATATAGTTAGCGTCCGGGGTCTGCCTTTTTTTTCTTTGGTTGGGGCATGCGAAAGAGCAAGTCCTTGGTGTATCCTCCATAACTCGGGGTTGAACTTTTGTGGGGAGTTTTGTTGTTTTGTTGCCCTTCTCCACCTCCCCCCCCTCCCCCCCCCCCCCCCCTACTTGTGTGCGAGCGTGTTTGCTATTCGATCATGTCGTTAGTGTGTCGGTGCCGGTGTTCGGGAGGATGATAAAGACCGGGGCATTGACGAGGTGACGATGATGAAGGGCATATTTTCGTTCCAATACTTTTGTGGTTTTTTCCCACGCCATAAAAACGAAGGTGCGCAGCGTGGCGCAGTGTGTATGTATGAAAATATGATCTAGTCGTATTTTGTTGTTATCGCCTGGGCCACAGCATACGGATAACTTTCCCAGTACATATATTGATGACTGTTGACTCGGGCAGAACGAAACATAGCGTCCTTTTTGCGGGTGAATAACGAACGAGTGGAACGTGTTTTACCACTGAAAGAGAGAGAGCAAGAGAGCGAGAGAGAGAGCTTGAGAGAGAAAGGAAAAACAAACACTCAAACATACTCAAAAATATTCATCCAAATCTGCGGCACGTTAAGGTGTGGTGAAAATAAGGGTGTCACAAAACAAAAGCAAGAAGAAAGGTGGCAAACAAAACAAAACATAACAGAAACGAAAATCATCGTTAGCATCGTCCTACAGATACGTTAATATAAATAATCATTTTATTGAACCAAACAGAAGAAAGAAAAAAAACAAAACAGACAACAAAATGTAAGAAACAAAGACACAAAGCAAAACAAAAAGCAACACCCGATACCCGATAACACAAAACAGAAGGACGTAAATTTAAATGACAAACGAGTGGTAAAACGAAACCAACTCAACACATTCAGTCTGTCACACGTTATAAAGTCTATGCGAGCGAATAGTACGATGGAGGCGCCCAGTAATAACTATTTAAATTAAACAGTAAAGTGCGCGTGCGAAGTAAGCACGAGCCGGAAACGAGCGAGAGAGAGAGAGAGAGAGAGAGCGAAGCAAAAACGCATACAAGCAGTACATACAAACAAAAAAAGGAAAAAAGCAAAAAATTATCCCATACCACTGAGCGGAAGTGAAATAGATTCGGGCTCACTGAAACAAATGTAAAATGTTATAAAACTTACTTATACTACTACAAATTGCCAGGTGGAAAGCGAGTGGGGGGAGGGGGGGATTGGATGAGCAAAACCCGGTTCATTGCAGCGTGTTGCAGCGTGCCACACAAGCCACACAAACAGACGTACAAAAGAAGCCATTCCACACACTACACTCACACATACATATATGCATCTCACGGGCACCCACGATGAGTGCCGATGGGAAGCAGCGAGAGAAGCAACAAACCGATGCAAATTACGATCGGTTTTAAAGTCCGGCGCACGTCACTTAACGCGATGCGAATGTGTATAAATTGTGGGCAGTAGAAAGCCACCGAACACACAAAATGGCGCTCAAAGAAATGGAGGAAAGGAAAAGAATAAAGAAGCAAAACATGCCGTATGTAAGCAAGGTTTAAGTAAGTATCCAAAGAAGCAGATACACACAAACACACATTCACACAGAAACACATACAACCACAAGAAACACACACACACACTCCCGATCACGCATGGAGCCGAGGAAGCGAAAAAAAGGGTGCGAGGAACGAGCGCAGAAGAAATATTGTAGTTATATATTAGTTAGGTAATTCATGAAAAATTATATTGTACATATTTTTATATTTTAATCCTCAGTTGAATAAAAAACCAAACATATTTTTTTTAATGAAAAAAAAGGCCATTCCCTTTCACGCGGTTGTTTGATTTTGCCGATGTGGCGTAGCGTAGGGGCTTGTCCCGGTCCGAAACCAACAGCACCATTTGGTCCACCGAGTCACTGGAAAAAAAGGCGCAAGGCGAGTGTCCGAGAAGGAGTCAAAAACACATTCCCGAGTGCTGTAAGTATAGTGTGAAAGTGTTCAGTTACTGCCTGCAATGAATATATAATCAGACCCGTAGCGAACACAAAAAAAAACAAATCTCCATAAACCTCTTTATTCTTTGCATGTAACCACGTTCGGTGAAAATTTTCACGCGTCACCCGGTACCATTTTCTTTGCAGCGAATGAGCTTCCGCCCATTCTGGCACCAGTTCCGAAGCGATCGAGTGTCATTTGACGGCTAGCATTCCCCCTTCATCTTTTTCCCACGGTTCTTCACGGCTCATCATTTGCACTAATTGCCTAGACTAAGGGAGTGGTTAAAGGGTGGGGAAAAGTGGGAGGAGAATGATGCCGCGCAAGAGGCTGTGAAAAGTGTGGTTTGTGGTGTGATTTATTCACTGCAGTGCATTGTGAGTGCATCCGCCAAACAAAACACCAACCAGAGCAATGATGGACGAGAAGCCATGTTTTATTTTGCCAGCTCTTGTGTTTTACCATCTTTTTTTTTTTGTTTGCTCTGCCGTTGTTATTATCATCTCTCTGCTTCTCACTCATCAAATCGAGAGCTTGTCACACGGAAAAAAGACTCACTTCGGGGAGTTATGGTGGTTGCGTTTGGGTTGCATTGTTCGTTTTGATTTTATTTTGTTTTAAAAGTTTTTTTTCCTCCTTTTTTTATTTCCAACTTGTACGTGCATTTTTATTATTACCCATTCGTTCGCTCTCTGTGTTTGCTTCCGTGTTTTTTCATTCCATTTTATTATCTTCACTCGTTTGCAAATCCCCGCTTTTCTACATCAAGCGAGTGTGAGTTGACATAATTTGTAAGCATTTGCATGATGGTATCCTTCTCCACCCGTAACGCTGCTTGTGTGTGCTGGATTCTTGGTGAAACATTCTTTACAAGCACAAAACCACAAGCAAGAATTTGAAACAACACAACAACAAAAAAACAGCACTTACTTCAAAAACAAGATGGCTCTAAACGAACAGCTTAAAAAGAAGCGTCTCGATGGCAGCGACCAGCTGCTTCCTGTTTTGCCTTTGTGTGTGTGTATGTGTGTGATTGTGTGGGCAGCTGCATGGAAACGCTTCAAAGCCAATTGCTCGGGCGAAAGCTTACGGAAGCCATTTTAAGTGTGTCTTCTCTTCCTTCGTCGGTGTGTTTTGCTTTATTATCCTTCTCGCTTGCAAGCTGCTCTAATTGCCATAAGTTCAAGCGTCAGTCAGTCAAAATTTTCAAAATAATTTCATCGCCAAGCTGGACATGAAAGCAAAAGAGAACAAAACAAAAAAAAAGTACCTCGAATCCGAATAAAATGGCGCTTGTTAGCTGTTCATTTGGTCAGAGAAATTCATTTACTGTGCGCTATTTTTACATTCTACGTTGGTTTCCTTTTTTGGAAAATTTATCACCAGACCAGCACCAAGCTAACGCAAAGCACAAACTAAATTGTCTCAATTTCTTCTGCCTTTACGTTTTTTCTCGTTACTTTCCCAAGCTGTAACTCACTTTTCCACCGTTCCTCGGTACGGCTGTGCGAGGTGTCGAAATGCTTCCAATTTTGGATCATTGGACGGACACGGACGGATACTGTGTAATCAGCATATTTGTGGGGAAATGGAACAAAGAAAAAAACACACACACACACACCCAAACCTAAATGCTTCACAGAAGAATAACGCAAAGCTGCCCTCGTTGTTGTTTCCTGTTGGACACAGGCCGGAAAAGCGGCAGCCCGCCAGCAATGATAAACTGGCGTAATCTGAAAGAGATTACTTCCTATTTGATTTCGCTCATCCGGTGTCACGGTTCGGTGTGACACAGGGACAGGGACGGTTCGGTGGAAAGTGTGGCTTCCGGTGGAAAATTTAGGCAAAAGCAACGAAGAACGCAAATGAACAAACTGTATGTGTGTATCTGTGTGTGTACGTAGAATTGCTGGCGGATTTTTTTGTTTTTGTCGTCCAGCTTTAAGCTCGCTTGCCTAATCTGCCTACGTAAAGCACCAGCTCCGCTTTATTTTGTGCGGGGTGCCATTTTGAATGCGGCAGCATTAGCTGATGTCGCTCACCAATCAGGCTCTCGCTGTTGTTTTATGTGTTTGTGTGCGGGTCTCTTTTTAACGAAGGATTTAATGGTACTCCGAAAGCTTGAAATGTAATCAGAATGGAAAGATGTGTGCGCGTGTGTGTGTGTGTGTTTGTGAGGAACAAGAAAACATCATGGCCATGTTAACATGTGTTTCATATTTTAATTGCATAAAGATGGCATTGGAGATGGCCCAGTGTTTTGGCATGAATAGAAAGCAGCGTAAGAAGAGCAATGAAATCAGCTGCCATTTTTCTACTGGGTAGCTTTAAAAACATGAAAAAACCATTTAAGGAAATCGTGGAAAATGTAAAGAAAAAGTATATTATTGAAATCAAATTAAATGGATAAACGACTTCATTGAAAATTTATAAAACATTACTTAAGTGGGTTTTTGTTTTCGGCTTTTTGCTTACTCTTATTAACTACAAACTTCTACTCCTTTTTCCCTGAAATTGTTAACAACACTATGCGAAAAAAAAAATCCCACCCAGACCAGCGCTACAAAGCTTGAATGCCAAACAAGCACCACCCCGAAGCAAAATGTCTGCACGTGCGCTGAATAAACTTTACGTTCGAGGTGAAGAGTCGTCACCGTTTTTTTCTTTTCTTTTGCCCCATCTGTTTGTTTGATGAAATATCGCACGGTCGAGATGCCAGGGCGAAGAAATCAACATTTGACTTTTCGTCATCGATTAGCAGCTTCCGCGAAATGGAAATGCGGCGATCGGTTTTGCCATTCCTATCGGCTACCAAGGCTTCAAAGCGCGTGTGATAAGGAAAACCGATAGGCAAGAAATTAAGAGAGAAAAAACATTTGCAGGGGGGTTTTTTTTGCACCCACTTTTTGGTTCAACTCGCGGGGCGTTTGATTGTAATGAACAGATTGGTGAATTTTATTTCACGCTTCGGTGGCAATATTGGATGGATTAAATTGCGATTTATACCGACGCGGAAAATGCATGGGCACGGGTAGAATGATTTAAAGCTCACGCACACACACACATATTTCTTTGAAAATGATCAAAGAAATGCGGGGAACGAATTTTTTTTCTGGAAAGACCAATGTCATCAACGATTGGCACTTGACCTGCTTTAATTGTTCCGAAACCCGAGGGGTAGCTTTATTATGAAGAGTAAAAATTGTGTTTACAGAAAAAAAATATCAGACGTTTTTCTTGCTAGGAAATTGTTCGAATTCATGGTTTAAAGCATGAAAATTCTTTTAATTCTGTTTTGCAAAGACTTGAAAAATATATTAATTATATGGAAAAATATTTTATTTCGGTCTTAGTTCGTGTTGAATAAAATTAAACACAACTAAATTGTATTTAATTAAGAAGAACAAGTAGCTTCATGAATATCAAACCAATGTTTTACTCTAATAGGTAAAAACCTCAATTGAAATATCTATTTTTTGTTGATTCGAGTAAAGTACCATGCGCCTCCATCATTCAAAATCATTTCAACAGTATGACCATAATGCTATGTAAGCTGGATTGATTTCCATCAGCAATTGTTGCTTATAAGTGAAGCAAAAATTTCTCGTATTAGTAGAAAGAAACCATTTTTACCCGTTCTATATTTTATTTCGAACTAAAGTAGATTGTTTCTATTTTTATAACTTTTTGTTGAATTATGTATGCCCACATCTATTTTAATTTTATATAACAGTACCTAATAATTTCAAGCAACGTATACGAAATATTTGCTTTATATATTTGAAAAACAGCAAAATAATTAATTAGTTTTGCTGATTCGGGTAAAGAACCATGCATCTCACTCTTTGCTTTTCATATGGGAAAAAAGTGATCTTTTATTTTTGTATACTGTTATCGCAATAAATACTTAGCCTCGTAAAATTTGTTGAATTTTGCACCTGGAATTACTAACTTAACGGGAGATCTATATTATTCACACCAACGTGCGCCCAACAGTGCGACGGGTTCCCAAAACTGTGACAGATTTTATTGGCCTCTTGCTAAAGTAAATAAAACGACTGTCCACTGATACGTTTTTTTTTTTTCATCGGACTGCTATTATTTCTGTCATAAAAAGAATCATTGATTGGTACAGCTCGTGTTACTGCTAACCTGGTCGATATGTTAATTTGTATGACAGAAGCTGGCGGGATGTTTCACGGAATGCATCATTAAATCTGCAAATGGAAGTATTGCACCGAGCTCCATTTCGCTGAATGGATGGTGCGCTACGTACACTTTGATGTGAAGCTCACTGTAAGCAACAAAGTGAAATCCTTATTTGATTGCACACCGGAATAAATATATTCGTTTTATACTGCTGGACGGAATTTACTCTCGTCACGATACAATTCTTTCGAACGGGCATTTTCGCTATAAAAATAGAACAGTTTTATAGCGAGCAAATAAAAGCAAAAACCCTTATTACTTACGTTTATTGTCGATAAAGAATTTGTTCTAGTACAATAGAAAAATCCGAGGTTCAATTGATTCGTGAGCAAATTTCTTCGCTCTATTTATATTCACCTTCCCAAACATATATCCCGCAAGAGGCCACACTCGGTCACCATAAAAGTCACCTTTAATTTTTGGACCATTTCACCAAACTTCCCAATCACACCAAAGACGACGACAACGACGCGGCTGATGATGATGATGGTGATGGTTTCATGAATTCATAAATGATCATAACCAACATTACGATCTCAGCGCACTATGGAATGGAGAATTTCTTCGCCCAAATAAAATATTTCTATTCTACTGCTCCCGTGCTTGAAAATCAACACCAACGCCAGGGGTGGTTTATTTTCGTACTTTACTGCAAATCGAAGCATTTGAGCTGCTTTCCTTTTCGTTCGTGCCATCCCCAAACTGCCGGGCAAGCGACTCCCAAAGCACGGGCGCTTAAAATTTCGTATGCATCTTTCCGAAAATTGTGGAAATGTAAATTTGAACCGCTTGAGCAGCGCGTGTAAATTGAAATGTGCCATTCGCAGTTCGCGGGAGTATTTTTATACGATTTACGAACAAGCACACCCACCGAAATGGGGAAAAAAAGGCGACGAACGAAATAAAAGTGGCGCCCCCACGGAAAGTCCTTTTTCGCACACAAATGCTGCCATTTCACGTTTCCTTTGCGATCACGTAGCCCCGAAAAACACACGATCCACCGCCCTCCCATCCAGTGTAATCAACTCGTCCGCTAAAAGTTCAATAACGCTTTCCAATATTGACTCGACCCGCGTATTGTAGCGGGCCTGGGAACTGATTTCTTTTACAGCTGCACCCAGTGAACCGCCGCGTTTCGACACGTTCGCAGACCAGTCTACCCGGGCTCCGTGGAATCGGCACGGAAAAAGTAACCAAACCAATAAGCAATGAAGCTACTAAGCGGTCGATTCTAATCTAATATTGATTCATTGCTTTATTGCTTGACGCGCGTTTCGAATCCGATGACGATCGTCATCGTCACCGTTGTCAATGTCATTGGCGCGAACATTAGCAAACTGGCAGTTTAACGTGAAAGTGTTCGTGTCTGCGTTCGTGGCTGGCGATGGCAGAGAGAGAGAGCGATAACGAGTGCTTTCTCTCTCTCGCTCGCTTTCTCTCTTTCCCAGCTGCTCAAGACAGAACCTTTGCGGGTGCTATCCTCGTCTCAGCAGTTGAACTCGGAAAGCTCCCCCTTCAGTGAAAAAGGGTATTAATCAGGGTTGCCGAAGGAAGATGGCAAAAACCGGGACAGTTATCCTTTCCACTGACTGTTTCCACGAACTGCTGATCCTTTGGTGGCAATGGTGTGTGTGTGTGTGTGTTTTTGTTTTCTTTTTTTCTCTCCGCCAGCTTTTCCTTCAAGGTTTGTTTTGTTTTGCCGTTGCTTACGATTTGAAAGCACCAAAGCATTCTGCGTGAAAGCCAAAGGCGGTGTCGTATTTACGGATGATTGGCTTGGGATTGCGGGATGCGAGTAGGTGGTCTGTTTTTATGATAACAATAACCTCAACCCCTCTCGGGGCTGCCCTACAGAAGCAACGAAAAAAACCCTCTTCGCATTTGACCCGATTTACTTTACTTAAGCCGCTTTGCCATAACCTTCAATCAGTACGGTGGCGTTACAGGGCCAGACCATTCAATGTCAGACCGGTGTCGGACGAACAGTGTGATTGATTAGTTGATTTGTAATACAATAATTAGGCTAAAAAAATCCATTCTTTACAGGATTTATTTGAATATTGATCTGATTTATATATTATTTTTTTGTTCAAATCTCTTTTCTTTTATTAATGTTTTTCGTTTTTCCTTTTATCTCTTGCTGCCTTCTGCATCTTTTCCTTATTGTTGTTCTACCTTTACTTTTTATATTTCTGCTCTTTCGTATTTAACTTTTACAAAAAATTATAATAAAATTCAATACATCATTCGACTTGTTTTACTTATTCTACTTTTTATTAAAATTTTTATTTTACCTTTTTTCCTTGTTTTCGTATGCTTTTTACGTTTTTGATTCTAGTTTTTTTTCCTTTTTTGTCTTCTTATCTTTTCTCCAGCTTCTTGTTTGTATTTTCTTCAATTTTTTTTTTGTACTGTTTTCCATTTCTTTTTTTCGTTAGTTTCAAAACTGTTGGTTAATCATCTTACATCTTGTTTTCCTCATTTCAATTTTGATTTTATATTATTGATTACATTTTTCTCATTTATTCTTTCCTTATGTTTTCTTTCTTTTCTTCTTCTGCTTCTTACTCGTTTTTTTATTCCTGTTCTGTTGCTTCTTCTTCTTCTTCTTATTCTTCTTCTTCATTTCTTCTTTCTCTTCTTCTTTATGCAGTAGAAGAAATTATTTCTGAATATTGACATTATTTTTACTGTTCGAAAACATTGCTTATGAATCTATCTCGATAGGTTTCGACCGTCCATACGCGGTTTACTTATTTTTATGCTTTTATAGTAGTTGGATGAAGCATTCAAGAAGCCGAATTCTGCTTGTTATCGAATCAAAATGATACATTGGTAAATTGTCCCACAAACGAACGCATAAATACCACTGTGCACAGCATCCACACTTGGCAAACGGTGTGCACAATCCAAGCACCTAGCCAAACCCCCGTACCTAACAACACGCACACAACCAGCACAAATAAAACGCATAATGTCTTTCTAATAGCGCACGGGCCAGGTGGAGTGAACGTGCCCGATACGCAACGGTTTCCGGAACCGCAAACGCAAAAGCTTCCGACTCCGAATCGGAACATAATGCCGGGTTGCAGCGTTCTCCCGATGCGTGCGTAAAAAGGTTTGTCGGATCCATTCTCCAACGGGGAAACTGGGTACCGAAGTCAGTCATTCGTTTTTATCTGCTCCTTAACACAACCATCTCGGAGGCTTTTTCACACACAGTGCCTCACCGCCACTACCTGCCGTCTAATTCTTCCGCCACCTTTTCTCTGGCGACGAAAAGAAAATCCTTCTTCTACCCGGTACAGCCCAGAAAGTATATCATTGCTGTGGCAAAACGATTGGGTTTCATGCTTGTTCTTATTCGGATCAGAAACGGTGGAAAACCTCCGGTAGGCTTCAGAAAAAAAGGGGATGGTACACTTTCACCCGAAATGGAGATGGCCCTGGTGTTTCTACCTTCCATTTTCTTCGCTCCTTACAAACCGAACCGAAAAGTGACGATGGTGCTTTCTGGTTTCACTGTGTGTAGTATTTTATTTTACCACCAGCACCAGTGTATCGAGCAAGAAAGATGCGTTGCTTTTTATCAGTGACAAGCAACGCCCTGGAACAACCGTAAGAAGGTACCAATACGCACAAGGATTTAAAATGGCACAGCGATGCAAGAAACATGTTGAGCAGCGGGAGCAACATTTCTTCATCCTGGTACCGAGATCTGGTAGGGGCTTGTTATTCGGTTGAGTAATTAATTTGCAGCCAAACGGTAAAGCGATGTGCCCACTTAACAAGTAAATCGATTGGGAAGAGAAAATATGAGTTGTTTAATTAAATGGTTTAATTTATTTACACTCGGTTTCGATATGGTTGTTCGAACTTTACCGATATTAATTTTGATATACACTTCAGGGGAATTGTTAATGATTGAATGCAAAAAAGCGACAGAAATTGGAGATATTGGGTGGGTTGATTCCTGTTTATTTGATTTTATTGGGAGATAATACAATCAGTTTAAAGTAAAGCTCTTGCGAAATTAGTTATTTTATAGGTTATCATCCGGATAAGGCATATAAATATAAATTTGTCAGAAGAATTAACAAAAACAGAAAAATAATTTTTAAAATGAACCAATCAAATCATCAGTGTCCTCTTCAAAACCTGTTTTATGTCATTAAAACCATTAGTTGTTGTGTATTAAAGAGTTTATTATCCCGTCCTCGTGAATCCAGTTCCGATCCTTATTGTCAATACCTTTTGTCTGCTATTAATTTTCCTATCCTTGTGATATCAAACAATACATCATTATGTAGATTAATTCAACAAAAAATCTAACCGTTCTTAATAAGTTTTAACTTGGTAGAGGATGCATTTCATGTTTATCCTAACTCATATAGCCAACACACAATACAAGACCCTTGTTAATCCGAATTCACTAGAACTTTTAAATGATTACAACGCTTCATTAGACTGAGCTGAACTAGAATTGAAATAATAACCACGTACTCTCAAGATACATTAAAGAAGCGTTCCTTTAAATCATTTCCTTGTACAGTCTACATCACCTTCACACCAGTAACAGTCAACAAAATCATAAACTGGTGTCGAAAAAAATGCCTTTCACCCGCTCCGGCATACCAATTTCGGAACTATGTCAAGCAAGTAAATGATTTGACACTTAACTAGATAAAAATACAACTCCCTACCCACCACCCCAGTCAACTATTACACCCAGCGAGAGAGGGAAATCAACACAAGCGCTACTCTAATCACCGCTCGGAATCAGAAGTGTTGATTTTCCTCCAACTCCAAACCCCCAATTACTACACGCCGCTGCGTATGCATAGGGCACCCAAGTACCCAGGCACACCACACTGTGCCAGCAATCGTAGTAACCTCATTTGGCGCGGAATGATCGAGGACATTCACTGCCAATTACCGTTTTCCCTTCACCATCGAAGGGAGTCGAAAATTGGAAAAGTATCGATTTTCGCCAAACATTCCCGACTTCCGCAATCGAACGCGAGACACGGTGCACGTGTAACGGTGTGAAATGGACATTTTATTTTCGCTTCTGGCATTCAGTCGGTGGCTCGGCTCGGTTTTCTGGTCCTGACTTTTTTTAATAGATTGGTAGAGAAAATACAGTTTTTTCCTCGTCGATGATAATAGATCTTATTACTCCGAAAATAGAAAAGTCTATGTACTTCTTGTGTCGTGCTTTTGTTTATGTTTTGAACAGCAACGATTAAGTTAACCTCCAGAAATCCCTCAAACACAGATCCAAGAAAGCGAATAGAAGCTAGCAATCTTATCTTAAAGTAAATACTTATCAAAAAAAACAAGAAAGATAAGGCACCATTTAAAGCGTACAAGAAAACACCGAAATAATTCTGTAGTTTGCTAACGAGCAGAAATAAAACCCAACAGCAAAGCTCTCCAGTGGGAGCTTGAAAAAAAAGGTCTAATCCATCGAAAAACGAAGAGAATTATTACCATAAACGATACTTTCCACCCCGTCACCCATATAACTCAGCACGGTAAAGAGGGTACTCGCCGGATCAAGGGTCCCGGAAGGTTGTTTTTTTGAACAAGCATTTTCGGATATAAAAGAAAACGGCGTACAGAAAAAAAGGGATCAACCCGGGTCGCACAGCTGGCAGAAACGCAGCACAATTATCACGCACCCGGGGGGAGGTTGCTTATCACAATTCTTGCTTGTCCATTGGTTCCCCGGATGGAATGTAGCTCCACGAGCTCGTTGCGTGATTAATTCTGCTTCTTTTCTTTCTGGTGGGTCAGGAGAATGAGGAAATCACACCCACTCTCCTCGGTACAGCCTTCTTAAGCCACCCTCCCATTCAGTCCAAGACCTTCTGACCGGTCGATCCATCGGTGATGAATTAAGAAATCGAGCACCTAATTCTACATACCTAATGAGCTAACGGAACAAGGCGATTAGACGAAAAGCGATACCCGAAAAATCTCGTCTCGGCCAACATTGTACCAGCGCCACACTGGTGGAAAAATGTACAGGGATTTCCAGATGATTTTACAAAACTATCGACTAAATCTTCATACGAACAAGTCAAACGAAGTCATCTTCCGAAGGAAATATTTGGCTTTTTCTATCCAAAATAAAAAAGAACTAGATTGAAGTACACATTTAATCAATTGTATAATGAAGTTTGTGGCCTTATTTATTGCTCTCCGTTAAAATAACTTTCTTTGTAGATTTTGTACAACATAAAAGCACAATCGATCGACAAAAATGAGCTAAAAATCTCATTTTTTAACTAATGTTATCATAGGCTACCCTTCAGGCTAAAGAAGCACACGGTAGAATAGCAACATTACTAAGTTTTGAACCAACAGACAGAAGTCTCAGATGACACCACAATTGAAGTATAACATATTGAAGACTCAATACAGTAACTTCCTAAAAGTAGGTGCAAAAGATGATTGTTTGCAGAGTTGGTTCTTCTTCTTCTTCGCTGGCACTACAACCTCTGTAGGACTTGGCCTGCTAGCAATTTTGCTAGCTTTCTGTGACTTAGTTATACCCGTAGCTGGATAGTCAGTCCTGCGTACGGAAAGTTGGTTAGGTTCTTTTAGTAAAAGTTGAATAAATTTGGATTCTTTCTTGTTCAATATCCTCTAATGTCCACGTCCAAAACCTCTGAGCACTACCTAAGATCTTAGATAAGAAATTGATCTGCGGAGAAACAGAAATTACAAAATATTTTGATACTATCTAAACCATTGGCTTTTATGTGGTCCTCAAAAATTTTCACAAGGCATTTTTGACAGGTCTTGGATCTATGTATATGTAGGAAAAATAAATGAGAACCGTTTAGGAAGAAAGGACTAATTTGAAGCTTGTTTATAATGGCTATTGATATACTTCAATCAAACTCATCTATCGTTGCAGTTCTATAAAAGTAATTTAATCTCTAAAATCAACCATAATTGTGTATAAAATGTTGTTATGCTCTCTTGAACTCATCTGTGCAAAACCCTGCAAACATCGTCGGGAATCACAATATCGTTCACCTTGCGTCACCTTTACGACACTCGTACCTACGCCGTACATTCGTTGTGCGGAATGAATCAATTTAGATTGGCGTATTGGTTGCTACACGCGCACCGATTACGATAGGTTTTCTTATTGCCACGCGGTGCTCATACAGCGCGGTTCGGTACATTGTCGAACGCCCGCGGTACACATTTTCCCAACCGCCACAATCCATCACACTATTTGTCGCTCCCGAGCTGCTGATTTATTCCACCAGAGTGGAAAAGTGTACAAAAGAAAGCCAGCTATGCTTAACAACTTTACCCTTGAGAAACTAATGACGTACGAAAGAGAAACGCACTAACGTTAGCGAGGAATGGAAATGCTTCTGCTACCAAAAGTTGGAAAAACCGGGGGCTTGAAATTAGTACGGATTCGATCACAACCCGGTCGAATGTTGGTTTAGTAAATCATCAGCTTTTACCCGAGGCGATGCAAACCACATAATTTATGCTGAATTAAACGCGTTCCGTACCGTGCGTTGTGTTGGCTTTTCGTGGAAAAAATTAAAACATTTCCATGAACCATCTCCTACATGCACGGTACGGTACAAATCTTTTGGAAACGGTTCGAGCTCAACATTGTTTTTGGAAGTAATGCATTGCAATACCCATTTGTCTGCTTTTTATTAAACAACTGAAGCTGACGTGAAAGAAAGATATTTATCAGGCTCTTTTGAATAAATATTTCCATAGAAAATATATGATATCCTACTCTTAGCTTAATTTTGTAAGGAAAATCAATATTCATTCAAACATTATTACATTTCATCAAAATCATACCATGGTATCAATACACGCTCAATCGTCTGTTTGCAGTACGACATAAAATACATTGAACTTATCCACAACGTCCCAACACACGGGCAAACGATGCTACTCATCAACAAAATACATAAATCATGAGCTCAACATGCATGCAGACCGACGGGACGAACAGACAGCACAACCGGGCTGCACTGACAACAAAATCGTTCCAATGCATTTGCTTAATACATGATTCGCTCATTAGAAACGGACCGGTTTTTGGGGGTTTCACGCTCCGTAAAGCTAATACCACATGTATCCCACGTGTAAGAATACACGACTTCTCAATCAGCATTAAATGTGCTCGACATGTCCGTACATACAATTTGAAACAATCTGTGAAAAATCAACATCGGCCACCACCGATCTGCGCACTGCTGCTGTTGACTTTGAACTTAATAAAGCTCCATCCCAGCACCACATTGTATGCAGGTGTGTGCTGCATGCGTTTGATGTGGCTCGATTGGACATCAATATTTACTGCCTCAATTAGATGCGATGACAAGCTAATCGATAGGGTGCATAAATTTACATAAGCTGATTATGCACCGAGCGCCACCATGAGCGCTGAAATGTTTATATTTATGTGTTGCACGCTCTAAATTATGCACATCTTTCGTAAAACGGCGAATGTCGTACGTTGTTTGAGATGGTTTGTCGAGCTGCAATATCTATTCAATCTCCGTAATAGCTATAGGTATTAGGAGGTTATGGAGGTGCGCAACTTTACTTAAAAAGAGAAAACTGTCACTTAATAATACCAGGATAACCTAAGTATAGAAATAGCTACAGATAGAAACAATTGAACTCCTTCGCTGCTTAAGAGCTGGTTAATGAGAAGGAACAATGAAACCCTTTGAGAGATCTTCAGAGCTGTTAAGCCTTCCTTATGACACTCGATTAAACGATTATGGCTCATTAAAAGAAATGCAGCTATTAAAGCTTCGTCTTTCCGGGATCTTTCGCTCGGCAGGACTTGCTACAAATCTCATTGTAAAAAAAATCGCAATACACGACGAAGACTCTTATTAAAGGTCTCATCTGATTGTCATCCTGAAGCAAATGATCATAAATAGCAAATCGTGCCACAAAGATCATTATCTTGTGGTTCCAAGTAATGACATATTAAACTACAATACAATAAATGACGTTGATGCATCTGTCAGAATGATCAAGATATATATAGAGCGAAATCGAGCATTGTTAGAGCAGCCCAAGACCGTGTAAGGATTGTAACGCTTGATAATCAAATAAGTGTGAATTCCTGTTACATTCTTCTACTATTATTCTACAATTGTAATACACCTGTAGTAGAAATACGTTCATAAACGACACAGACCACGCTAACGTTCAAAGATCTTTAAGAACTGTTTAAGAGCTGTTTAAACTCTCAACGAAGCTTAAGTGCTGATTAGCAGAATATTACTGCTGAAACAAAATCACCGTGAACGGACAGTTTTAAAACCCACATTTTCACAGCTTCAACTCAACACTCAGAAGCCTTCGTAAGCGACTTTGCGATAACGTTATTTATGCAGCTAAAATACACCATTTACGTCCATCAAAACACGATTCCTTGAGGTTTTGGCATTTTTAAGCATGCTCTTGAATACATATGTTACTCAGTAAGCACCATCCGATTACACACATAAAATGAAACATCAAATCTCATGCACCAAACACACACACACCGCAACCATTTCAAGTATCCGCCCTTCTTGAAAGTGGGGAGAAAAAAAAACCGCAACCCAAAGAAAAGTGCATTCCCACAACGAAACGAAAGCGCACCATTTCCGGAGACGCCGAACGAACCGGCCACCGGTTTGCCAAATGCTGCTGCAGAAGGTCTGCCTACGGAGAGTCGCACAAGCGAGGGTCGGCTGCGTAAGCGAGGGAAAGCAAAATTGACTTCCTGAATAACGTTATTTCCGCCCGGCGACGATGCATTTCGATCGCATCACGTCCACACAAATGCATTCCGACACGGACACGGTCGGTGATCGGTTGCCGGCGGGCAACGCCATCAACCACCGACGCCGACCGAGGCACGAAACTCTCGCCGGCTGCCGGTCGAGAATGCGGGAGCTTTTTGCGTCACATTTTTATATGCAAATCGTCGACATGTTTCTTGCAAATGCGCTCGGTGCTGCTTGAGTCGACGACGCCAATTAAAAATTCCACAAAAAAAAAAAACAGCCCGGAGTAACGACGTGGCAAACGGTGGTTTTGGATTTCGTGCGACTCGGTCCGGGCTGCTTGCAGCGTTGATTACAACTTTGTGACTCGTGTGCATCCCGCTGATTACGATGAAGGAACGCGAGGGCAAAAAGTTAGATAGGGAAATGAGCGGAACTCCGTTGAGCGCGGAAGTCAAGACGAATCGTACGTAGTACCTATGCCGCGCACCGTATGTACCGGTAAGATTGTCTTACTGTCAGTCAGCTGGAATGGACGCTGGCACTGACGTAGCGCGGGTTGGAAAAATTCATCGTCATTGAGCAGTACAGAATGCTGTGCAGTGTGAATGAACAAAAACGTGCCATAATGAACGGGGTGGTTCGGTTGGCCCGGATGCATTTCGCTGGAACTATCTAGCAAGCGTGACAGTCAACAGACGGTGTGACGGTTTCAAGCCATTCTGCGATCTGCTGCTAGCCGCTAGCTTTTCCACCCGTACAAACGAATGCACACGAGTGGCGCACACATGGCGCACGGGAGCGGACAAGCAGAACGGTGGCTTCTTTGAAATAAGAGTTTTCTCGTCTCATTTTTCGCGGAACTAAAATTGTGTTATATACGTTGCAACATTATTGAAAACTTTCATTCAACGCAAGGTTCCTGTTTTTTCATCCCCCTCCAATCCAGTACCACCGTAGGACCTAATGAAAGAGTTTTAACTACAGTTTTATCGTGCAATCTGACATGTTTGACAGTTTGATTTTTCCTTCTCCAGGACGATGGGAACCATATTTTCTCTCTTGATGTGAAGAGCACCATGAATGAAGCTTACGGAAGTGATGGTGAAGGGAGTTTTCAGAATTTATTTTCAAGATTTACAAAATTCTTCGAAACTCGTTAACGTAAATAAAAATATGTTGAAAGCGGGTCAAACGCATAAAGGATCGTAGAATATGGTGCGGATTAGGGTAGAGTTATTCTTTGAATTGCGTTGATTGAAAGCTTTCATAAATTATTTTAAAATGAAATACCTTCAAACTAATGATATATAAGGCTTACTAGCTCTGCTTAACAAAGACAACATTATCTTCTTCATTTATAAATTAATATCCGAACAAGATCAAAAACTTGAGGAGATAAGCATGGTAAGATTGCCCGTTACTGTACACTTTATTGACTTTTGTAGTCATCTTCTTCTTTGCTGGCCTGCTCCTACGGAGCACATCTAGTAGACAGGGCCTGGCGTCCAATTCGTGTCCAGGAAACTCGGTCTATGGCTGCACTCCTCCATCCCGGGCTGCATCCGATATCCCTCAGGTCTGACTACACCTCTTCTCCACACGCCTTGTTCGCACATACCGCCAAAGATAGTCCGTAGCTCTCACCGCTCGAAAATGACGTCTTCCGGCAGCGTAGTCCAGGACTCGTGCCTGTAGAGGACAACCGGCCGTATCAGTGTGCGATATATGGCGCATTTCGTACGTTGTTGGAGTCTTCTGGATCTCAGGAGTTTGTGGAACCCGTAGTAGGCACGATGTGGTCCGAAGTTACGATCGTGCCAAGGTAGCAGAACTCCTCTACTACCTCGAGATCGTCGCCGTCAATTAATACTCTGCTTCCGAGTCGTGCTCTATCGTGTCTTTTGTAGTAGGTACAAGATTTCGTGAAGTACAGTTGCTTTAAAGTCAACAGTTGTTTACGGATAATTCGTATTGATTTATTAAAACAAAATTTTCCAAAATTTTTGTAATAAAATTGAGAATCACTACCCAAGTAAAGATGTGAATATGACAGCATTTGAATGAAGCATGTAGGCAAGCGTTCATACGAACAGCGTAGTTTACAAACAGAGTTTTGACAAATCGAGCAAGGTTGAAACTTCAAGGAGATATCAAAATCGCTCAAAACGCTAGAATAAGTTCTCGTGTGGACAAGGCTTTTGAGGCGTTGGCGGACAAGGCGTTGTTTTTGTTATAGAGAAACGACAACTCCCTATGAGTGAGACTTAAAACGATCTCACTGATCCATGGACTTTGTTTAGGCGTTTGTTATACGATGAATTTTAATGATGAAACAAGTCTAAATGACATAATCGAAACGAATGTTTTGTTGTAAAATGTCTTAGCATTCGGGTGACTCTACAGAACCTGTACGCAGTGTAACCACACGGAAAACCACTCCCAGCAAGCAGTGAATGAAGTTTTTTTGTGCAAAACAAAACTCACCCACTAAACGGTTGGTGCCTGGTAGGGAAAAACGGTTGATTCTACGTACAGAATCTATTTCATGCCGGGCATTGCATGCATGTTTCATGTTCGTCGAATTTTCTTCTTCCCAATCATGTTCCCTCCCTTTTCTCTTTCTCTCTCTCTCTCTCTCTCGCCGTACGGACGGCACTCGATCGAAGGACACTAAAGTTCCTTTACATGCTAATGCAAGAGTAGCTTTTTGCCTGTGCACAACTACATACCTGCGAACCCACCTGTGTGCGTGCTGTGGGTGGGCGAGTGCGTCCGTTGATCTCTGTACGCCACGTGTCCATCTTACTTTGCTCTCTCCCTTAGTTACCGGCCAGCACACATCTCACACGTCGGTAGGGTGTGTTTCTACGCTTTACTCCTCCACGTCGTTTGCTCTATTCTATTCGATTTGTTGTTGTGTGTGCGTGTGTGTGTGTTTTTTTTTTGTCATCCACCTAAACAACCCCATTTACATGAACCATCAAAATACTTTGACTTACTTTGGTTGCCACTGGCCGCGACCCGTCCGCGACCCGCAGGTCCTAAGCTGCTACGAAAGCCATTGAGAATGTTAACCCTTTTGGGGCCGGGATCGTCGTTTATTCAACCGCTCCATCACCTTCGCTTCGCTAGCGCAAACGCTTCGCAACTCTATTTCAATCCTTTTTCCACCGTTTTTCCCTCAGTATCCTTCTCCTTTCCCCCCCACCTCTGCCCACGTTTAGATCCTTACCATCGTCAACACTTTATTTAGCAATCCAATTTCCGTCGCCCAAGGAAAAAAAGTGAACATTTCGATTCACCTCCACCGATGGAGGATGTGCGTGTGTGTGTGTGCGTTATTTTTTTATTTATGTTTCCCCTCTCTTTTACTCATGCTCCTCTTCTCTTTTTCTCTATAAAACCCCTGAAGCAAAGCAGGGATAGCCAGGAGGAAACGCGAAAATCTGTCCCGGAATCGGAAACGCTGGAATGTTGTCGTAACTGCTGCAACATTTGCTTGCCGTCCTTCTCAATCTCTCTCTCTCTTGTTCTCTCTCTATCTTTTGCCTTTTTGAAATGGGGGCCTTTTGCCCTTTTGCATGCAGATCAGATCGATTCCGAGCCCCGGCTAACCCGGAACATTCAAGTCCAACCCTTCGCTTGGGGCGCAATGATGCGAGCTAGAGAGCGAACGAAACAGCGAGAGAAAGAAAGAGAGAGTCCTCCCTAGGCCACTGTTCGCCTCACTTCACACTACTAGCAAAACTTGATTCAATTCCAGCTTTCAATCAAGCTTCCCATTCATTTCATTTCACAAAACGCCGTAGCCAAAAAGTTGCCGCTCCTGTATATTCCGGGGCCAGGTTCCCGTGGTACAAGGCCTCCCCAACTACACACACACACGGGTATGATGGTTTCTGATTTTGACATCAATTACAGTCAAGCTTCACTGCGATTTCGACGCAGGCAGAAGCGATTTAGACGATAACCCAACTCCATGCCACGGGAACCCATGAACATGGAGTTCTCGAAATGTGGGTTCGCACGTACTACTGCCAACCCCGTACGTCGTACGGTGGGCGCAGGAACGGAACCAATGTACACCCCC
>KZ061548.1:213360-248944 GCA_002091835.1 Anopheles maculatus | reverse complement strand
CCTCCCGGGACCACCTCTCCTTCCCCGTAACTCCATCACCCGTACACCCGAAGCGCATCAACTGATGTTTTGCTGTTATTCTTTCTTTCTTACATTTCTGCTTTTTCTTAGTTGCCTAGCTTCCCAATCACTCCACTCCCAGACTCTTCTAACCCCTCCCACGCCCTGCCGGCAAAGTAATGGGAAAGATTGAGCGGTAGCTCTGGTCGTTTTTATATATTTTTCTGCATTACACGTCCATCGTCTTCTCCTCGGTTGGTCTTCCGCTTTTCAAAACACTGCCAGCAGCAGCATCAGCATCAGCGAACGATCCGTTTGCTCGTAAAACTGTTGGAATTTCAGATTTGCTACTCCAGCTTTACGTGGTTCTTTTACCCCCCGACCCCGGTTTGGGCCACAGCGCAACCCGTCCATGCATACTTTATCGGTGTTAGTATCACATCCGGGGGAATTTAATGAAGGATGAGACTTACATGCAATAGTGCACACAACTTTCGGTCGGATTCGACAAGCAACGCCACCAACCAACCCACGTTCGGCCACCCGTCAATCTTCTTGGCGGGATAATGTCATCATACACGACCGGGAAATGATTGCCCTCAAGGCTTCCTTAAGAAAGAGAGCCAAACCATTCTGGACCGTGGAGGATGCAAACCACTCCATGTTGATCCCGGGAACGACGACGACCCATCCCGACGGTATGTACGCAAAAAATCATCGTCGTTTACGAAAAATTTGTTTCCTGGAACAGCTTTTCATTCAAGCGATACGCGTAAAACTTGAGATAAGCACTTCTAACCACACACAGAGAAAGAGATATTTGTGTGTTGTTACTTGATGGTAGATAAAGGCTTCACATAGCGTTAAGTAATGACGCGTTAGTCGTATAAGCATTCTTGAGAAGTGTGGTTCCATCAAATTTGGTTTATTAGCGCTGTTGATCGTTAAACCTAAGAAAGTGTTTGTAATTCGCATCACTGATTTTAAATTCATCTCGGGTAATGTATTGTAGAAAATAAATTTCAGTTGATAGCAAAGAAAAAAAATAAGTTTAATGAAAGATTGACATTAGAAATTTACTTGCTGATCTTAAGAAAAGTAACTAATGCATGAACTATAATTGAAATATTGTTAATAACAAGAAATATAGAAAGTTGACAAGAGACAATTCATAGCAAAAAGACAACAGATTTATTGGTTTTAGTTAAACCATATTGTGCTTTTAAGAACTGACAGTTACATTATGAACAAACAGCCAATCTTTAGCTGGATGAACATATTGCAAGTTACAAAAAGAATAGGATAGTCAGTCCTCACTATGAGGGAACGGCCCAGATGAGGCTTGAACCCCGGTACTGCCGTGTGAAGAACGGCATCGCTGTCGCATCTACTACCGGGCTGCCGCTAGTCTTAAATTAGATTAATTCGACTCGGATCCAATACCAAGGAAAGATTCTACTACAAATTAACTATTCATTCACTTAATCTTTGAGACCTTAACCGTGGCTGTCTGTAAAAAGAAGGAAGTCTACAGATAGAGGTTTGACCAAGAAATATTCTTCGCTTGGTTAAGGTTAGTTTAGAGTCGATTTGAGCGATGACGCATAAAGGACACGATACAAACGACAAAAGACACTTGCGTAGGACAACCAACGTGTGTCGCTAGCACAGGAATCATCAAATGAACATGCATTCAATTCGGATCGTTATTTTATCAGGTCTACCGAGACCCATCGTATAATGAGGGAATACCATGGCGATCACGCATTATCGGAAAGAACGTGCTTGAGGTGGTTTCAACGGTTTACAAGTGAGTATGAAAAACGAAAAACGCTCATTTGGCGCATTTGGTGGGACCAACTGTGGGTGTGGTGTACCACGAAGTGCTGGAACCAAACGAAACCATCACGGGTGACGTTTAACGTCGACAACCTATGCGTTTTTGATCGCTCATTGAAGGACAAAAGGCCCTTGCAAAGGCTGCTGCACGAAAACGCTTGGCCATATGTTGCGGCACCTGTCCGCACTTACCTGTTGACTCCACCCGCCCTATAACCCAGATATTGCACCCTGCGACTACCATCTGCTCCGGTCGATAGAACATGGCTTCACCGCGTAGCACTTCCAGAATTGTGCCGAACTGAAAAATTGGACCGATACATGGATTGCGTCCATACCGGATTTCTTTTTTTATGAAGGAATCCATAATCTACCCAAAAGATGGAAAAACGTTGTACAAAGTGACGGAAAATACTTTTCTGTATATAATCGATACCCATTCGGGCCTATGTGGCTTGAAACTCCTTAAAAAAATCCGTCAAAACTTATTTATAGACCTTATACTTTGCAAATTTTGATGAATAACCCTTAAAATATAGAATTTTTTACTAAATAATAATAGCACCATCTAAACATATTAAAATTTTAAATACAAACAGCAAGTAAAGAAGCATAAAATTTTAATTTTAACCCTAAACAAACAGGTTAATCTATATATCACGTGTCTTCGAAACAGGACAAATGTCTATAGCATTTCACTACTACCAACCGTTGGCAATCAATCGTGTGTGTGCCACCGTAACAGAAATTTACATAATTGTGAATTATGTGTTCAGGTTAATTTTTAATCGCTCGCCCCTTGCGAACGTGTAGCAATATTTCTGTCAAACTTTTATCGTGCTTTCCTGCTATTTCTATTTAATGCCATAGCGTACGATTACACCGTGCGCTCGTCACCGATTCGCGAACGTACTGTTTCGATGCAGCAAACATTATCAATACACACCGATCCGTCCGGTAAATATTTTACGGCCAGCGGCGGTGGCAGCAAACATTTGGTGAATCGTACGAAAATTAATTCAAAAATCGCTTAATGGACTAGCAAATGAATATTTAATTTTACATATATTTATCATACCATTGGCACACTATCAAGATGCGACCGGAAAATGCAGCGGCAGTAAAAGAGAGCCACGACCGAGAGAGACAGGGAGAGAACAGCGCGAGACATAGGAATCAACCTCTGCTGGCCACGGTGAAAGACCGTGCCATAAATCGGTGCCTGCCAGCATCCCACTCCGGGTCAGCGGGCGTTCATGGTTCATGTTTTATGGGAGTGAGCTTTTCCCACCCACCAAAAAAAAAAAAAACAACAAAACAACAACAACTTAACGAACAAAACCAGCAACAAAAAAAATACAACATCACCATTCTCGGGGTTTTATGTTTATACCATCATTTTGAGCGTTGTTGCCTTTTCTTCGCATGCACACACCCACCGATTCGAGATATTGTTGTGTTTGCCTTTCGTAATGATATGCATATAATGAGATACGCCCCTCTGGAGATTGGGAAGGAAACCGAACCGGGCCCCTCGTTGCTCGGTGCACGTTTTATGGTGAAACGAGAAATAAAATGTATGTTTGATAGCAGCAAAACAACAAATCGGAAACAACCTTCTCAATGACCTATGTTTATCAGCTAACAGCCATATGCGTTTCGGTGGACAGCGGATGCGGCCATAACGTATCGCTTATCTTTACTAGTTTATAGCAAATGCTGCAACAAACCCGGTACGACCGGTTTAATTGAAACCATTTCAGCCGTGCGTCATATTTCACGCGTTGGAATTAAGTTAAACGATTCCAATCACTTTCATCGAACGAATAATGCAAACCCGGCTGCAGAGCGTACGGTTCTCGAACCGTCCCGGACCGGACCAAATATCTCAACCCCAACAAGCCAACAAACGTATTTATTCTAAGCGACAGTCACCATAGATGACGTTAATTCTCGATTGGAAACGTAACTAGATCTTCCGCCCCTCCGGATGGTTGGCGAAAAGTTGGTTGGTGCCTTTTGCGAACCAGGAAGTTGCAGTGTTTTGTCAGTTCCCTCACGTACGGGATTTGTTTCGCGCAGAAAACACAGTGCCGATGACAGTGCGAGTGCTTCGAAGAAAGCGATCACGCAGCGGTAACCGTAACTACGACGAGGGTAGCATCGTCTTCCACGTACGGTTGTTGCCAAACCTCTCCCAGAACACACGCTCACTCACACACACACACACACACTAATAGATGGAAATTTTAAAAGCAAATTTTACCAGCACAAACTTCCAGCTTGCCACAGTTACACAGTAAGTCCCAACTTCCCCCCACGAGGTCGGCACTCAAGCGCCTAACGCCTAACGCCAATCGTCATGCAAATGATTGAGCAGCGTGCAATCCATTCCATGCACTGCGGGGATAGGAAAATCGAGAATGAAGTCAAAATTCAACGCACAATTGATTTTTGGACTAGTTTTGATCCGTAGTAAAAAAAAAAGGCTGTTAACTTCATTACCGTTTGCTAGCTGGTGGACAGTATCTCCATTTGGAAAGCTTTTTCGATACAGGAAAAACACAGAATATTAAATTGATACCATTTCGCATTCCAAACGCATGGTCCGGGGGGAAGCTTTGTGCCCCGCGAATGATGCCATACAAAGAATGGATAAATGATTTATTGGGTTAGGCGTGTGTACCGTTCAAAGCGAAATCAAATAAATCAATTCTTCCGCTCTCTCGCTCGCTATTCTAATCACTTTAAAGAAATGGGTAACAATTTACCCATCATAAAAGGGGAGTACATTAATGGGTTATTTAAATAAAAATGCCATCCATCCGCAAACAAAAAATCGTTTGAAACCAATTAAAACCTCCACTCACGACTAAATGTCACAGCAAACCGCTCATTAAGTGTAATCACGGATCACACCCTCTACGCTTAACCTTTCCTGGCGGTTTCACAACCGCAAGCATTCGGTTCATTTTTATAGCATTATTTAAAAACATTCGGTTTGCCTATCTTCAGGCGCGTAACGCCAGTTTGACACAATTGCTTCTTTAAGCCAACATTCCGCACATTATCTTTTCCGGGTGTTTTGCGTTATTGGAAGATTTTTTTTCCTCCTGGCTCACCCTCCTCATCCCCCCCTCCACAAACCGGAAGCAAATCCGGATTGGAGATGTTAAATTTTAACACGCACATGCTTACAGCAACCGATCCCGACGCAGCAGAAAAAGCTTCCCCCATCGGGAACAAATAGCGGGAAATAACTAACGTCGCTTGCTGTGTATAGATCGTTTGCAAAATTCAAGAAGGCATGCTTCAAACCCCCACCCTGCGTGGCTGATGAGGGGTGTGCACGGCCGATTTTTTTTTGTCTTTCCTTCCTCTTATTTCATCCCCGGCACTCACTTCGCATTCGTTGCGCTCTTTGGTTTTTATTCAATTAGCTTCGTTAAGCACAAATACCTTCTTCCCCCGGATACATATTGCGCACATCCGAGGCACGGCCGTCTGTCTCCCGTGAACGGAGGATAGTAATGGATGGGAGGAGGATCCGGCACGGCCGTGCACAACCCGCCGGTACGGAAGAATAATGAAGCTAAAAACACATTCAAACACGCACCCGATCGTCAAGGAATTCCGGCGGCGGTTGAAGTTCTTGTGTGTGTGTGTGTGTGTGTGTGTGTGTGTGTGGTGTGTGTGTGTGTGTGTGTGTGTGTGTGCAAGAGAGGGTTTTTTGCACCAGATCTTACCGTAGAGTGTGCCTACGCTTTTGCCTCGACAGACGGGATGCGTTCCGACAGCAACACTAACCGTGCTGGGTATGCCACACTGTCGTGGCAAATGTGGAAATTACTTTCAGCATGAATCATGTTACTCACTGTGTTTCTGTGCGGTTAAGGATATAGCCCGGTGCACACATACACACACACAGACACACTTTCCATGTCCGATCGGAGATGGTAGAAATTGGTGCTACCAGCCAGAGCGCCCGCACCAGACGTACGGATGCGATTCGGACGGAAGACAGATACAATAACAAAGCATGTGTGTGTGTGTGTGCAAGAGAGGGTTTTTTGCCCCAGATCTTACCGTAGAGTGTGCCTACGCTTTTGCCTCGACAGACGGGATGCGTTCCGACAGCAACACTAACCGTGCTGGGTATGCCACACTGTCGTGGCAAATGTGGAAATTACTTTCAGCATGAATCATGTTACTCACTGTGTTTCTGTGCGGTTAAGGATATAGCCCGGTGCACACATACACACACACAGACACACTTTCCATGTCCGATCGGAGATGGTAGAAATTGGTGCTACCAGCCAGAGCGCCCGCACCAGACGTACGGATGCGATTCGGACGGAAGACAGATACAATAACAAAGCACACACAAAAGCGAAGTATCATTTCCACTTTTCTGCATTTCCCAGGCCGCACGGGTGATGAGAACCCGTGCTTGGAAAGATTACAAAATGTCATCCACAGATTGAGAGAGAGAGAGAGAGAGAGAGGGAGTGTGAACGTCCATGCTTGACTCGATACGCTTACATTCCATCACATCACAGTTTTGTTTAATTTTGCCTCCATTTTTCCTCGTTTGCTACCGGCTGCGGCAAATGCTTGAATAACTGATTGTAGGGTGAATCGCATTTCGTTTGCCGATCGGTACAGAGAGCCTGTCACAAAACCGAGCAATTGAGCACTGCACAAGATAAAACCATTTGGTCCGGTGTTTCTCTGTCTCTCTTATGTCCCTTCTCATTCAAACCATTCACGGATGGATGGACAGGAAAATGTCATCAAAATGTCACCTTGATCAGCTTTCAGCCAGATGACTGGATGACTATAGTTTAAAGCATGCCTTTTAAAGGTTTAAAGCACAGGACGTAGGGACGTTATTTTTTAATTAACCCGCTTGATTAACGTTACGCTTTGTGGGGAAAAGTTCGTTCGGCGACGCTGTGCAGGGAGGAAACACAGTTGTTGTCTCTTATGGTCGATCTATCTAAGTATCTACTACACATGAGTTAGATTTGTTTAGTATCGTGTACCGTGCATTCGGTGCTACATTTTATTCCGACTGACTGAAACCACAAAGAAGGAAGATATTCACACCGAAGGTGCACATTGGGCGTTTGACGTGATCGTACCTATGAAATTCAATTCGTGTTCATCTCAGATATTTTTTAAAACTGCAGCTGTAAACTTATAAAGTAAAGATAATTTATGTTATTGATTTCTATTTGAAAGAAACATAATTTAATGGTGACTGTTTATAAATATCTAAATCAATTGTCTAGAGTAATAGTAGGTGTGCTTCGAGATGAAGTTCTACCCAAGCAACTTAAGACAAGAGTGGCTCATGGATGTCGCGGAGACACCTAAATATGTCTTATTGGAATGCTCCAGATTCACTACTGCGCGTCGCTACATGAATTGTCAAACCGGCAATGAAGTCACTGCGAGCAACATCACTGCAATGAAATTGCATCAAGCCGCAGAAATTGGATCGGCTTTGAAGAGACGACATGATCAATCTTGCCTCGCCTGCAGCAAAGACGAATGCGATTTGAAAGAGGTGAGGTGCTTTTTAAAGCTGGTCCAAATGCTCGTCAACTGTTGGAGTCGTCCCATTAGCGGTACCTCCAACACTTCGGCGGTAGCCTAGTCCTCTGTGTATGACAGTAGATCCTGATGCTGGAAGAGTTTCATCAGGTCTTTCAGTAGCCAACAGTAATTTTGAAGCTAGCACACTAGACTACCCTAACCAAGAAGACGTAGTCCAGTGCCGAGGCATTTAGGGGTGTAAAACCTTTAATTTCTGAAGTAATGAAGCTGTGGTTTCTTTTCAGGTAACCTGGGAATCTTTGGTGAAGGCTCATGGAGGCTTTAATCAATAAAAACTTGATAGTATCTCTATTTACGAATTTACTCCACGAAAAAGCCCTGATGAGCGGGTTTATTCTCTTGCAATGATTATAGTTATTCTAAATAGTTATAGTTACATTTAGAATGTTGCAATTTATAGGCAAAGATATTAGATAACTTCAGAACAGTCATCAAAATTTGTCTACATAAAAATGTGTAGTTCTACTTTAGTAGAACTCTAGTTTTGCCCCGATGTTTGCTGCATGAAACCCACCGTCCAACTGTCATCCGTACAGCAGAACTTATCAATTCGTGCATTTCATCGCTGTTTGTCTTTTGCTGAGTGTATTTGTGCTATTTTTCTTCACTACCCATTCACTTCACTTCACTGTTAGCGATAGTTGCCAACCAACATGCTACACCCAAGGACATCCAGAGCCACATCGCTTCCTACTGCAGTGCTACACAGTGGGTTCAAGTGTGGTTTCGTGTCTCGGGCGTGGATCAAACCCGTGGCACTGCACTGCAATGAATATGCAGTTTGATTGCTTCTTTGTATTGCGAAAATTGACCGATGTTTGCTGCATGAAACCCACCGTCCAACTGTCATCCGTACAGCAGAACTTATCAATTCGTGCATTTCATCGCTGTTTGTCTTTTGCTGAGTGTATTTGTGCTATTTTTCTTCACTACCCATTCACTTCACTTCACTGTTAGCGATAGTTGCCAACCAACATGCTACACCCAAGGACATCCAGAGCCACATCGCTTCCTACTGCAGTGCTACACAGTGGGTTCAAGTGTGGTTTCGTGTCTCGGGCGTGGATCAAACCCGTGGCACTGCACTGCAATGAATATGCAGTTTGATTGCTTCTTTGTATTGCGAAAATTGAATTCCACTGCCAGTGTACCAAGGCGGCACAGCTTGGTACACAGCGGAATCACCGGAAACAACACAACCTCCAAAAACGAGAGCAACCAACACGCTCACGTCCCCAAATTTGTTTTGCCATTCGGAATACTTCCGAAAGATTTGCTTTACCATTCCGCTTTGAATTGGAAGTTGGAACAAAGCAAAAACACACACACACACACACACAAAAGAACTCTATCTCACAAAGCTGTCCAACCACCTTAAGAAACACGTAACGTTCCGAGAGAAAGAGACATAGACACCGGATCGAATCGGTGATGAAACACAGCGCGACACGACCTCACGGTGCAGTATCGCGGTAATGAGTGATGACATTAGGAAGGCTTCCCGGTGTACGCTTGGTGGCGCACGTTACCAACCGTGGCAGGAGATCCTATTACCTGTGCACCTCCGCATTACAACATTAACGGACGGCCCCGGAAGCGAAAGTTGCAACACTTTACTAAAGTATGGTAATTTCCTGCCGCTCAGGTTTGCGGGCCCGAAACCTGGCCCGACCCCGACGACCGTAGTGGTTCCGCTTCCGCCTGTTCGCACACCGGAAGATAATGTTAGAAACTTTGGCGCACCGACAAGTTCTGCACGAACGGCACTGGCACATTGCAACACACACCACACCCCACACACACACACATACAGTGGCTTAATGGGCAGGTGTGAAGCGTGGGCGGGAGAATTAGTATTTGCGGTCCGTTTTTACCTACCTTTAGCCCTCGGAACCATCCAACACTTTCCGCTTTCCCGAATTTCAACTTCACTTCAATCAACGCGTGGCGTGTTTGTATGTGCCAAGACCTGCTCCTGACTCCTGCTGTGGGTATGAGCTGTTCGGTGGATTTTTCCTTCTTACTTTAACTTCCAGCGCTTTGAGCCACTCTCAACCGACCGAACGTGAAGGCTCATGGAGGCTTTAATCAATAAAAACTTGATAGTATCTCTATTTACGAATTTACTCCACGAAAAAGCCCTGATGAGCGGGTTTATTCTCTTGCAATGATTATAGTTATTCTAAATAGTTATAGTTACATTTAGAATGTTGCAATTTATAGGCAAAGATATTAGATAACTTCAGAACAGTCATCAAAATTTGTCTACATAAAAATGTGTAGTTCTACTTTAGTAGAACTCTAGTTTTGCCCCGATGTTTGCTGCATGAAACCCACCGTCCAACTGTCATCCGTACAGCAGAACTTATCAATTCGTGCATTTCATCGCTGTTTGTCTTTTGCTGAGTGTATTTGTGCTATTTTTCTTCACTACCCATTCACTTCACTTCACTGTTAGCGATAGTTGCCAACCAACATGCTACACCCAAGGACACCCAGAGCCACATCGCTTCCTACTGCAGTGCTACACAGTGGGTTCAAGTGTGGTTTCGTGTCTCGGGCGTGGATCAAACCCGTGGCACTGCACTGCAATGAATATGCAGTTTGATTGCTTCTTTGTATTGCGAAAATTGAATTCCACTGCCAGTGTACCAAGGCGGCACAGCTTGGTACACAGCGGAATCACCGGAAACAACACAACCTCCAAAAACGAGAGCAACCAACACGCTCACGTCCCCAAATTTGTTTTGCCATTCGGAATACTTCCGAAAGATTTGCTTTACCATTCCGCTTTGAATTGGAAGTTGGAACAAAGCAAAAACACACACACACACACACACAAAAGAACTCTATCTCACAAAGCTGTCCAACCACCTTAAGAAACACGTAACGTTCCGAGAGAAAGAGACATAGACACCGGATCGAATCGGTGATGAAACACAGCGCGACACGACCTCACGGTGCAGTATCGCGGTAATGAGTGATGACATTAGGAAGGCTTCCCGGTGTACGCTTGGTGGCGCACGTTACCAACCGTGGCAGGAGATCCTATTACCTGTGCACCTCCGCATTACAACATTAACGGACGGCCCCGGAAGCGAAAGTTGCAACACTTTACTAAAGTATGGTAATTTCCTGCCGCTCAGGTTTGCGGGCCCGAAACCTGGCCCGACCCCGACGACCGTAGTGGTTCCGCTTCCGCCTGTTCGCACACCGGAAGATAATGTTAGAAACTTTGGCGCACCGACAAGTTCTGCACGAACGGCACTGGCACATTGCAACACACACCACACCCCACACACACACACATACAGTGGCTTAATGGGCAGGTGTGAAGCGTGGGCGGGAGAATTAGTATTTGCGGTCCGTTTTTACCTACCTTTAGCCCTCGGAACCATCCAACACTTTCCGCTTTCCCGAATTTCAACTTCACTTCAATCAACGCGTGGCGTGTTTGTATGTGCCAAGACCTGCTCCTGACTCCTGCTGTGGGTATGAGCTGTTCGGTGGATTTTTCCTTCTTACTTTAACTTCCAGCGCTTTGAGCCACTCTCAACCGACCGAACAACAAAAAAAAAAGCTAGCTTGTGCATTTTCTGCTGTGGTTCAACTCTCGCACCTTTTCCTTCCCGAGGGATAATAATGTCCAAGAAACATGGAAAATTTTTCACCATTCCACACCACTACCCTAGCTGCTGCCCCTTTTCCGAGGTTTGCGAAAGGTGCGAAAATTGATTTTCACTTCACGCCATGCACGTCGCCGTCACGCTGGTGCTGCCGGGTGTACCGGTGGCCATTTAGTTAAGCAGGAAGTCAGGGCATTTAACATTGCACCTCGACCGAAACCGAAAACTCAACCTTACCCACGCCTTAGCCCTCCGCTACTAGCCACCTAATGAGGATAGTCCGGAGCAGGTGTAGCTGTCGTACATAATTTCCTGCACCGGGCATCTAGGTTTCGGGCGGCCCCGATACTATAAGGATTTTTTTTTTGCACGACGATAAGAAGTATCGATTAAATTTATTCCTTCATTCCGTCGGAATGATCGAAATAGCATCGCGTATTATATGGAGTTTTCCTTCACTGTTTTTTTCTTTCTTTTTTTTGCTTCGAACACTGCAAAACTCCCGCAACGGAATTACTTATAATTTGTTAAACGTTTGGCTGGCACAAAGCAACGAATAAATCGCTACGGTACCTTTTCACCGTTTTATGCACCCGGGGCGGCGTGTAGGTTTTTGTTCCCTTTTTTTCCGGTTGTAATGTCGTTTATTTAACATTTCCGGTTGGAAATGAGCAAACCCCGGAGTTTGGTCCTTCTGTTCTATACCGGCCGCTGGAAGAAGAACGGAACAGGTAGGAGGAGGAAAAGGTTAATGATACATTAGTTATTGCCATTTTGTTCAATCATGCAGTGTCGGTTTGGTTGGGCATACTGGGAAACAAAAGCTGCACAGCATAATGTAATAATTGTGTTCATTTTCATTCACTGATAGTTAGCGGGGACGTAGACAGATACTTTACCATACTGAAACTGTAATTATTTATACCTAATTGGGTTTCATTTGATCCTTTTTTTTTTTGTTCTAAATTTGTTCTCTATTTGAACTAATTTCTATATCTGTTTCGAAATGTAATCCTTCTTTTTATTTCATGCAACATTGGAGTTTCGGAATACATCATTAGTGAAAGAACGTGCGGCTTGTTTGTGTTTTTGCCTGTTACCATTTGCTTTTTGTTTTATTTTGCATTTTGTTCACTGTTTTTACTTGTCAGTGATTCTTTTTTCACTTTTTGAGAGTGACTGTGGTTTAGCCTGGTTTTTTATTTTTAACTCTCTAATTTTAATCTAGTTTTTTTTATTCTTGAAATGTAACAACATGAAAAACAAAGAGATAAGTTTTGGTCAATGTATGATTTTATATTTTATTACTTTATTTATTCATCATAACATTTTTTAATAGTAGTTTCAGTCGAATGATTCTGTTTGTTTTACTGTAATATTTAATTATATTAATTTCTTCATTGTTTTCAATTTATAGTACGCATTCTTTCGTTTGATTTTAGACCTTTTATTTCAATCATTAACATATCCACTATTAATTATTACAAATGCTGTTCTAACCACATTTATATGTATATTTCTGTTAAAGAATTTTATACATTTTATCTTTCTTTTGATTAAAAAATTGATTGTTTCATATTTTAGAACTATTTATACTGATTATTGCATATTTGTTTATTGTTTATTATGTTGTTTTGATCAATGCTTTTCATATTTTTTTCCTTTTCAGCGTTGTTCTATTATTACGTTAACTTTTATATTCATCGTTTATTTTCGCTGCATATTTTTGTGCTGTAAAACAGCGTTTAAAATAACTATTCCGTTCAGTTATAGCCTACACTAACTCAAACAGTGAAGTAAAATTTATAATGCAAATTAGACCGAATAACCTCAGCAAAGGTCCACCATTACTAGAAACAAAATAAATTGCAGCTTGTTGTTCTTCCAGCTATCAAATTGAACATTCTTTTACTTGACAATTAAAACTAATATATCTTTGAGCTACAAAACAAAAACTTGATGAGTTTAGTATTCTATCGGTTTTTTCCTTCTGTCATTAAATACTTATCGAGTGAGTATCTCCCGTGCCCGTTTCTTCATTTGCATAAAGACCATCAATTCATTTTCTTCATTAGTGAACTTAACCTAATCAGCGCCGTAACGCAATATCGCACCAGCTCACATCACGGGCATCCTAATCTAATCAACACACGCACAAACGGGTGTCAAACGGGATTTAAATTAGTTTTTTCACGCTCTGCCAGCTCACAATGGATCCGTACCCGTAAAACCGTGCGTATGCACTCAACCAACCAGCCAAAACCATCGTGCATCGATCCTTGCAAACAAAACACTACAAAACAGTCGGTCCGGTCGGATGGAGGCGCATTGTTTTGCCGCGTTTTGGTGGCGATAAGAAGCGGTAGTGTTGGTGCCCGGAGGGTTGTACGGTAGCGTTACGATAATTTATCAACCGCGATAAGCCAATAGTGACGCCGATCGTGCTGATGATGATGACGGTGATGATTATTATTATTATTATGCTGCCAATGCGACCAGGCAATGATGAGGCACGATTAGACGGACGGAACGCCCGAACACACGCCGTTGATAAGGCTAAGGATCAGCCTAATTCATTTCGAATTATCATTAGTGGCAAGACCGCGTGCACACACACACACACAGCTCCCCACTTACCCACTTCAAAAGCGTCTCGGTGGGTTCTGCGATGCGTGTGCGAATATTTTAAAAACCCTTTTTTAGCGAGCCCGCACGCACTACTCAAATTTCAACATTCTCAATAAGCTTTTTCAACACTCGCACAAAACTCGGTAAGTAAAATGGGAAAACGATCACCACCACCAACACCGCCATTCCAAGTCCCCAAACGTCTGGTGGGAAATGATTTCGCCTTTCAACACCAGCACGCACCCATCGGCCGGTGGTGCCAGAATGTCTCTCGTTCTCGCTCACTCTTGCTCTTCAAAATTTCGGGCAGCGTCACAGATTCGGCCGGTCACAGAAAGCCCGTCAAATATCGTTAAATGATTCATTATTTATGATCATCCGATTAAAAACCGAACACGATGCCGTTCGTTTCGCTACCAATTAGCTTAATTAATACGGCAACGGTGCAACGCGAGCAAGGTTCACGTCCGGATCGTTAGCGAGCCGAGCAATTGAATATATATGTGTCTGCTCGTTATTTTATTTCATCACCAGTGCTCGGTTCGGTTTTGCTGAATTGTTGATTCTTTGCTTCCATGTTGATGTGCCATTTTGGAGCCATGGGTATGAGAGGCTGTCTGTTTTTATAGCAATTTCTCCAATTTGGCTTACTTTCGTGAGGTTTTGCGTATTGCGCTGAATGTGAAACCTTTCCCACTGCACACACACACACACAGGGCTTGATGTTACGGCATCAGCTACGATTCGAAACTGCATAGTGCTCCATCGCGACACCATTTTCCAAAAATAAACTATAATATCAATGTGTTCAACAAGTAGGTTAAATAGTGGAAGCATAATTTAGGCCAAAAATTTGGGGAAAATCCCATGAATGATGCCGAAAGCTTTAGGTGCTTTTCACCCTCGAAGTATTACAAGGAACAGATGCAAGTATCACAATAGCAGCTCGTGGAATATATAAACGATAATACGGGGCTGTGAATAGACAATGTGATGAACCGAATACAAAACGTGGCTTAGTTGGACTATCTCTTTCCATGGCCACTATTTTGAACCATTCACTAAGCGTAAGCATCATTTCAACAATAGTTGGCATTAGCTAGGTAATTTAGTTACAGAGCTACGCAACATAATTCCGGGGAGGGCGCAAGCTCCAGATTGTAAGCAAAAAGGACTATTTTTAGGTCCACTGTTCTACTTCTGTTTTTTGAAATCTTTACGATAAGTACTAACTTTGATTATTGTTGAAGTGTTGTTGAATTGTTAAGTGGCCACAATTCAGTTTGGAGCTAGTGGAACAACTCATTTGGAACAATCTTAGGCAGTTTAATATGTGAACCTAGACAGTAAATAATGTTTTTAAACACACCAGGCTACAGTGACTAACATTTAGTCTCATTGTCTGTCTAACCTATGTAATAACGATGTCTATTTGGCCCAATACTTCAGGACACTGTCTTTTCGACAGAGTTCTTGTCTCAGAAGCGATTGTGAATGATGGGACTATAAATATCACATACTTTGACCATCGGGACAGGTAGTTTGAGTGAAGAAGTTTCCTCAGGCTGTAGTATGACCGGTTGGTAATAGGCACCCTCACGCATCACTCATCGTGTATCCTGTAGTCTCTGCTGATTTTTGACCCTAGATAGGTGAAGTTTTGGGCTTCGAAGTCTTTGAAGTGTAAATCAAAATTTATTGACAGCTTTGTAGGAAGCTCAATCGTTTGGCAAACTTCTATTACATGGAAAGCCTAGCACCAATGTTGTCTTTGTTACCTAAATATGCAGACTTATAGAAGTTCTACCATCAAAGAGTCTTGAATGAACCTACGTCTCAATAACCTCTCAATAAAAAATAATCTAAACGTACTTGCAACTTCTACCCAGGCTCCAAAGCCTCAACTTTATAGTTTTACAAAATTTGGGCGCTCTTTTGCTCTATTCCATCGCTCGATTCTTGAACAATATTTTGTAATGTTCATTTTCTTCAGATTTTCCAAGATTTTGATGAATATCCTGCTTTTTTTATATTTCGTACTTACGGCCAGGCCGTATATCTTAAGACTATTCTTAAATCTAACATTAATATTTCATTAACTTATATACTATCTGGGCGGGAGACATTTCCTTCTCCCGCCATTGAAGTGCACCTTATCCCGGGTGAGCTCGGTAGAATGGGTTGCAGGATGGGGACATTCCTCCTGATGGGTTTTCGCTGACTGGCTTATAGTACTGCGCGAACTTGCCGCAGCTTTCCAGTATTATGTTCTCGGCATGCTCATCTCATCGTCTGGTCTACAATATGATGTTGTAAACAGCGACCCAGTCGCCGGCGAAACACCTGCATCCGAGAGCTACAATAACTTTGTTAGGTTACCGCAGCATCGAACGCAAGCATCCCGCCGACGAAGGGGTCGCCAGCTACAACTTCAAGGACTTCAGGTAATTTTGACACCGTCTGAGGCCAGAAAAGCGACTGGCGCACATCGGGGTTACCGTGCAGAACATACTACAGTATACATAAAAAAAAACAAACAAACAAGAGACATAACAAACAAAGTTACACTAATCTAGACAAGTTAAAGTGCGTATTATCTACGGGAAGGGACATGGGAAGGAATCAAAGGGTGATTCCAATCTCTTTGGCGAAGTCGAACAGAATCCGCGCGTATTCGTAGTCCTTCCGATCCAAGATGTCGCGTATCGGCACTCCGTGGGGATCTTCCTGATGCCCGAACGGCTGACAGTAGTCCGGGTCTTGCCGCATCGAACTCCACGCATGACCAGAGGACGTGATCAAAATCGTGGAAGCCTTTGTTACAGCTACAAACCTTGGAGTCGGCACTGCCTACACGATGGAGATATGCATTCATCGCATAATGGTTCGACATGAGTCTAGACATCACGCGAATAAACGCACGATCCATCGGGAGCCTGTGAAACCAGGGACACCTGTGGTGAGATGGAATGTAGGAACCTCCCGAGTTCGTCCTCATCCCACATGCTCTGCCAGTGGGCACAGCTGTTGCGGGGTGCGAAGAAACTCGTGAGGGAGGATCGTCCTCTCAAAGAAGCTGCCCTCAGAGGCACCTTGTTTGGCCAGGGTGTCTGCCTTTTCATTGCCGGGGATTCATTTTTGTGTTTGCTAGGATTTGATCGTTTCTTCTACTGAAATGTTCACTCAACAACAGCTAAACTTCTAGACGGAGATTTCGTTGCAATAGCGAGAAGATTTTCTGTAATCAATTAAAACCCAAAGTTAACCCATACAAACTTACCACAAAACCACAAGAAAGTATAATAAAACCATAGAAAATCTCACCCTCTAGACATGTACCTTTACCATAAAGCAACACATAAACACACACTGCCCATGCCCATTACCATTAAACTTTAAAGCTTCTCCTAGTCGACCTTTTGGCACACACACAAAAAAACTCCTTAAACATTCGAACAAAATAATCCACCCATCCATTTTGTTAGCTTCTGACAATTTGGGCAGACAGTCAAGGGCACACAAACGTGCAAATTCGTCAAGGTATCGCCAACGAATGGAGCAAACATCGGTACCAGGAAAAAGACAAAACCCACACACAAACACACACACAACACTATGACCCAGCTTTTCTCATCAGAATCACCACCCCAAAAAAACGGACGCGTGGACAGTCAGAGAAAATTGAAAAAAAAAAACAATCTGTAAACCCTTTTCCACCGAAGCGCACACAAGGAGAAGAAACAACGGAGAGAAAAAAAAAAGAACACTCCACCACGATTTCGGAAGACAATTTTCTCTGTTATTTGCACGTGATTGGAAAGGAAGTGGATCGGTTTCACGGCTGACCGAACCCGGCCGAACATTCCAAACATGGGCACGGGAGCTGGGCGCACGATCGCACACATTTTCGGTACCGAGCGGTTTTGTTTTGTTTTGTTGGAGTGTCCCGTAAAGTTAATATTGGTCTTTTGTAGCGTAGGTTGACAGTTTACGCATCCCGGTCTGCTTCACATGAATGGTTGTTTGCATCATCATTCTAATTTATTTTGCTCCGTGTGGCTCCCGTGCGCCCGGGTAAGGATGCGTGCCACACTGTCGCAATGCCACGGGCTAGTGGCTATTTTTGCTCGATGTTTCGGTTTTGTTTCGTTGTGCAAGGTTGTTGGATTGTGCGGTGGTGATGACTTTTCTTCTGCGCCGAGGTATACAGCACATAAATCAAGCACAGAAGAATGTTTCCCATTTTCGGCTGTGGGTTTGTTGAAAGTCATCGATTTATTTTCAGTTAGGTTAGGGTCTTATTTCATTTCGTTGTAACAATTACTCTATTCCTGGTATTGTGGTTGCAAAGTACAATCGATAAAATGTGTCACCTGACATCACGTGTCAAGGCTGTAACGTTTAATAGTTGAACTGCCATTTCATGTTTTAAGCCCGCTCCACACGAAGCGCAAATCCAAGCGCAACTACGATTTTGCGAACAAAATGCTGTCAAATTCGTATGGTATGACATTACTGCCAGCCTTCGCGTTTTAGTTTGCAATCTAGTTTGCGCTTCGTCTGGAGCGGGCTTTAGGTTTCTAAAAAATAGACTTTAATCCAGAAAATTAGGATAGCTTTATGGCTTACTACTTAAAGCAAGGTTTATTTAAATATTTTTATAAACTTCAAACACGTATTGTATCGGTTGGAATAAAGTAATGACCAAAATAGGAATGAGACAATACTTTTTTTTATTTGCGCTACATTCTCTTTAATGTTCAAATGTAAATTTAAAACAAAAAAAAATCCTGCCTTTTTCACGAATTTCCACCACACAACAATTTACATTTAAAATCTGAATGCGTAACAGCCGCCGGGCATTGTGAGTGTTGGGTTGCGGTCGGGAAAACACGCACCAACAACGGCGCAACAACAACAGTAAAAATTCTCCCATCCCACTAACTTCCTAGTGGAGTTAATCGGATGGCACGCTGCGTGTTGAAGCAAAATGGGACCCGGCTGCTCATCGGTACATCATCAATAATTCGATCAATCCACCATAACTGATGTTTATCTTCATTACGATGCAAATCGGCATGAAGTACTGGGCGCCTCCATCCAGCACACACACGTGGTTTCGCTATCGCTAGTTCCCAAAGCGACCCCGAACGACACTAATGAAAAACGTTACCAGCGAAGTGCACCACGATTGGGGTTTGGAAAAATCACTCGTCCCGAAAAATATGCACACGAACACAATTATCACAACGTACCGACGTGCCACCCAGCAGGAGTGGCATTGAAAGTGGTACTTTATTTACGCCATTACGCCGCCGCGCAGGCTAGGGATAGGCTGAGTTAATGAGAAGTGGCAGTGGTGCGGCCATCCCTCCAAAACACCACTTCGTCGGAATCCTTCGCAGTAATTAGTGGATGAAAATGGAATGCAAATCATGCCGGCACTGGTGTACCGCAGAACTGATGAAGCCTTTTTGCGCCGGCAATGAGTGTCCCGAGGATAGCTCACAGTTGGGCTGGGAATTGCTGGCTGGCGCTGGGTGCCATCTCCACCTCCAGCTAAGGTTTCGGTGACGGTGATGATTGTACGATGAGACAAACCGTCCGACGTCGGTAACACGGCACGCGGCATTTAGTTACTCCTGCCACATTGGGCCAACTGGTCTGAATGAAGTCATCTTCAATAATTCTAGCTTCCGTCCCGACGCGCAAGAGCGACGGTGACCGTCTTAGGGCACGTCTCATTATCGACCATTCGTTCCCGAGCTTCCCCACACCACAGTGCATCAATATTTATGAATACTTCTTCTGACAGCATTCTCCCAACGGGGGAAACGCGCGTCGTTGCCGCGTATATTTGCTACAGTTTTTTCCCCCATCAAACCGCAAACCTTTTGCGAACGCGAAACGATCGCTGGGTGTCATAATTAGTGCACGATAAATAATCTAATCTTACTCGTCTTTCAGAAGCCGGCTGAAAGAAACGCAAGAAAAACAGTAAATGGCAAGAATCGGAAAAGCGATGTCTGGTGGTGCCGGATCCATGCAGGCGGAACCGACATCTAGACGGCTCGAAATGCCACCACCGCACAACACCACCGAACAACACGTTCAAGGATAAATAAACGCAAACTCGACACCGGACGGATTTCGGGATCGAAAAACACAAGGCAGGGGGGTTCAATTTACAGCACGCGGAAAAATCGTTTCTACCACCATGGCCACAAACTAAACAATTTAAAGACCGGCACAGACACACACACACACACACCGAGACAGGATGTGAAAACGATGAACGGTTCTAGCGCAAAAAAAAGACGCCCCTGCCCAAAAGAAAAAGACACACGCCATGAAATAATTCCCAAATGGGAGCAGCGAAATTAAATTGCATATTTCATAAGGTTGGCAGGATTTCACTCACTCACTGACTCGAATGAAGCGTCGTGGAAAAGCGGGAAAACGCACACACACACACCTGCACAAAAGCATCACGCCGTACGTGCGAGAAAATAAGCAATCTTATATCAGTAGTAGCAGTATCGCCTATTTGACGTAAGGATTCCGTTCACCTTGACTTGGTTGCCGACTTGGTGCAAAAGCGAAAGGTTCGATGGGCTGCACAGGCAAACATATTTATCGCCTAATTATTACGTGACGGCATTATTGAGTGGGTGTGTGTGTGTGGGAAGGTGTCATACCTGCTATACTTTACTAGTTTGGTACGTTTCTTCGTTTAGTTCAATGGTGTAATCTTGCCGTGGTGCCTTAGCGTATTAGCTTTCGTCGTGTTTTATACTCTGGGCATCATTTAATAAATTCAATCAACAGGATACTGATTGAATGGCTTGTAGTTGTAGGTGAGAAAATTCCCACAAGAAATCTGCCTTTTATCTAAATTTTACTAAAAGCTGATTGTGTGTCACGGTGCATGGATGTGAAGTATCGAAACAGAATTCATTCATAGAGATCGCTTGATGAGAAGGCTTGCTCACTCAACAGACAGCATCATACCTCCCGCCTCCCGAAAATAAAACGAGTCTTAGACTAAACTGTTGACAGAGTATGGCTGCTTCTAAAGTTATCGAAAATCGGCTGCAGATAAGAATTGCATTGTCCGAAATGTACAGATGTCATAGAATTACCAAATCATTTCATAAAAGTAGTTTGAACCGCCAAGTCCATACAGATCACTTTTATACGCTGAAAGATGCTGATTAGCACTAACATTACTCTGAAGGTAAACGATCCCTAAGACTACGGACTACCCTACCTAATCTAGATGAGTTCTCCAAGAAAACAATGTCCATTTTTCTAATTTCCAACGATGAACACCAACTTGGAGCAAGGTAAACCTATATATTTCCTTGCAAGTCATTTTAATCAACTTCTTCTTTCTTTAACTTCCTTCTTCCTAGGCTACTGTCAGTAGCAGATCATGCAGCTTTGAAGCTATACCAAGGAAAATCTGCCAACGAGAGTGTTCAGTGGAGATACATAAGCCGCCACAGAACTTTTTAACAGAGGTCTCTTTTCAATTCATCCTTGAAGTTAGCTAAGATATTGAGTGCAATTGAGTCTAGCTGAGGCCCCATACGAGATTCCTTGAAGCAGACCCCTGGTCGTATAACAAAGGTGACCTTAAGATCTTGCCTAATTTCACAAACCATTATTATAACTCCATTAAATGTAACTTATTATCATCAGATTATTATCATCTATCAGATCCATAGACTATTTTCGATTTAATCTCAATTTCAATAGGAATTCTTTTCCCCCAAAAAAGCAGAGAGAGTGTCCACTAGACTATGCCGTAAGACTCAATTTCCCGATTTTTTGCACACATCCAGCGGTCTATAAACACACCCCTTATATTGCGTACATCCTTGAATCATGTTGCGTAGAACCATATCCTGGACCAAATTAACATCCTACAATTCTTCATAATCAACGCGTGGCACACTGAACCCTTTTTTTGTTTGCTGGTTGACCCTCAGAACAAGGAAACCCTCCCAGAAACAAACAGGAGAGAGAGAAAACTCATTACTAATATTGTTTTTACTCACGAACGGCAGCACCAGTGCGGTGCGTCGTCTACACACACACACACAGGCAGGCTAATTAATAATGCTTTCAGCACCATCCCATGTGGGCCATGTGGTACCCTGGGTTCATCATCATGTACAACGATCCATCACATTCTATTTCGATACATTAGAGCGAGCCTCCACACATGGTATGCTTCTAGCTTTTTTTCGGGTCTCTTTTGTTTTTGTTTTTTGCAAAAGAATAGAACACACTGCGTGACTTGATATGTTATCGACACTCACACAAATAGATGCGTGCGAGCAAAAAAAGTAGCTAAACAGGCAAAGAAATAGTATTTTTACTAACTTATTTTTAGTGCAAGTGGATCATCTTTAGGATAAAAATACGTTTCTACTTATAACAACTTCTTCCATGAAGGAAATATATCCCAAAATAACATTTCGCAACCTTATTCTAGCGACCTATTAGCAATAGCTTGTAATGCTCCTGTTTTTTCTTGGCTTTACTTTTATTTTTAGTAGTAATTATTTCATCCATGTCAGGCCGTCCCGAAACAACAGATCAAGTTTGGTGACTTACAGCAAAAAGGATTTGGCTTGGCCGGGCGGTATTTTTATCCCACCGAGCGAGTGCGTCCCGCACCAGTGTTGATTGTTTCTAATGCTAAGAAAACATCCTTGTTTTCTCTCCTGCCTGTGGCGTCCTTCAGGTTTCCGAAGTGTTCAGGCACCGGTTGAAGAAAACCTCTGCCAAGCCATTCGTATCTACTACAGACACACACACACACACGCAGGGCTCATCAGGATGGCGTAGCACACTGTCAACCGCAGACTTTACAAACATTCCCGCTATTCCGTGCGTAGGCAAGTGTTTGCTGACGAGCGAAGAATAATGGATGATTTTCGGGTGAAGGCAACACTGGGGCAAAGCCGGATTTCTAGCGCGCACATCCGTACGAAATGAGCAAACCTGGTCTCGGGGAACTAGGGAAGCAGTGTGCCAACCTACGAGTACGCTACTTGGCGCTTAACGACGCCACCAAAAGAAAACAGGGAAGCGCGTGCATGATAGATAGGATTCTACATGTGCCTGTGTGTGTGTGTGTTTTGTGCATATGTGTGGCACAAACAAAGTTGATGAAGAGCCGCTTTTCCCGGTACATGAGCTTCCCCCTCCAGCAGACATTGAATGCTAGCATTTACGTGGAACGTGTGCTCCAAAAAAACACCAGTTCCACCCATTTTCCCAAGCACCACCGAGCGAGAAAGCACAAATGAATTCAATTATATTCGTACTACATCTGCTTAAGCAATGGCGGCAAACGCAGCAGTAAAGTAGTAAAAAGGAAAATTACACCTAATGTAAACTAAACAAACGACACAGTAATCCCGCAACTCTAATCCTGCTCATAATTTAAAGAATTAAAGGATCGTTCTCTCGCACCGGCACCAGCAATCGTAAAGTTCGTCTGAACCACAGCCACACACACACACACATACTGCTCTGAGAGAAAGCTGATGTAATGCAAGGTAGAAGGCAAAGCTTAAGCTCAAATGGATGACGCTTACCAGGGAAAATCCATCCAGCAACACGTTAATCGCATGTAGATACTGCTTTCCACTAATTCTCTTATCATTGCCACGCTTCAGACAAATCACCATCTTCGCCCTTCCCATTCAGAGGACAAAAACACAATCACCATACAGCGGAGAAGAGCAAGAGAGAGTACGAGAGAAAGTGGGAAGAGGGAAATGGGAAAATCATCTTACTGCATGACGGTCTTGCCCTCCCGGAACGGTATCCCTTACCGTTTTAATGCCCGCTCATCATTGAGTGTTTATGTGTGCACTCAAAAGGTTTTGCTGGTGTTGGAAGCGTTGGGAAGTGCGATGCGATGTCCGATGGTTCGTAGTTGGACCGATCGGTATCGGTCGAGAAACAAAACAACCAACCACCAATCCTCTCCCACACACCGTGGGGGGGGGGCGGAGATCCGCTTCAGTTAGTTCGACTTAACGGTTGATTTGGTGAGCACTTGCTTTTCCGAAACGAATGGGATTTAGGGTGCCGAGCGGCACAAATGAATGTGGGAATGTGGAAAGATAGCGTGCATCTTATTCATTGTCAACGGGAGGGAGGGTTTGGAAGGGCTTTTTTATGGTTTCCGTAGTTGTTCGTAAGGCTTTCCACCTAAGGATACAGATTTAATTGCCTCGCCTTTATCCATCCCACTGGTTTTGTGCAATTGTAACGAAATGTTGTGGAAAAAAAAACCTACAAAACAATCAACGGCGAGTTGTTGGAGTGGGAGGCGAATGGTGTTTTGATAATGAGAGAAAGAACGAGAATGTCATATTTATTGAAACATCATTAGCAATTATTATTTTCTTTGTTTTCCCCTTAATTGAAAAGGACTTTTTTGTAAGAAATATTGCTTGAAAGAAGGTTTTTCCCGTTTTCGTTTTGTTTAAATGTAGGATGACTTAGAATTTGAAGCATGAGGACTTACAATTAATTTCAATAATTACTACTTAAAATTAATAGTTTCTAATACCTCTTCAATAGAAAACATAATAAACCAATAACAGAGCTTACAATAACTTCCTATATGAAACCTCCATAGCATGTTTCTTAGTTTATCGTCCCATCAGCAATAAAATCATCATTTTATGCCAAATTAGCAAAACTAGAGCAAAGAAAAGTTTTATATTTTATTTAAGAATATCTTATAAAAATAAGTATATTGTATTATTCATAAACAAGCGAGAGCAAAGCAACGCCAAAGTAACGCTACGTAACGCTATATAAGTCTACCTGTTTCAGGTTAAATCCACGAGCAGAGTGAAAATATATGAAAATTGCTGTCAATGAGAAGTATCGAGAGCAATACTTCAGTACTTAAGTATATAAATTTTCTTTGTTTTTGATGAATAATTAACGCTTTGATTTAGCAAAGTACAAAATACATACCTAAGTTTCTTGAGAAATTCCTAATAATTCTTATCTATAGCCATCATACTATAGCGGCGGCCCGGTGGTAGTTGCGACAGCTTCGCCGGTCTTCACACGGCAGGACCTGGGTTCAAGTCTCATCTGGGCCTTTCCCCCATAGTGAGGACTGACTATCGAACTATGCGGTAACAATATGTCTAGTAAGCCAGAAATGGCAGGCATGACCTAAGAGGTCGTTAGGCCAAGACAGAAGAAGAAGCCATGAAACTATTAGCTTTTACCTAATATCCTTTTTTAAAACAATTAGAGCGAAATAACCGAAATTAGTTTGCTTAAAATCACATAATATTCACCTTAGTATCCTTATTTTAAATTTAATTGAGTTTAAACAGTATAAATTATGTCTCATTTTCATAGTACAAAGACCGTTACAAATAACTTAAAGCTTCCGGCGAATCCCTTTTCCTTTGTGCTGCCCGGTTGCCTAATGTCAGGCGTAAACACTTCTCCGACAGAACAATAAATTACTCTCCGGCAAAGCAAAACTGCTGACGGACTGTTATCCTTTGTTACGTATTTGTTCACTTTACCGGCTCATGTTCATGTCATAACTTCAAGGACACTCATTTCCCGGGGCACGGTACGCTCATTAGTAAATCACGCATTTGCCCGCTGCTGCGTGCTGCATCATCAAAGCCACGGGTACAAAACGTAATCCCACCCGTTTAGCTATGTCACACGCGACGTTGCATATTCGTTGAGAAAACTGCATCCAGCGAAACAATTGGGCGAAAGGCGGCAAAATAATAAATTAAAATCAACAAACACTGAAACAATCTCGGCACCGGCCACGATTGTACTGCCTGACTTTAGGGGATCTGTCGCGAGGATCGTGTACGGTCGTAGTTTTTCTTTTTGCTTCACACACAAACGTTGCTTAAACCAGTCGCAACCACCACTCAATGAACTGGGTGGCTGTGGCCGTTTGATATGCGAGGTGCAAAGGTTCACCGTTTCAGAAATACGCTCTATCAGTGGTTGAACACTCATCGAACCGACGAGCCCTCGGAATGGGAACGGAACGTAAAGCAACAAAAAAACGCACACACAGAGCTTTGGAATAAAAATTTAAAACCCAAAATATACACACAGCTTCGATCCGCGTTGGCCAACACACCTCGGCAAAGCCCGAATCGGTCGTACGGTGGTGTGTCCGTTCTGCGAGCATCACCGAAATGGAGCGGCCACACAAAAAAAAAAGCAAAGATGAGCACCAAACAGCAACATCAACAGCAAGCGAAGGATAAGGAGGAAGAGATGGGGGAGAGGACACAAGGTGGAAAAATAAAACCATTCCACGCATAATAATGAGTCAGCAACATTCGGTCAGCGAATCGTGGTAATCTGCGTGGACGCGAGATTTTTCCATTTTTAATTTCACTGTCACTATCCATTCAGCGGATGTTATGGAATGCTCTTTGAATTGATTTCCTCGTTGTTGCTGTTTTTTTTGTCCCCAGAAAAATTTGCATTTTCCGCTTCTTTTTTTGTTTTGTTGCTGTTGTTGCTGCTGTAGTAGTTTTGTTTACTTGATACATTTTCATGTTTTGCATTATTTTTAAGTTTTGCTGTTCGGCGTCACTTGTTTTGCATTTTTATTTGCACTGTTGCTTTTTTTTCTGTACTACTTTTTTACTGTCACGTTCAGATACAGTTCCTGTGCTGAGTTGGGATTTTGCACATCATTATAATTTAACCATTACCTCGTGCGTGTGTAAACGTTGGATGTTCCCGTAACCAAACACGAACAGGCTGGTATTAGTCACGATAAATGCGAAAGCTCGGCACAACGCATAGTAACCGGCCAGTATCGAACCGAGTTCCCGAACGAATAAATAAAAGAAAAACCAACCTACACCCCGCCTTCCACCCCTTCTTTCTCCTCCTTTCAGGATATGTTTTTCAAGTTTCAATTAAAAACGTCTTCACTTTCGACAGATGTGATTCTCGCTGCCGGCCACAAATTGGCCAACAGCTGCAGCTGCACCAACGCCCAGCCAAAAACACTTCCGTTCTCCCGAGAGGTGGGGGGGGGGGGCAGGATCGTGAAAAAAAGGTGGTGTGGGAGGAGAAAAACCGGGAAGGAAAAGCACTAGCAATATCAACTGCAAAAACCCTTCCGTTCCCCCGAGAGGTGGGGGGGGGGGGCAGGATCGTGAAAAAAAGGTGGTGTGGGAGGAGAAAAACCGGGAAGGAAAAGCACTAGCAATATCAACTGTGCCCGATGCTGTTAAAATGCGGTGGAATGGCGTTAACGCCGCTTGTCACACTACGCCGTACATTCCCGGAGACCGAAAACCCACACCGCTACTTTACGAAAACTGTATAATGAAATGAAAATTTTCGGCATTCGACCCCCTGCACAGTATGCACCGGGTGTGGCTGTGTGTGCGCGTTCGAGAGGGTTGTACCAACTCCAGCGTGTGCAGTGTGTTGCACACCGAACGATCTGCTTGCTGTGACCCGGGGCACGTCAGTGGGTAACGGTAGTGATGGGGCGCGATACACGAGCTAGCAAACGATCTCAGACGCAGCTGAAGGGATGAGAGTAAAGGGAGAAGGAAAATAAAGGGGAGCAGAAGAAGACGGAAGGTATACGAATTCGCATTCCGTGCTTGGATGATCCTGCACGCAGCAGAAACATTTCATGCGATCCCAACCCTCTAGTGTGTCCCATCCTTCAGCGTAGTCCAATCCCATCCCCCCTCCCCTACGAAAATGCTCCACTGAACCGAATTTTCTTCGAACGAGCTTTCCGGTTTTGGTACCGCCTCCCCGGAAAAACGCTACACTGTTTCCCGTACTGCCCGGTGCTGCTTCGCTTCAACGGCTGCTTTTGCTGAATCAACATGATAACATGAATTATTCAATTTGAATTTTCCCAGTTTTCTCAGCGCTTTCCCATCTACTACCCATTCCCTTTTTCCCCTTCGTTCCTCCACCCATATTAACCCCTTTTACGGTTGTTCGATATCTACAGTGACGACGTGTACCGGCGATGAGGAATTTCACTCATCTGCTTCGCTGCTGCTACCATCGCTTATCCTATGCGGCGCTAGCTTAAGACCCCACTCTCGACTCGACTAAGTCGCACCCGTCTTACTTCCCTAACCCCTCCCTTTTTCCTCCCCCGTTTCAGTTCACATTCGGTTGCGCATTTTGCGATTTAATTGTACACGATACACATCACGATCATCGGTACGGGTCGCATACTTTCCTTCCGTTCTGTTTGTGTGTTGTGGAAATGCACATCACAGTTTTGGTAACACTGCTCACGAAGGGGAAATGGGAATGGGTAGTAGATGGGAAAGCGCTGAGAAAACATGTAAAGATCAAACAAACAAAACACGACACGGCACGATGCGGATGGAACGGTTTGGCTGGTAGCGCATTACGAGCTTGAGCTTGAGTGAAGTGAGTAATAAGCGCATAAGTGTCTGGTCCTGGGTGTTTCCTACGAATCTCGAACGCTTCTTGTAGTTTAAATGGATTTTAAAACCTTATCGTTCGGTTCTTTTTGCTTTCGCTCCCAACTCCACCACCAGTGCATCGAGAGCCACGCTGGTATTGGGGAGCAAAAAAAAGACACCACCAAGTCGAGAGTGTCATCGAGTGTCTTACAGTCTACTTACGGTGTGTTCCGTATTAATTTATTTCTTACTTCGTTTCAGCGGACTACCGGTGGCTGCGACTAAACTGAAAGTAGTCGCTCTAGTACCGGCAGTCAACCCCCTTCCCCTCTTTCCTTACACCCCCCGCACCCACCAATCACTCTCGTCTGGCTGCCAGCTGAGCCAAAACGAATTCAATTAAAACAAGTCCTATCAAATTTACAATGTTTCCGTCCGCTTCAATCTAACCCCGTGCCAGCCGGCAAAAGCGCTCACCATCACCTGCTAAGATGATGAGCTCCGAAGGGAAAATGTTGTAAAACTGCTACTTTTTACTCCCTTCGCCCTTCGCACTCACCCCCTAGCCGTCTTAGTCTAACGAAACGGATTCGCTTCAGTGGCACCCACAGCCACCCACCGTGCTTGTCGGATACATTTTTGGTAACCGCTTTTTGCAGAACATCGCTCCCAAGCATCGCTCGATGGGCTGCTTGATTCCTTGTCAAACCCACCCACCCCCACACCTCAAAATCTACTCCCCACCCTCCTTCCCAAACATCGTCAATGATCAAACGAAATATTTTTCGGATTTGTCGACCTGCTGGTGCTGCTGGCGCTGGTTTTCGGAACTCAATTTACGTGCAGACAGGCCAAAGCGCCCGGTTCGCCTCGGTCGGTCCCGGAATAATGGACAGAAATTAAGCTTGCCTACGGTCGTTCATCAATTTACGGTGAATTTCGATCGACGGCGAGCAACGAACTTAGCTTATTTGCGGAAACGCCGAGCGCCGAGCGGGCAAGGTGTTTGCTGTAAAATGGAAAACTCACCGCCCGCCTTTAAGTACAATCGTTGCTATTGTTTGTTGCGAAACAGGGGTGAAACTCGCGGTGTCGCAATTACTTCCAGCTGCAATTTTACGTTTTGCTAAAACTTTGGGGTAATTTTATTACACCCACTTTTATAATGCGCTTAATCAGTGCGCTTATTTCGAAGTGGAAAATGCTAAACAAGACATTAAACATCTAATTAAAGGGAAAGCAATTGAGTAATGTTCATTAGAGATTGTGGATTGGAGCGGTGAAGGGTTGAAACTGTAATTAGGTTTGGTCAGTACTTGAAGATTAATCGCTCGGTACTGCTAGTTTCCAACTACGTACAATACTTTACCTAGTACAAGATATAGTTGAATACTCACGGTATGCGAATTACAACTGACTGGCTTGAGTAGAAATGGTGTGATAGATAAGTAAATAGACTATCTACAGAATAGTGGAGAAAGCTCAGCTATGGACACACATAAAACACTCTACTTCTCTTTTATTTAAGTTTTTTCTTTCTCTTCAATTTCTCTGTCATAATGGCGGGAACTTTTCCATAACTACTTTGGCGGGGACTCACAAAATGTGGAAGATTTTACGACAAAAATGTCTCCGTACCGAGAGTGCTCCGTCAGTTCTCTAGCTATTCCAGTGATTTGTCAGATCAGAAGCATAGCAAATTCTAGCACATTGGCATGCAACTCGAGATCTTCCTGTCCTAGTTTAGTTTGTATCTTCAGATCAGCAAATCTCGTCTTGTTCAATGTCATTTTTGTCTAGCATGTTTGAAAGTGTCTGATAAAGTATATCTTTTATCCTCAATGACGTTGATATTAAGTTTCGCAAGGATCGTTCGTAATACACGGCGTATCATCTGCCGTGAAAATTACGATGCACTAGACAAAGTTTTCCATTAATTCTCTACCTTTTCATGTATTTCTAGGACCTTGGTAACCGTCTGTAACTATTGGAGCTAATTCAGCATTCAAGGTCCATATTTGAAGTCCCTAAAACTCTATTTACCGATGCTCGAAGACGTTAGGAGTCTTTGATCAAATTTCTCTCATTACCTGATCTATCTACAACAGCAAATTCTCAGACATAGTGAGTCATGTTCAGGACCCTCCAGAACTATACTTCTTGTAAGAAGTTCCTGCAAGTTCTGGTGAGAGCTTAAATCGCAATATGCTTTAAAAGCTGACCTCTTTAGTGAGATAAGTAATGTCCCATACTAGTCATCCATGTCTACACTACACTAGTTCTTGTTCTCAATCAAAATCAAGTTATTACGGTTCTCTTTGGGGATTAATTATTGTTCTTCTGGGACATCTTCACATTAATACATTAATACAGGGATCATGGGATCTTATTAACCGATACAGGTGCGAGCTTTGGTTCTAGAAGAAATGCTTGGTGCTCAAGGTACTCAAGGTACACAAGTTAAGATAGTTTATTGGATACGGGTAGCCGAATCCCGATCTCCTTTTGAGGCTATAGGATTTCAGAAGAAAGACGAGAAGGTTAAGGAAATGTTAAAATGAACATATTCCCTCTAACGCTTGGAGCTGGTTGTGTCAACAAACCCTCTGCTGTTGTTCTCGATTATGATGATAATAGCTCCTCCAAATCATGTAACTTGTCAGCCAAGATGTGTCCTTCCCAATAACGTAGCATCATTATTGCAAGAAAATTTGTTAAAAGCAGTTCATAGAAAACGGTTTCCATCGCAAGAGTCAATTGAGAACAGTTAGCATCATCAAGGAACATTAAATTCGACTCATCGTCCGCTTGTGCTTCCTTGTGCTGTCCACTAGATTTCGAGAAATCATTATTAAGTGTGAACACAAAGCGAACATTAATAGCCTTCGCTTCGCCACTTGGCCCAATTGTTCCACGCAAATACGGACGATTTTCATTGAACTGTTTCAAATTTGCCAACTGCCCTCACCGTACAACATTCTAGCGCTGCCGAACAGTTCTCCAAGAATCGAACCGGCAAGACAGTTCCTGCCAAACTAACCAACCAACAGGTTAAAACGATCTCGGAACGAACCCGTGTGCCGCGACTCGGCAGCGTAAACGGGGAAAACTTTCGTAACACCAACACGGATGAAACTAAAACAATAAAGCCTAAGCCGTTCAATATCATTGCTGTAATGCACGAACAACGTCTCGGCAGGGCGCCGGCAGCCTGATAGTTTTGCCCCACCGGTATGGGCCCCGGTGTGCTCTTAATCTTTCGCCAAATGAACCTTATCGTTGTTATAATCACTTTTCTTTGAATCAATTGCCGTAACCTTTTCCATTCGATTACTTCATCCCGTGTTGCTGCTGCGAGTTCGTTCGATTCGCTCGTTCGCTTCATTTCCTTTTTCACACTCACGCACACTCACACACAGTGATACACACACACATCCGAAGGGTTTTCCGCTGGGAAGATATTGAATGTTTGCCACCTGGTATGGCAAGCCGGTACAATCCTACCGGGGCGGAATACATCCTTCCCAAGATTCCGATCGAGAATGTCTTCAGGTATTGAAAATTACAGAAGAAATTAAGAGCCCTCGTCTGGCAGCTGGTTAATTTATTCAATAATCTTCCCACCTTAGCCCACCCTGGGGTGGAGGGGGGGAAGATCTGATCTATTTACCGCCTTTCGTAGGCTGGCCGGAAGGTTGCTGACGATGTAAGTCTTCGTTTCACTTTTCAAAAACGGATCATAATGGCATGCGAGCACGAACGAACATCTGGCCATCTTTAGACCCCTCCCCCGAAGGATTGGAGGTTTGAGTTGTTTTCTTCCAAAGGGCGATATCGAATTGCCAATTGTTGGTTGGAATCACCACCACAACCATCCGCCGGTCCATAATGCATCGAGCAGTGCTTAATTAAGGAAATGCTTTGAAGAACTACCGTTGTTGAAGCATCGGACCGGAAACGGTACGGTACGACATCCGGCCAGTCCAGCACGGAATCGAATGGGGCCGGTAAACAAAGGTAGACGCTGGATGCTGTTACCAGCGACCGGATGGGACAAAAGCGGGGCGGTAGATACCAACCCCAGGGGCAATCGACGTGGACGATGTTATTGTTCAAATAAAATTGAAATTCGGTAATGGCGCAATGGGCAGACGTTCGGCGCTTGGAGGAGCAATCGGTCGTTCGTGCTACCGGCACGTTGATCCCTCAAATAGGCAATCGAGCTAAGCGCATTAAGCTTACAAAGAAAGCCCACCTGAACGTTTTCTGTACTTTCGATTTAGTGTTATTGTGCTTATCTTTACGCTTAAAAATCGATTTGTGTAACAATCATTCTTCTTTAAATCTCGTAGAATGCTTCCTGCCGGCTCACCTTATGGGTGGTGCGTATTGTGCGCCATGTTGGTGCAATCTTCTTCGGTGGTGAGCTTTAAATCCTCAAACCCGAATACGATTTCTTCGAACTTTATGCTTAAAGTTTCGAAATTTCCAAGAATTTATTGTTTCACTGACGAATAAAGGTGTTTTTCTCCATTCTTTATTAGAAACTCTTTCTTCTCGGGAATAATGTTCGCACCAGCAACCACAAGCTGCATTAGCGTAATTTTACCTTCAAGCCGCCGTTTGCCATGCAAATGAATCGGATGAAAAATGCCACACCCCTTAGTTCAAGCCGATTACTCGTCTGATGCTTCAAGCCGGCTTGATGGTTGCAAAAGTTTCACCTTCAAATCCGCTTAGTGTGCTCTCGTTCATTAACAATCAGCTTCTTACACGCACACACACAGCCATAAACACTCAAGTATGAAAGTCACTAAAGTTGGTCAGGTTGGTCAACTTGCCAGTTACCAAATAATGCTTCTTTGTGCAGCACATGGCGAAATGTTCCTCACAAATGGTGCTCTTTTGATTCACCATCAATCACTAACCGTATCGCATCCTCTGGAACGATTCTTTTTGTCTGTGTTTTTCATCCCTCACTAATTTCAAGGAAATGCTATCATGATAAGGAAGCTGGACAACAGCAAAAAAACAACTCTCCATACCTTGACAGTGGCATATGAAGGACCTAACAAATCACCACTCACTTTCTAGTACTTCGCATACGTTTCCTTCTCACTCGCTACAGCAAAAGTAAGGCAAGAGGGAAATTCAAACACTCTTCACTTGCCCCCTTGTCCTTTCCCTCTCCCCACCCGCCCACTACAGAGCCGGAATGGCATTTCGGACCGCGTGCAGGTAAAATTCACTTTACGACGACTTCCCCAAAAGCACACGAGCTCGGTGGAATGGAATCGGCTTTGCATATACAAACCACGGCACGGACTTCCTGCACACAGCAGGAACCTACATTTGTCATGCACAGGGCATCCCTTTCTGCAAAACCGTCCGCACTAAGAATTGCATTAAAATGCCCCACAAAATGTGAATCAATTATTCACATATCATTTCGTCCGTCAGTCCAGATTTTAATCATAAATGTGGAGCCGCAGCTCAACTCACTAAGGGGTCAGCTGGCACTAAACAGTGGTCAACATTCTTTGAAATATAACTATTTTTCGGAATTTTTAGCCTTGAGGGAGCTACGCTGCAATAACACTTTACTCGATTTTTTAAATTTTAAATTTTACATCTATTTCATCGCTAGAAAATAAGTTCTTTAGTTTGTTTTATCTTTACTTGACGAATTAATGTGTGTCAATTTCCTTAAGGTTTCAGGTTTTAACATATTCGTTTGCGTCTTATTTTAATTTTCATGTTTACTTTATTATTTTAACCTACCGTGAGGATTATGACTCTGGCAATAGTGTCGGAAATCAATCGCTATTGATCACTTAGCTAAGGGTCCCTTTATGCAGCATTACTATATTAAATTTATTTGTTATCAAACATTTTTTAGGTTTGTAAGTCACATAACTGATGACTAGTTTTACATTTTTAGCACAAAAATATAAAATTTATTGCTCTTTTCAATGAAGTACTGGGCGCCTCCATTCAAAACTAAAATATATTATATATTATTACAGCTTATATTGTTGGAAACTGTAAAATGAAAACTACATTGAAATAATGTACACAATCTTATCATCTCAACATTGTTTGCGTCATTTTATTAAATAATTTTTATTAAAAATGTCTTTGATTTTAGAAGATTATTTTCGATTTGTTTTGGGTTTTTGACCACCGCCCAATCCCACCGTGCACAGGGAGGGCGGCACAGGGAGGCATTGGTAAAAGCTACCGGTTGAGGAAAATACCGAACACAAAAACCGGAAGCCAGTCAGAAGAGTTTTAGTTACGGTCGAATCCTGCGGACGATATCTTCCGGCCGGCCAGTGACGCTCGTTGCCCCATTTTACCCCAACACCGTGGTGAGGACGGGAGGAAGGGAAAGGTAAAGCTTTCCATCTCCCAACCTACGGGGGGAAAAAACAGGTTTCCATCACGCAAACCAGATCAGGTACCGCGGGAAACGCTGTACAATGGACGGTTGGCACCAACCGAAATCCCAACCAGGTTCGGCGTTGATACGTCGATTTTACCACCGTGATGGAAAATCACCGTGTGTCCGCGATACAAACACACACACACATACAAGGTACCGTGAGATAGTTGGTGCACTCGACCTAATGGTTCCCGGTACCTGGCGCAAACTGACCAAAACACACCACACCACTCGGCTCTTTACACGCTCACAGATGGAAAATCAAACAACAAAACAATCTCACAGCAATGGTGGCAAAACAAAACCTGCTGGCCCAAAACCTTCTTCGCTTCGGACAGGGGTGCTGTTTTTTTTTTTTGCTTGAACGGTGGAACACATTTTTTAAAATGAAACCATCGACTTTTGCCAACTTGGCTGCTGCTTTCATCTTCATTTACCGACGGGACGCTCCATTTTGCTGAATGATGGACACCGACACGGTGGCTTTACTGCTGCAAAGCTTCCTGTTTCTGTGTCCGTACCTTCCATGGGTGTGTGCGAGAGGCAGCTTTCAGTGTTAGCCTCCATGGCCTACAATCGCACCCATAATTTGACACATACCAGCAGTGCCAAAAATGACCTGAAGTGCCCACACGATTTTTTTGTTGTTGTTTTTCGCTCGTCTATCTATATTTTTTTCTTTCGTTTGATTGTTCCACAGCACGGGTTTCATCCGTACATACAGAATGAAGTGTGACCACGTGTTAGCCACACGTCAGACTTGCGCGAGTGATTCTGAATCATGCTTTTGCTCGTTTTTGCTCGCCCCACACATGTATTATCTTTTCATTTTTTTTTGCTCACCATTTTATGCCAGCTTCGCTTTCAGCAACGTGTTTTTTATTCTTTTTTCTTTCATGTATGTGTGTGTGTGTGGGGCACTTTTTATGTTACCACCACCAGGCCATTACCCATTT
>KZ061548.1:169706-189811 GCA_002091835.1 Anopheles maculatus | reverse complement strand
GATAGGGTTGGATTGAGGATCAATGCGACGAAGACAAAGTACCTGATTGCCGGAGGCTCTGACCGCGAAAGAGCACGACTCGGAAGCAGAGCAGTTAGTTGACGGCGACGATCTTAATGTAGTAGAGGAGTTTTACTACCTTGGCACGATCGTAATTTCGGATAACAACGTAAGCGAAATCCGAAGGCGTATTGTTGAGAGGAATCGTGCCTACTACGGACTCCACAATCTCCTGAGATCCAGAAGAAATGCGCCATATATCGCACACTGATATGGCCGGTAGTCTTCTATGAGTACGAGTCCTGGACTATGCTGGCGGAGGACGTCATCTTCGAGCGTCGGGTGCTACGAACTATCTTTGGACGGTGTATGCGAGCAGGGCGTGTGGAAAAGGAGAATGACCCACGAGCTAGCTGAGCTGTTTGACGATGCAGACATCCTGACGGTTGCCAAAGCCGGAAGGATACGCTGGTTGGGGCACGTGATGAGGATGCCGGAATCATGCCCTGCCAGGAAGGTGCTCGTCAGCGACCCGTTCAGCACAAGCCGTAGAGGAGCACTGATTCAGATTTGAGGGATATCAGGCGGGGGTGAATGAGGACCGAGTTTCCTGGAGAACGATTGGACATCAGGCCTTTCAGGGGACTCCTTAGGAACAGGCCAAGAAAGAAGAAAAAGAAGAAGAAGAAGAAAAAGAAGAATAAATTTAACAACACCTTCAGTCTGCGAGATAAATGTGTTTTTGTTCATGTGCTTCTCGTTTTTTTATCTTTCTTCTTCGTTTTATTAATTTTGTTGTAAGTAAAGACTTATTTCACAAACTTACTTTCATATCATTTATATCATTTATTATCTTTTAGTTTGTCATTTTTTTCTGTTCTTTTTTTTCTTACATTGTTTATCTATTTTTTCTGTTTATTTTCTCTTTTTTTCAATGCAATATCTGTTCTTTTGTATGTTTTATAACACTTTCTTCATGTTTATGTAGCTTACATGATGTTCTTAGCATTTTTGTATTATTTTGCGCTACTAATTAAAACTTTTTTTGTTACTTTTTACAAAACAATTTGGTAACGATGTATAAAATATTTAAACCTTGATTAAATCACCCATAATATTTTCACGAGAAGCTTTATTACTAACAAATAATAAAATTCCATGACAACACCAACAACACTGAAGTAGATTGAACAACAAAAATGGTACATTACATTTATGCCCTACTTAAGAGGCTCGTTTTTTTATCAACATAACATCATCATCGACACGTTTAGATATTTGTTTAGTCTGCCTTTTTTTTTAAGAAAGAATTTCTTTCCGTAACGAAGATGTTTGCAATTACTAACGATGCCGTAAAACACATTTCCTACAGCCTTCCCGGATCAATCGCATTCTCATCTGATGTGACAACTGACTATACTTGCAAGCAAAAACTACCCACACACATTCAAACCCTACGTCTCCCGAAACAAGCCTAATTCTCCTGAATTCCTGACACCCCGATGGCAAGGACGACGTTGGAAACCGGCACACACACACACACAGCACCTTAGCATGAGTCGGTGCTGATGGCCAACACACGGTACCGAAACTGGTGCCACAGCAAAAGCCTGTTCCCACACGGATAAGGGTAATGACGGGAAATTTACTTATCAAAATTGATATTAAGACCCCACGAAACATGACGCGCAACAACATGTCGCACAGCGTACTGTAGCACCGTACGGTATGTGCGGCTAACATACCACACCTGACGTTTATGCTTCTCCCACACGACACAACGTTCATAACATTGGAGGGGCTTTTTTTTGTTGCTCTGTGTGCCTCCGCGTCACGATCACGATTGAGCACGGCTAGCCGAAGAATTCCATTTTCTATAACAAAACTGCACTTCGGTTATGTGTGTTTGTCTGTGAGAGAGAGAAAGAGAGTGGTGTGGAAGGGATCTTTTTTTCGTTCAACCACACGCGATAACACAGTCAGCAAACTATGAGAAGTGTTAAAAGGAATAACTTTGATACAGCTGGAACCATACTATCGCTACGTGGAAGCTGAACAACTATTTCAGTGGAAAGTAGTAAACAAAATTTATAAAAATATTCAGAAACATATTAAAAACACAATCTTCTTAAGTGTAATCAACTTTATACAGGTGAAAACGACGAATTTTATGTAAAATTATAGTTCAATTTCATAAGACGGAGATCAAAAAAAGGATTCATTCGTTTAAACTATTTCGCATTGATTTTAATAACCATATTTAAATATAAAAATCAATTCATTACCAATATTACAACGCAATCAAATTTTTAATGACTTTCATAAATACTTTTATTTGGATCATATTAAGATTATTTAACATTTTTTAATTAGTATTTACTATTCTTGTAATGTTCACATTACATTTTATCAAAGAAGCCTCTAATAAACAATAAAAATTAGGTTATCTTTTTTGAAAAAGTCTTAAACTAAACTTAACAATCACTAAACTTTTTACATAATGTACGATTTTATGCAATTCCGATCGATTTTTTCAATAAAAACATAAGAAAAAAAAACTTTATCAAACAAATCCGTTTGACTTTGTCATGTGAAACTTTCTAAACATTTGCACTAATTTCATGAATAAAAACGTATTATTTCTAAACCATACTTCTTCCATAAAATGTTAACTAGAAAATGAATTTTAACTAAATCGTTTTACAACCTTCCACAGAAAGCTCCCGAGCGACGACCGAATGGTATGATCAGGAGTGTTCCGGCGAAAATGTTCACTTGATCAGAAAATTCTGACAAGCTGCTCCGAATCATCACAAAATATCGCAACCGCCCCCCTCTCTCACCTTACTCCCCGCGCTCTACTACGACAGCGACATGCGAGCTTCATTTGCGAAGACAGTTTGTGAAGTCGTTTTTTTGCTGCCCAACGAACACTCCGAGCACGAGCTGTTTGTCCTGTACATCAACCGTGCACATAGTACCGTGTGGCAAGATTGTTAGATTCGATAGAAGAAGAAAAATGAAGGGAAAGCAGAAAAAACGCAAAAGACACGCACACACACACACACATAGCCAGTATGTGCATACACATTTGCTGTGCCCTTTTTCGTCTTTTTTTTTTTGTTGCTTGTTTTGCACCCAAGCAAAACCATTACGACATTCCACATTTCCACTTTTGCCGAGCGTAACTCGATTCCTTCTGCTTGCAGTGTTTCGGTGTGGCTAGGCAGTAGCAAACGGTATGACAGAGGCATACCGAGCGTTTTTTTTTTTGGGGAGTGGGGGAGGATGGGAGAAAAACTCCTGACGAGCACGATCGTGCTACGACCGGTCGGAGAACAAGCTGGAAGCCTTCAAGTAAGGCATAACAGTAACGACGGACAGCTCTGGTGGTTCCTTCTTCACCGTAAAAGACACAACCAGCAACACAAGCGTACGTGAGCGGGTGAGTTCGGGGCTGGGATGTGATTATACAGACAACCAACCGAACCAACCAAACACACACACACACACGTACATGTAGCAAACATTCGCAACATCCGTTTACACCCAATCTGTGCCGCTGTGTGCCGTTGGGGGACAATTTTCCCAAGCGATCGCAAAAACCAGGCGGCGGGAAAGCGTTCACGAAAGCGCTCCCGCAACACGACACGCTCTGGGACGCTCTGTATGTGTGCACGCATACCAAACCCCTGCCGACAAAGAGGGGTTTGATTGTGGCTTCGACTTACGGAACGTAATATACACAACAACCCAACACAAAGACACGAACAACAACAAAAAATCACACAAATAACAACAACCGAACGAAACATTCATTATTGGTGAGCGAACGCTAAGGCCCTGTCCACACATCACTCTCACCAAATCGAGGGGTTCCTGAGCGCTGGGTAGCTGGGAGAACATTATTTCACTGCTATTCTAAATCCGACGTGCGTGTGAACGATGTTGCACCAGCCCGGTGAAAGCAAACTCTCCGTCTACGAACGTGAAAATCGGAATCGGGCGGCAAAAAAAAGCACACTCTGTTCTGCAACAAATGGGCTACAGAAGAAGCGCACTGTTCTACGGAGCCGCTTGCCGTTTTTGGGACTGGAGAAAGCTACGAGACAACACGAGACACATGTCATTCCGAAGGGTCAATTGGTGGAGCACAAACTGATCGAATGTGGCATTCGTGCAGATCGTGCCGTGCAACTGTGCGTCAAGAATGGATGCTCACATTTACAGCACATTCGTTACGTTTAGATTTATTACCCGGACCGGTTTATATAGCCAATTCATTCTTTTTTTCGCCCATCCGAAGAATATACGCAATCGTTCCAATAATATCCCCTTATTACGACGATTCAATCAATAAACCCCACTTACGAGAACTGTGCAATCGTAAGCAGATTTAAACGTTTGCAAATCACAGCCGGCGAAGGATGCGGTGACCACCATCTTCAGCATTCACCGAAACACTGCACTCAACATTATTGCTTTCCGTCAACCCATTATCCAGCGATCGGGGTAAGTCATTTCAATTAAAATCTTGTTCATTTGAAATGTGTGTACCTCCCCCCCCCCGGAACAGCAACGGGACACAGGCGGTGGGATTTTTGTTCGATGAGTTGTACGACACTGGCCCTTCTTAAAATCAGAGCCACAGGGAGTTGGGAATGGCGACCGAGCGACATGACATTGGTTTCCCGGGAAACACAAAGCTCCCGTACGTCAAAGATAGAACGGCAATTTTATTTTGATCGGCACCAGCCCTACTTATTCGGCGGGGGGATGAGGCCAAGTGGAGGTGAGGAAGAAAGGCTCGTGCTGTTGTGCAGGAATAATTGTACTCGACAGCAATGGTGGCGGTAGGATAAAATGTCAACCCGCCGGGTTCGGTAGCATATGGTTTGACAATATCGGCTAGGGTCCTGATAGCTCAACAAGTGCTTGGGGCAAAACATTCGGATTACACATTTGTGACGCTGCAAACGTTTGCTTGTCGTCAAAGCCTTTCTCTAAGTTTATTATTCTTATATTAGTGATTCCAGAATGTATAGATTACATGTTCATACAAATTTTCACAACGTTTCGTTATATTTACTAACATAAACAAAGTCAAGTAGAGCCTCAGTTATCCTGAGCTGGAGCAAAAATATTTGTAGAAAGATAATTCGCTTCCTAATTGGCTAATATTGAGAGCATTCGCTATTGACATCTGAAATTATGTCAAATCTTATGGTAAATTATCGAAAAAGTCACCAAAAATAGCTTCCAAATCACATCTTCCCAATTATATTTATAGTTGCTCGACTCACTCAAGGACCATCATTCGACATGATGTCCGACCTGTCAGTTTCCAGTAGACATATTCAAACTTTGACAGCTGATTTCGTCTTTATAGCTGAATCACGTCAATGGCAAATTAGGGATTTTTTTATATGGCGTGTCTTTCCAACTTACCATGAAGATTTCCGTCCCACAACACGTACATATATTTATTAAAATAATGATTTGGTTTGCAAGCAACAATTCGACCATTAAATACTCACACAAATAGTCCTTCCGAGAGGATTCTTCACAACGTGGCGAACAAATTCGAAGAATCTAATTTACGCCCAAGATCTGCCAAGAATATCGCCTCCGTAAAGAACACATGATAGTCGATTCCGCGTCACACACAGGAAGATGAGACTTCGACGACTACTAAGTTCGACACTGATATATCTTCCAAATAACCTAGGCGCTTAAGCTTAACTATCATAGGGTACGCCGTTTGTTTACTGATTAGGTTTTGGAGCATTTAAGAACAGACCCAAAAATTGCGGTCTTCAGCGACGACGCCCATTTCTTGATGACTTTGCTATACTTTACTGATGGGGATAAGAAATAATAAAACTTCTTCTTAACTAGCCACCATACTTCACATTCGATTATCTGTAAATTTTCCTAGAAGTACTTCAACAACCACCCGCAAAAGTAATGTCGAAGGTCATTATCAATCCATTAGAAATGTACAGCAATCAGTGATGTTGCCCTTAAAAAGCATACTATGTCTTGAGTGTCTTAGAATTTCCCTATCAATTCCTGGAACACTTCACTTCATGTAGCACGAAACCAAATTCAGCACATTATAAGAACCTTCAACATGTGGGAGTTTCCTTAAAACCGGTATTCAATAGCATAACTTGGTTTCAGACTTGTTGAGCTCGTCCCAGAGCGTTTCGGTCTACAGTCAAAACAATGTTCAGAGAAATGGTAAGATTTTCCATTTGCAAAGCTTAAGCAAGCTAAAGCGCAAAACACACCCAAAACAAAACGCTCCAGATTTTTGTCAATCTCGTAAGAAGTTGCACCACCAAGAACCAAACACACCGATTTCTCTCCGCGCATGATACTTACAAACAGCAAACGAAAGCTGTTTTTCTTTTCCATTCCGTTTGTGTTACGAGCTAAGTAGCTTACCGCTTAAATCATCGCTTTCTTAAAGGACGGCGTACTAAGGCAACCGCGCGCCGTCCGTATGGCAACGTGTCTCCATGTTTCGGTTCTTAATGTTTTCACACTTCCGAATGGAAGTGACCTGTTTGTGAAAAATTTACCGCACAGGAAAAAACAACAACCCAATTCCCAATCACCAGTGCTCATCGAGCCGTTTATAAAGTGATATCGAAAGTTCACCACTCGCACTTCAATTTCAACCGTCCGGGAGAGTCACCAAAGTCACTAAATTAGTTTCGAAATTGATTCGTGTGATGTTTTGCGAAGCGTACGAAGCAGCTCTCGTTGCTTGATTAAAATAAAACTTTGCTTTTCGGCTGGAAAATATTTCGTTCACCTTACCTTTTGCTCGTGTTGCTATAGCGCGCGCCATTTTTTTTCTCCACTTTGTTTCTTATTTGCTTCTCCTTCGCACTGCGTGTTGTGCTGTGTCGCTTGCGTAAAGTTCTATCGAGATTCGGTAGCCGGATCAGTTGGTGTATCGGGAAAGTTTCCACAACCAGTCCCAAAAATACGAGGCCACTTCTTCCATTTCCGAAACTAACAAGGTTCGGCGAATCTCACAAGCAGCATTCCCTAGCATTTCCCGAGGAACCCGGGAAAACCCAGGAACTCGGCGACAACTTTCAACCTGGTCGAGCGGAGCAACATAATAAGAGTTGATCCCTGCTCGTCAGCGTCCTCTAGCGAAGGTCCTGCGGTTAGAAAGTTGCACGAAGAAGCTCCAACACCAGCCCGGGAGACGATCGTCGATCGAAACGGATGGCAAAATGACTCAGAAATGACCACAAGAAACGATGGCTTTCGGAGGGTTTCGGTTGTCATGGCGAACGGTTTCCGCAGCACGGGACACTCGAGCACCATCTTTTTCGGTTCGCCCTCGTTACGATGCTTGTTGCAGCATGCCCCGAATGTGTCTTCTGGTGGCGCACACAAACACCGCTAAGCCCCACGCAGCGGGAGGATAACTATAGACACAACCGCAGACAGAAGTTCTTGTGTGACAATTATGTCGTACGAATTTCCTCTTCGCTCGAAAACTTGCTCACTCTTCCGGGAATGTCTGTGCGAAATGCGGCCAAACAAGAGCCGCAGATGGAAAGCGTTGGTAGGTGGGATGTCCTTTCTGCTTACTGCTAAGGAAACCTGGTGCTGCTGCTGCTGCTGCTACCATCATCAACATCGTAGCATCTCAGCTCAGGAACGGAAATAGAAACTTGAACTCTCGTGAATCTCGCTCGCTCCCATCCATCCATTCTGCCTAACCGTGCCAAGACACATTCCCGGGTCACCCGTTATCAGGAAGGGCGTACGGTGAGAAACCCCTTTTTGCCGATACCGAGCCCGCATGCATCCGGTACCATCCCGAGATCCTTCAAGTTTTTGGTTGCCGGTTACGTAATTTCGTGCCGGCCAAATGCTGGGGAGCATAAACTTTTGGACCAGTAACGACGGCAGCTAATATTGATGCTGATGAAGCCGTTGATGCTGATGACGGTGGTGTACGGTTGGCTCCTTGTTGCAGAGTGGGGAGGGAGGAGAGCGGAGAGGGTGGAGAGAGTTGGCATTGTGTGGAATGGTGGCTGCTACAGATTTCAACCATGTAAGTCACGTTCAACCGTATCCGCAAATTTCAAACTCTTCACAATTTCACTGCACTGTGTCAGAGGAACGTCAGGACCCGTTCGTTCACATCACCACAACCCCCTTTTGTATAGCCCCTTTAGAAAAGTACAAACACACACACACACACACACCAACATAAGCACACGTATAGAGGCACACACTCACACAGTCTTGTGCAGGCTTCAACATCTGGTACACAGTTCGGTTAACACCAATAGAGAGTCGTGAGAGCAAATATCGAAACAGTAGAAGAAACATTCGTCTGAATATGTCTTTTAACACACATGAAGTATAGCATAAAGTTTAAATATCTGTATATTGTTCTTTTCGTAACATAAAGAAACATAAGCTCTCACATAAAGCTTTTAATACTAAACGCAATTAATAGTTGAACATTACCCTGAGCTGAGCGCCTGATGCTAAATCCGGTTGATGAAATGCCACGTCCGGTTATCCCCATTTTCAATGCGTCCATTAAAATCCTTGCTCGATCCACCATTCTCTAGCTCAACTTTTTGACAGCCCACGCTTTGTCAGCAACTCAGCTGCATTTTCTACCGTGCTAAACCAAAAAGCCCGTATTATACCGGCTACCGTGTATGCGGGCAGTTTGGCCATTCTCACCAAAAAATAAAAGGAAAGTCGCACCTCAAAAAACCCTGTCATCGCATAAAACTCACACGTTTCGGGGCGAAGCTTGTTCACGTCCGTTTAGGGAAAAAAACCACATCAGGTGCAATTTACCGAACACTGAAACAAGCATTCATAATCGCAAAATGACGGCACAAAACGGTGCAGCTTGTTACCAAGCGACTCTCGCCAGCGCAAAGATGTACAGCCGAGGGTGTGCGTTGCATTGAATAGGTGGTTGTGGGTGATGTAAAACTCCAGTGCTATTCTTGGGAAAATAGGGGAAAGCACGGCAGCTCACTAATGAACGCTTGTGTGACGATGTGTGCATTGGAAATGTTCGATTGTTTTACACAACCACATCCGGTTTCACCGTACTGCATAATGAAGTTGAGGGCGTTCTACGAAATTGGCCATCAAACCCATCCATATGGCAACCATACAGGGGACGGTTTTGCGAGAAACTATTTTGTTAAGACTTAACGCTTGCGGAAGATTGAGTAGGTGTTGCTGTGCTGCCGGTGCAGAGAAATTTCCACTTGATGGCTTTAACTGTTTGAATAAATGATTTTAAATGACGATTCTCGAAAGGTTTTGATCCATAAAAAACACAAAATAACTTGATACGACCTGAAATTCCATCATAAAAATGGTAATAATACCGGCATCTCTGAATTTAAAAACTTTTTGTAATATTCAAATTGTTATTAAAATTAAAATATACATTCCTTTTCATCTTGACAACACACACAGTACGCTAAATTCACTTCAAATGAAATATCATACCGAAGAAAACTATCCTATTTCTTTAATTTTATAGCATCGATATTCCAAAACTTAAATCAATTTAGCTAACAGCATTAATATCCTTATTCATAATATCCACAACACATTAAGTGAAATGAAAATCTATAAAACAATTATTCTTCCCCGTTACAAACGGTCTCTAGTACTCTACCCACCTAATCGCTGCTATAAAACCACCCCATTTTGTCAATTGATTCCTGCTTATTATATCTTGCAACAACCATTGAACAATTAGAAAGCAAAACCACCAAACCGAACCGAAGTGATACAGCTTTTACGAGCGGCACAGTTCTTAAGCGTAGTGCTTACCCTTTACGATTTAATAAAGACCACTTGGAACATTAAAAATTTGCCAACCGTCTATTGTTTGGCCCCGAGCCGACGCAAATCAAACGCACGACCCTAGCCGATATTGTCAAACCATATGCTACCGAACCCGGCGGGTTGACATTTTATCCTACCACCACCATTGATGTCGAGTACAATTATTCCTGCACAACAGCACGAGCCTTTCTCCCTCACTTCCACTTGGCCTCATCCCCCCGCCGAATAAGTGGGGCTGGTGCAGAGTAAAATAAAACACCCGAAGCATGCAGCAGTAGCAGCAAGTCAAACGGCACACTGCATGTACGGCTTCCGTGTATGGGTACCGAAACGATTTACCAAAGCATCACGCACAATGACATTCGAGTCATGATGGATAAGACGATAAAACCAGCCACACACACACACACACACACACAGCCCTGTATACCGTCTAGCGCCCAGAGGCTATCGACAAATGGATCGGCCCTGATGCCTACTTTACTCCGGCCAACAATCCACCCTCCCGGTTGGAGAGATTATTTTCTGCCCGAAGCTTCGAGCTTTGTTCCGAAAATCATCTCCAATCCGCACCATCACAACAGCATAGTGCCGGAGCAGAACAATTCCGTTCACCCCATCCCCGGCACACAAAAAAACCCTCATCACCCAACGAACTGCTCGATTTACAAAACGAAAAGCAAACACGGGGCGGTATCAACGGGGGGGACCCCCGAAGGGGTCGAAGGCGCAATGGGTAATCAAAATAAAAAGGGCTCTGTTTTTATGTGAATTACAAATAAAATCAGTAATTTAGTACAATAGAAGCGGTTGGCAGCGGGACACACAGCACTAGAAGAAAACTTTTCCCCCGTTTTAGGTTTACCTCCGTTGCGATACGATGACCTTTTGCCGGGGTTTTGCTATGGCACGGTGCTAAGGACCGGATGGTCTCATTCCGTCAAGTGGTTCCCATACATTTCCCTAACACATTTTCTTCCGTCCGCTCCCTATCCTCTCCTGCGTCATCCGGTTAGGAGGTTAAGTAGCGGTCTTGGCCCATCCTTGTTCCGCGTACTTTCCTAAAGGATTTTATGCTCTGATCCTGCACGATTCGGTCCTTAAGACTCGCCTCGTATTCTTGCCGGTGCGTTTTTGGTAAGACCGAGTTGAAGTAAATTTTCACCTCCACCTCCACGGTACACCCGAAAAACAAAAGCTACCCCATACTGCCTTTGCTCGACACCACCGCCGGCCATACCGTACCTTGCACGTGTCCCATAATGAGACTACGGGATGTTAGATCGCGTCTGTGGAATTGCGTCATTTCGTGGTAAATCTTCAACAACAATCCACCGCCACCATCGTTCCGCGCGTTTTCCCCGTGTGGGGGAGAAGTTTTTCGGTAGGTGAAAAACGTGCAAGACCAGCTCCAAAGATAAGCGCAAACATCGTCCCGCCACACAATCGTCTTGCTTGCGCCTGTGAAGTTTCACAGCGTACCGCGTGAAAGCCTCTCGACTCGCCGCCAGTCCGCAGCATCTTAGAGTGCCACCGATTCCTTTTGGTTTGCGATTTTTGAACCAACGTTGCATAAAACTCACTGCCAGCACAGGTGAGACAGTGGAAAGATAGACGTACCCCGTACACTACCAGGCACAAGAGAGGCCGCTAGGGCGGAGGTGCAGGACAGGTGAGAGCTTAATTGAGAGGCGAACATAATGAACATAATTGAAAGAGAAGGCAGCGCGGGAAGCATAAAACGTAATTGCTATTTCACCTAGACCTGGCGAGCCCGTCTGTCTTTACCCTTGTGACCGCAGCCGCACCGCGTTCGTCTGTGCGGGCTGATATCCGGCCGACTCCCAGGACGAATCAAGGCATCCGTTCGGGGCGGCAAACCCGTACGAAACGCTACGAACCGTCGAGCGAAGAAACCGGAAAACGTCCGGGCCGTGTGCTCACGCTGATGAACGAGATCACATGTGCCGGGAAGCTTTCAAACGAAACCTTGCATTCTTTTCAGCAGCCAAAGCAGCCGGAGCAGCAGCAAAAAAAGGGGCTTCAAGTAAACGAGCTCGTTCTGCATGTAACGCCATTAGCACAAGCTAACGCCTTACATTCACCCTCCATACTTACAGGGGACATTTATAAACAGACAGTGTACAATTAGTTTATTAGGCGGGCAAAAGAAAGAAAAGAAAAACCACTGCTTCCCAGGCTCCCAACAAAGTTGATGTAGAAAAAGGACATTCAGGCATTTTAATTCAATTAAAAATTACTCCCACATTAACCGCTTCCTACCAGTGGGCACGTGTCGGTGTTTGTAATGGTTCCGTTGCCAGTAAAAAGGAAATGAAAATTAAAATGAGGCACTCCTTTGATTTTCCGATATTGGTTGGAAAGCAAATATTGCATTCTTGTGCGAAAAGTTATCAATGATGGCATGCAAGATGATTAAATTAATTATATGCAAATGTAGAATTATTGTGAAGTACCAGCCGTTTCCATCAATCACCAGTTCACCGCGATATTAAGTCTGATCATAAGCACATTCAGTTGTTGTGTCAATATACATAGTATATCAATTGTTCAATCAAATTTTCTTTCCTAATTCGTACTTAAACATTGCATGCTTCTTGTTATTGGAATCAATCGTGACTTTTGCTGAAACATTTGAATTGTTTTAACCACCTTCAGTAAACCATAAAGCAATCATACAGCAGCTAAACACTTAAAAGGTGTACTAATTCCAAAGCGATTAACAGCATACTTACTATTATGATAATTTTCTCTGTAAACCCTTTCTAAAACATTCGTTTCCTGTGCAAGAGCACAACCATTATCAACATGAAACTAAAATTCTTCAAAAATTTCTGTTTTGTAAAACCAATTTTATACAAAACACTGGGCGCCTCCATTACACCTAGCAGCAATTTAAAAAAACCACCAGGCGTCTCCATTATACGAAGCTTTTTAATTTTTAACTTAAATCTCAACATTTGCAACAATTTCTCAAGCAACAAATTGCAACACTTTTCGAAACCGAAACAAACAACCAGCTAAGCTACTGCTAGCGCACGAAGCGGCCCATTTGTCACACGAACAAGTTATCGCACAGCACACACGTAATCCCGCTTTTATCCGATGAATCATGTTCCAGCTCTACAGGGAGGTTCCCTCTTTTTTGTTTGCCATTTTTAGTTTAAGCTCCACAAAAATATTTCCAGAAAACTTTCCCCCCCCCCCCCCCTTAGCTTCCCAGCGAGCCGTCTAAGCGATAAACAATTACACCGAAATTTCTACGCCTAATTGAAATACGGCCAAATTCCGCACCGGCAGATTGTAGTGATGACAGCATTTATTGTACCGCGTACAGCGCGCACCTTCAAAAGCAAACGGTACCATAGCATCCGTTAGCCAAAAATCTGAGTTTGCTGCAGTTTCATACACAAATTTACGGCACCATTCGAGGTACCGGGTTTTTGGGCTTTTATTTTTTTTATTGGCGTTCCACTTACCACCAAAAGAGGGAAAAACCCCGGGAATCTGTGCACTGCTTTGGCGACTCGGATACACTAATCCTGCTCGGTACGAAATTGATCGGTACTGAAACTATGCACATTTATAGCGAGGGAACTTTTTTTTCGCTTTTAGCTTCCTTTACCAAGATTTTTTTAAATCATTTCCGAACATAACCAATGCACATTGCTGCCCAGTGTTATCCATCGAGTGGGGCAAAGCAATGGACGATGGATCGGATTGGATCGGAAACTCGAACGACCTGGCTGGAAGCGTCCAATTGAGCAACGAATTTCGGAACCTGTAAGTCCGAGTAAAGCCACCCTTAGGCCGTTTGGTATTCGAATTTCGTTAGACAAACGTGTACTATCGGACAATCCGTTCGCTAGCCTTATACACTCTCACAAACACACACACAAACCATTCATCCGCCGAAAAACAAATAGTTTTTGAATTGCTTTTCACGTTGAAATGATCAAGCGGGATGGCGCATGAATGATAAAAAAACCCTTGTTTTTGCTCTATTACATTCCATACGCTTTTGCTCTGGCAATTCCATATCGGTATTGGAATTCATCAGCAAACACACTCACACACACACACCCGCGCGCATGCAACATAGTTTAGGATATTTGGATGGTTTATTTAAATCCATCACCAGAAACGCTTTTCTGCAACCCCATTCAAAGATGAGCACAATGTGGAGTACAAATATTTTTATTACAAAACAACACTACAAAACATGTTTATACAAAAGACCGCTTCTGGCTGGGGATGTTTTTGTATTCTTTGTTCAAGGCTACTACTTCACTTTAACATTCTCATTGAATTGTATTTACCCACCGTTCTGGATCAACTCCCAGGGCAACGGGATAGTTGAGTTTTAATCGATATCGTTGCATCCATTTCAATTGAAATCTGTTCAAAATTAATGTTCAAAGTCATCATTCCGCATCGATGAACGCGTTATCATCGCTAAAGCATTTACAACGTGTCGATTTACACGCAACCCGCTCCCTCTGCAATCATATTCGTACTTACTTTTGTAAGTATATTTTTAATTCCACCTAGCAAACTTGCCCCACACAATCGTACGTTGTGACTCTATTTGCATCCGGGAAATGTAATCGCTTTTTTCTACTGTGTGCCACTGGCAGACTACAGCATCCGAAGAATCACGATATTTTCCACTTCAAAGCGCTTGCAAGCTCCAGAAAAAAACTTGCTAGAACCAGTTTTGAATGCTGCAAATCGGTCGACAGCAAGATGAACAGCGTGTACCGGGGTTTCCAGCCCACTGGAAGGATTTAAGCGTTCGACGCCGGTACGAAGAGTCGGTAATAAATAAACAGTTGAATAAAAACACACATACACACCATCCGCACGCAAATCCATAGCGAATGAAGCAGCAGGGCAACGGAACGAGGACGAAAAAAGCGAACTCTTTTACCCCAAAACGAACATAAGTGTATGTGTGTGTGTGTGTGCGTGGGCAGACTAAGCTGGCTCGGGGAGTTTCAAAGCACACATAAAAATATGTCACTACAGCAGCAGCAGCAGCAGCACAAACTCGACGAACATCGAATCGGTGAAAAAAAAAGAAACACAACATAAGTCGGTAAATTTCCGGCACGTGCCACCAAAAAGTGGGAACGCATCGAGCACAAGAAGGGCTGGAAGTTTGCAGATGCATTGCACTGTTACAGTGTGCTTCAAAATTGTGCATTAAATCATGTAGTATTCTTTTTCGCATCACGATAAATTATGAAAGATTTCTAAATTTCAAATTTCATTATTTTCCAGCCATCAATAAGGAATCAACAGCAGGCGTCAGTACTCTGGAAACAATATTTGGGAATATGCGTTTACCAGCTATATTCTAAGCTTTAAGTTTTCATCATTAATCGATCACAATCCCCGCCTAATAATCGCTAATGCATAATGATGAGCTGTGTAGAAGTAATAGCTGAAAACTAAATCGTCATCCTTTGGTAAATTTTTAATTTATTTTACCGTTACTCAATGAAAAACTTTTGGGAAGTGGCAATTTTGGGAAGCAATTATTCGACTCCTACATTTGTTTTGTTTAAAATAAGCTTTGAACATTTATTGCAGTTGATTTTAAACCCATACTCGATAAATTTTTACAAACGACCAGGCGCCTCCACTACACGATACACGTTTGATTCTCAAATAAACTTTGAAACTTTAGGCTAAAAGTAAGACAAGATTAAGTAGTTAAGTACATTCCTGAGCAGTTATACTAATAATTAACACAATTTTTTTAATAATCAAAAAACACTTTCCACATTAAAAACGATCATCGAGCTATCATTTTAGAGCACACTGTACCACGATCTTACTTTACTCAACCAAATTTGCTAACGACGAATAAATACGTGTAGCAGCAATTCTCTACTGTGTGTATACTTAGCTCGTTCATCTCATATCATCATCATCATCTTCATGACGATCAAAGTGGGGGGGTGAGCATAATCATCGTCATCAACGAGGCAAATGGGGAGAAAACGTTAAAAATCTCCACCAGCGCATCACCCCACACAGCAACAACAAAAAAAAGGCTTCTCCACTCAATTCACTCGGTGTGATTTTATGTGCATTTTGAAGCGCGCTTCCCTCTTTTTACTCACCCCAACTACCAACCCGCCACCGGAAAGTTGAGGGTGGGAGAAAAAATCTGTACACACACACACACACACACACACACATCGCATACAAGCTCCAATCACATAAATCTGCAACTGAAACTGCATAGTTCCACAGTTATTCAAGCTTATTTGACTGTCATATTTTATACTCGCATCCCTTCCTTCTCGTTTCTCTCGCTCTCCCACTCTCCTTTACTCCATCCGAAAACTTCGAAGGGTAGATAGCAACTCTAACGGTCAGTTAAAAATCCCTACAATATAACACTCCGTCTCCAGCACGTCCCTCTCCCCTCTCGCCAGCCCCCGTCTCATCAATGAAACCCGTCCCATTCAACTGCAACCGACCGGAACCGAGTGACCCCTCGGCTGGTTATGCTCGACAACGGAAGCGCCCGGGAACCGTGCTGGGTTGCTGGGTTCGGAGTTTAAAACAAAATTTATAATCAACCAGATTTAGCCCCCTCATTCCATTGCCCCCATCCCACCCCTCCTCCTTCTACCCATCTCTTCATCAACGAACACTTTTGACCGACTGGTACCGGTTTGCCAGCTCCTTAGCCGGTGATGAATTGGTCGGTACCGACCCCGAACGGTGATCTTCGGAATTTATTCGTTCCAGGAACAACCTCCCTTCCCCACATCCTTTGCTACCCTTTACCACACCCCCAATTTCCCCCTCCCACAAACCGCCTGTGAGTCCGGGTGACAAATTTCCTTATGGAACTGGAACTGTGGTCCAAGAAAAAAAACGACCCTTCATTCTGATCCTGATTTTATTTCCTTTATTAGTTTTTCTCGTACCAAGATGAGGGAACGATGGCGTCGGGCGAGCGTTACCTCCACGAAGCTCTCTATTTGTGGGCCGAGTAAATTAGAGGCGAAAGTGGTCATTAGCAGGTGAGTCTTTAGGTAGGTAGGGAACCGTCCCAACCATTCAGATCGATGGCTCGTACCAAAACCCGGGGTACTCTCGCTTGTAAATGAAGAGCCTTTCGAAAGCAAATAATAAACCACCCGTCGTCAACCTAAGCAAGCATAGCCCACAGTTTTGAAAAGCATTTCAATTGGAAAAAGGCATTTTGTGTAAAATGCGGAAATGGGAAACGGTAGCGTAGGAGAAATGGGAAATGGGTTTGACACCCACCTTCCAAAAAGTTCCAACCACCACACTATTCCACTGCTTGTCATTTATCATTTATTGATACCCCCTGTACCTCACTCACACACACACAGTTTTCCGCAAACCGCAACCAAACAAAGCTCCCTGGACCGATTGCTAAGCGTTCCGGCGTGAAATTATTAGAAATGAATAATGATTATCCGATCCATTGGAAAATTACCAATAATTATGATTTATTGATGCACGGTTTTACACACACACAACGATTTTGTAAGGTATGTGGGTACACGGAATTGTGTGAATGCATTAATTTGTAAGTATAAATTGGTGTTTAGTGCAGCAAACACTTTGATGCTGTGTAAGTTGCTTAAAATTGAATTAAAATTTCATACCTCTTCGTTATACATAGCATGTTTTGAAGTAATACAACATTATAAACAATGTCATACAGAAATATTGCAAACGAACAATTATTTTTAAAGTTTTTAGATGCGTCAATAAACGTGTCCAGCGCACACAGCTTGTAGGAAGTGAGAATTGAGAGTTGAATGAGTTTGAGCATGGATTGAGGCTACTTACTTTTACTATTCTTCGCTGAAACTGCAACACAAACTTTCTAAAATCATCTAAAACAGTAGCGAAATCATCTGGCATGTAGTGAGAATTTTTGTAAAATATACACAAATTCTTAATTGGCTTTGAAACTGATTATAAATTATTAATTTTATTACGAGCTATTTTAACAATCTTAAGAATTATGAAACCCTTTAAACTCCAAGAAAAGTCCCTTTTTCAAAAGCGAACAGTAATAAAGCTGTTAACTACGAAATTACTGGCCATTTCGAATTAAGCTTGATGATCTATTTTCTCCCGGATAAAACTTTCCAACGTCAGCAAACGTTCGCCTCTAATGGGGACAATAAATATGAAATCATTTCAAATCAGTTTTTCGCTCAGCCATGCGTCTTGTACCAATGTGTTTTGCCAGCTACAAACAATATTACGATCGTTTCTTTTCCCCTGCTTTTCCTAATGGTCAACCGGGCGGCACTGTACATGTGTCCGGTATCAGGCCTGCATCTAGGTTGAAATAAAACATTCCCTGTGAAAAAGGGTAACCCAAACTGCCCCATCATACCACCCCCGGGGATAGGGCACGGGAGCAGGGGAAGGCACATTTAATTTAAGCACAATCCGGATGCCACACTGTTACACCTATAAATTCTACAACGGCCCAAAGCTACTGGGAGCCGTTCGTTAGGCAAAACCCGCCCATCCAATTTTCCCTGTCCCGAAATTGTTCCCACCAGTTTGACTCATTCTTTCTACGGTAGCAGGAGGGAGAACAGGGAAGGTTTGCGGTAGGAATTTATTTATCATGCAGCTCGGCTGCCCCCAAGCTGACAGCTCCCAACTGGCAACCGCGATTGAGCTAATTCGGTCACATTCGGTCACATGTAGCGCGTAGCGTGTGTACACATCCTTACTCGATCGTAACACGGCCGATGAGGACGCATCGAAAAGCCGCGATTGGCTAGTTTACTTACGCGAGACACCCGCCCAAAACTGTCACCTAACTGGAACCATTTTCACTGTGGGACATAGGTAGGAAAACGCATGAATAAAATTATTTTTCTGATATTTTCCTCTACTTAATTTCGGACATTTTCTGATTGGATTAAATTCCAAATTAAAATATTAAATGAATAGGAAATAAAACGATTTATATTTCTAAGCATTTTTACAAAATGACACCGTGATTTTGTTACATAATTTTTAAAAAGAATTTGCCGATACAATTGAATATTTATCGTTTAATAAGCTGTATTATAACCATAAAAACGATCCCCATATTTTCTGCTTTTATCAAATATATAAAGATACATATCAGTTTCAAATAGTAGAACTAGTAAGCGTTTCCTTCTACAAAACATACCATTCTGATGGAGACGCCTTATCATCGGTGGAGGCGCCTGGTTGTTCAATTGTTGAAAGCTTAGTACACCGTTGAGTGCATTGTTAAGGGCAAGGATCTTCAAAAATTTGGCACATAATCTTATAGAATGTGTCTCATTTCTTTCGAGCTTCAAGTTTCGATTTGTTTAGATAACATTTTAATTCCGTTCTTTGCCCATTGTGCATTCCGATGCCATCGATGGTGCGCAATCATGCCCATGATTACAGGCCCGTTCATCCCGTACCAACCAATGCAGACGCACCAACCGAAGGAATGATGTATTATATACACTGTATGTTTTCCATACCCATACATTTTATCACACACCAAAGGGAGGTGAAACCGGGTGCGGCCTGGTTAAGGGGTCTGCGCACCCGCCAGCAAAAGAGATATTTCGTGTTCGTTTGAATACTATTTGACATGTATGATTTGCTTACGGTTTTGCACATTAAATTTACATCCCAAAACATTGCGCGGTGTGTGCAACTACGGTCAATAGAATGTGGTCGTGGAAAGTCCGCCAAAACGGTGGACGCGCGAATGCAAGAACGGGATGGTCATGTGAGCTGAGGTTAAAAAGTGCATAAATTATTAAACAAATTAGTACACAAGGGTGCCACCAAATTTCCAACTGGGAGTTTGTACGGTCGGGCCCCTACCGGACCCGGTCTTTTAATTGAGATTCCAACCCATCGACACACACACGCGCGCGCCGTTCTCAGCTGACAGGGAAGGTTTAACTGACGATGACGAATTTGCTGGTGACGTTTTGTACAATTGTGGTTAAAGGCTGCACCAAACCAGAACCAAGGCGATCAAGAAGTGGGCGAGAGAGTGCGTGAGAGAGAGAGAGAGAGAGAGAGAGAGAGAGAGAGAGAGAGAGAGAGAGAGAGAGAGAGAGAGAGAGAGAGAGAGAGAGAGAGAGAGAGAGAGAGAGAGAGAGAGAGAGAGAGAGAGAGAGAGAGAGAGAGAGAGAGAGAGAGAG
>KZ061548.1:134063-166415 GCA_002091835.1 Anopheles maculatus | reverse complement strand
GAGAGAGAGAGAGAGAGAGAGAGAGAGAGAGAGAGAGAGAGAGAGAGAGAGAGAGAGAGAGAGAGAGAGAGAGAGAGAGAGAGAGAGAGAGAGAGAGAGAGAGAGAGAGAGAGAGAGAGAGAGAGAGAGAGAGAGAGAGAGAGAGAGAGAGAGAGAGAGAGAGAGAGAGAGAGAGAGAGAGAGAGAGAGAGAGAGAGAGAGAGAGAGAGAGAGAGAGAGAGAGAGAGCGAGCGCGCGAGGTGTTCCAATTGCCAACTGATTTATGCCACCCAATTGGCCATGTATGTGGAAAACCAACGGTGGCAAAAACGCGCACACACCCCCCAGCTCCCATGTGGGCTCCGGGTGCGAGAATCGCCCTGCCAGCTCACCCATCCTCGGGGCGGGTGACTTTTGGTGCTAAAAACAGCCAACTATTGATACAACGTTTTTAGCGAGCGTGAAATTAATGTGCGTAAATGCCATTAATTACTTCGTCGAGATTCGCTTATAATGCTTATTAAATTTGCATACACTAGTTTTATTAAAACTATTGATACGCATTCCGATGCTGGGTGCCGGCCCGATGGGTCGGGCCGGTCGGTGATCGTTAGTTTCATTTGAGGTTAGTTTTTCCACCTCCCCGGAGGCCACCGACCGAGAACCGAGGGAAATTATGGGCGACGTGATTCATATTCATAGCACTGCGCTGCAAAACCGGCAGCGCAATTATCGGAACAGTTTTTGCAATCAAAACGCTAATCAATAGAGAGTTTTGTTCAATTTGATTATGCATCGATGGTACTTGATATTGTTGTGCCTGCAAATGAGATATTGCGCACGTTACGGTACGGTACGGAAGCGACAGTTTTGCTTTTTCTATTGTTTTTTCCCCATCTCCCGTTTTGGGTTTTTGTCGTTTTTGCCGGAAATCGTTAATTGCTTCGAGTGGAATGGACATTGTTTGATTGGTGATAATAGCTTTTGATGGAGGATGCCGTAAAGGAGCCAAAAAAAAAACAAGCATAAATGGATGCCGATTCTGGGTATTTGGATTGGGCCTTTTTTCTGCTTAAAATGGTGGATATGAAATAATAATGCAATTTTTACTCAAATATTAATAGCTGTTGCGAATGCAACCTAGCGAATAAGCAAACACGGGTTTTTTAGTTGTACTTTTTACACTATAAAGAACGTGTCCTTTTATTGCCAGTATCGAACAGAGCCGAGAGCGCATCTCTCGTACGTTTTTATATGTCCCGAACCTTCCCGATTAAGCCCGAAGTAAGCTGATACGAAGTACCCGCTAAGTATTCGTTAAGTGCCCATGCAGCAAGCGCTTAAGGGCGTTACACACGTTTGTAACATTCTCCCCATCAGTGGAAACTACTAGCTGACACTCAAATTCCCTTATCGCTGTCTAAAGTTCGTTACGTGGTTCTTTTCCTACGCTATCCCTGCTGATGACAGAGTCCGCATCGTTCTCGTCATTTTCTTTTGCTCTTACATCTAACACCGCGAGTTTAGTTGCCGGTCGCTCTAAGATCCCACTGGCGGTCTGTACCGAAGCTCGCCTGACTTGCCCATCTCCGGAATGTACTACCGCTAGTACTCGTCCCTTTGGCCAGTTGTTGCGTGGCAGATTCGCGTCTACGATTACCACGACATCTAATTCCTTTATCGGCTGTACCGGTTGGAACCACTTCGAACGACGGGTGAGCGTGGGCAGATAGTCCGTAACCCATCGCTTCCAGAAGAGGTCAGCGTTTCGTTGAGCCGATTTCCACACCGATGCTGCTGTTGTTGGCGTATCGTCGAACGGAACAGGAGGTTTGGAAGCGATCGAGCAGGGACCGTAAACCGTCCACCCGAGCCGAGTTTTTAACGCAATTGGCTCGTTGCTTTTGCCCTCTTTTGTTTTTAACGGCTTACCGAGGCTGCTGTTATCCGTCCCAATGAGGATACGTGGTGTTACGCTATTATAAGTCTCGAAGGGTACATTGCGAAGGTGACCGTACCTCGATGTGAGCTGCTCAGCGGATACCGATTGTACGGGAAGCGAAATATCTTTCAATGAATGCACCTTCGCTATCCCATACACTGCGGCGCCATCATAATCGCCGGAGATACGGAGTGACACCTTCATCGATCCTTCTTCGTTCCTGGTCGTGTTGCCAGTCCATTTAAGACAAAGAGGACTGGGAACGCCTGCGAGCTCGAGCTCTTTTATCAACGACTGGTCCATAAACGTAGCCGAGGATCCACTATCAATGAATGCAAAAGTTCGAACCGTTTTGTTCGAGCCGTAAAGGATAACCGGTAAATACTGGAAAAGAATTCCGTCGCTTGTGCCGCAATGGGTCAAACAATGCCCTTGCGTTGATGCAACCGATCGATCAAGGCGTTCGCCCAGTTGCGTATCCTCGCATTCTTCGTGCAACAAAGGATGGTGCATTCCATCGCACCCATTTCGCCTGCACGCCGTCCTCACGTAGCATCCGCTTCTATGTGATTTTAAACATTTTCGGCACATCTCCTGTCTCCGTACAAAAGCTCGCCTATCGGTAGGGGTTAGATCGAGAAACCGGTAACATTCGACAAGGTTGCGACAAGAACCACGACACATCACGCATGGTCGTTCCGTTGATGTTCCGGGGTGAGGGGCGGCCTCATGAAGATTCATGTAAGCGCGTGTATTTCTAGGTGGTGGTCGTACGGCCCTCGTGTTGTTAGTTGGGTTTGTTACAGTTACATTAGAATTAGCACTCACCTCGAGACTCGCACCCTCACCTATCTCCGCGATCCACTTACCGAACTCCATCAGCGTCGCTTCGGGGAGTTGCCGTTTGTACCGCCCCCATTCCAGGCGGGTTGTCGGAGGAAGCTTCGCTGCTAATTCCTTCAGCAACGCCACGTTGCACGTGTAGTCCCGCAGGCCGGAGACACGGATTGCAGCGCACATCTTTCGAACTGCTGACCCAAACGATGCAATCGTTTCCAGCTTCTCGATCCTGGGAGCTGGCAGCTGCCTCACCTTCTCGATCAGGCTCTCAATGATCTGCTCCGGCCTTCCGAACTCGGTTTCCAGCACGCGTAGCGTCTCGTCTAGGCTGTGGGGTAGCAGCAGCAGGTCTTCCACGGCTTCCAGTGCGGGTCCACGCAGCGCCTTTTGTAAACGGAGCAGGTTCTCCTCTTCCGTAAATCCACATGCGATGGTCGACCGCTTAAAATGCGCGTAGAAAATCGGCCACTCGGAAATCGTGCCGGTAAATACGGGAAGATCGTGTCCGATCGCGCTCCTTGCGTTTCCGTGGCTTTGATTTATTACCGTGCTTCCAAAACCAGCGTTTGCCGATGGTGACACGTGGTGTGCACCGCCATTTGCAGTACACGGCGTCCCAAAATGGTGTCGCCTTGCGCGGCCGTTTTCACGATCCCCCGCGATAGAGCTATCTATCGCACGCCGCCATTCCGCGTATTCTCGTTCCTGGGCCGCTTTCTGGTCGTAGAGCCACGTGGGATCGTAACGTGGGGGAATACTTGCACGGCTTCCCAAGGGAGTTGTAGGGTAATGAACCGTCCGAGGGTCCGCCATGCCGCCGCCATCGCGTTTTGTCCTGGACGCCATACCGAACCGGTCCGTTTCGGTTAACCACGCCGTCGTTTTCTCCGCTTGGCTCGTCGTGAGCATATCCTGCCGAGCGAGTTGACGCGTGATTTCGAGCTCACGTTCCTCGAACTCGATCTCTTTACGAGCCTTCTCCGCCTCGAACTCTAGCCTTTCGAGTTCGAGCCTCCTTCTACGCACAGCCAGTTCACGGATAGCTATTGAATCAAGTCCGGGCGATGCTCCCGATGCACTCGGCGTTGCGTCCTTCGTCTCGCTGCCGACCGTCCACGCTGTCGAGCTCGCCGATGGTCCTGCCTGCGGCTCTTGCTGCTCAGCTGACTGTTCGCCTGGAGCAATGACCTCTGCTACGTCGCTTATCATCTTGGCACTGAACGTCTTTCACTCGTTTCACTGGTTCGATCTCCGCGTCACTTTCCGCACCGTCTTTCGCCACGCTCCGAAGGTTTACTAAGCGTTCTTTTCACTAACTTGCACTTCACTCCCGAGACTTACAAAACGACACGCGGCGTCTTAACTGAAAGTTTCTTCGCTATGATCGATGATACTCACAAAGGGTTCTTTATAGAATGTTGCGAATGCAACCTAGCGAATAAGCAAACACGGGTTTTTTAGTTGTACTTTTTACACTATAAAGAACGTGTCCTTTTATTGCCAGTATCGAACAGAGCCGAGAGCGCATCTCTCGTACGTATTTATATGTCCCGAACCTTCCCGATTAAGCCCGAAGTAAGCTGATACGAAGTACCCGCTAAGTATTCGTTAAGTGCCCATGCAGCAAGCGCTTAAGGGCGTTACACACGTTTGTAACAATAGCTGTAAAGCATGATGAAGTCCACCGATACACACACGTTACACAAAAAGGAAAAATAAAATCGTAATCCTTTGTTCCTTTGTTTATTCTACAACTTGAGCTCAGAAAAAATTGTTTTAAATCCATAAATATTGATATTTGAGGGAGACCAATTCTGGTGATTTTTAAGCTATTTTTAAACACCAAAATTGGACTTAATTGAGCTACGTTAGTGACAGTAAATATTTCAGTATCGCAGCTCCAAGTTATGGTCAGCGAAAAGCTTTAATATTTTCGATTCCAATCAAAAAGGATGATATATTTATTATAAAATTAAATTAGGGAATATTTGCTTACATTTCAACATATCACATTAATTTTTTTCTTCTAGAAACAGGCTTCTAAAAATGTCTTTAAATTACTATTAAGTCGGTCTGATCATTTTTAAACAAACCACGAGTAAAGTATGTTTCGAACGAATAGTGGAATATTACAAGCCCGCTGTTGAACTTTGCAATCATATAATGGAATCTTGCATTCACTGAGCGGAAATTTGCAACGTGACTATGAAAACTCCATCAAATTTAGTTAAGAAAAGTCGTGATTAAATTATGTAATTAAGTACTAATACAACACAGTTGTAAATTAATTGTTTCATTTCAATGGTAAAACAATTTAGTGAATATCTTTCATTGCTGATACCAAAAATAAAGAAAAACAATTATCTTTATAGCACTTTACACAACAACAAAACACCACCAGAACTATTCAAGAAAACCGTACTTCCAATTACCACACATTTGCGCCACCGTTTCATCCCGAAGCATCCAGGCCAGAAAGATATGTGCACACGCTCATACCCAAAAAACCTCCATGGCTACATTCCCGCCACGGAAAAAAACAATACGCTTCGCACAGCACTAATACACACCGAAACAGGCACCATGTTGTTTAAGTTTTGTGCTCCGTTGGACAAACACTAAACGTTAAGTACGCATTAATCATGCTCCAGTTCGGTTTGCCTTTTCTCGGATTTTCTCCGAAAAACTACGAAACGGCAGCATCCGGCACACCGCCACCCCATTTCCCACCCTGAAGCAAGGATTGGTTGCAGCGTAGATCAACACACACACACACACACACACACGGTACGGTACACAACCGAAACACCACCATTATCACCGTGCACTGCGTGGTGCGCTGCAATGCATGCATGCATGATGTGCAACGGTGGTGGTGGCGATGTTTTAAAAGCAAACAACCAACATCAACAGTATGGAGAAAGGGGGTGAGGGACAAGAGAGATGTGAAAGACGATGGAAAGAAACAAAACAAAGCCCAAAAAAAACTCATACAATAAAAATCCACCACCATATAAACTCGTCGTCCGTTCCGACCGTTAACCGCCGTAGCGTACTACATCCATGCAGGAAAAGTTTCCTCCTCCCCCTCGGCCACCCATTCCTTACCCTCTGGTTTTCCGTGCTCATTTCCCCTCACACGTTCCAAGAAAAGATAATACTCTTCTCACCTCTGAAGCATGTGCGAAAACTAGAGCCTACTTTCATGCGCAATGAGAATAAAGAAGCAAGAACGGGGAAAAAAAACAACCGACCAAGAGAAACTTTGACTCATTTCTAGTTTTTTTTTCCCGCACGCTAAAACAAAACTAACTATGAGTATGAGGTTGTTGTGTTGTCTTTATTTGTGAAATTCAGCGGTACATGCTAATGCATAGAACAGTAATTGGTTTTAAAATAATTAAACATAAACAATAATCATTCGTTATAGCAAATTATAGCAACTGTTCGATTTCCACTAAAACTTCTCCACACACAAAAGCGCTCAGTTTATCGCGGTGCATAGCAAAACCCTTTCGAGTTCATAAAACATACATAAGAAAGCTCGTAAAACAGCTAAAAAGATGGCTTAACAAATGTACCGCCCGATAGCTGAAACACCCGAATGTCGTGTGAATGGCACCGTGTTAGCTCAACACAATAGAGGTGTAATATTCATCGATCACGGCCATGTGCCACCAGAAAAACGAAAAGCCACTCACGAGAGCACCTCGGAATGGCGTACACTTTCATCGCACCATGAGTCCTAGTGGTGGACATTGTTTTTTTTGAATAAAAAAGAAAGTATTTATTGATTTAGTAATATTTTGATTTAATTAAGGTAAGGATTAAACGGATTTAAAAATTGTGCATTTTGTAGAAAGAAATTAACCGAGTATAATTAATATTCTCACTCAAGTACTGGGCGCCTCCATTCTTTATGAATAAAAAATACTAGGCGCCTCCATCCGTAAATAAATATCACAACTTAGAATTAACTACAGTTTCTTGGGTTGGATATAAAAAAATCAGAAAAAGACATGGATCAAATGTGTCTAGAACTAATGAATTCCTCTTGTACTCCACATGAGGCACGGTGAACATTATCATTTCTTGCACAATGTCTGCCCTGACAAGGTCCCTAACCAGGACCACCGTGCACCGCGTTCGAAACGACAATGCCCAAGAAAACTCGCAATCCAAAGTTCTCCATTTCGATGCAACGACCTGCTCCCCGACCTGACCAGGCTAACCCGCCCCCGGCAAGTGCCTATTTGTTCTGGCACATTTATATTTGTCCTACTTAAAGTCTTCACTTTGGGCGGGCGGGCCCGCACGCGTTTTGCAAAACTCTGCATGAACGCTCTCGAATGCGTACCCAGATGTGGCGTATGTTTTCCGAATGCACCGAAACATGCATATCGCCGTCGACTGGCGGAGGTTCCCGATCATTCGACTTGAATCCTGGAAATGGGTGGCCGTTGAAGCAAAACCAACGGAAAAGCAAAAGCTCCTCACCACCTAAGAAGAACGTCCCGTGTGCTGTTCTTTGTGCGCTGCTTTTCCATCGCCTTGTTTTTTTTTACAATACCTTCTGCCGCCACTTTATATTCACAGGCACTTCATAAGTTGGTCTTCAATTGTAAAAACAATAGCGCATTTCGTAGCGTATTCCGTTTCGGTAGTTTTGGAAGGTTCGGTTTCGTCTTGTTCCTTGCAGTTCCTTGCAGTTTATTGTGTGCCAGTGGTACGGAAGGTGCGAGTCTCCAATTCAGACATACATACACACACATGTGTCCTTTTTGGAAGTGCGCCAGCGAATAAGACTTGCTCTCGGTTGTACCTCGGGCAAGTACCACCAGTACCCGACCAGTACGGTACGTAGTAAGTCTTTGGGCACTGTTGTGCACTGGCATCCGGTGGCTGTACGGAACTTTGGGTTCGCCAGTTTTCCCCCAAAAAAACCACACACGAGAGAAATAAAGACACACCGCACATTTTTCTACCGGCAACCGGGTTTACCCTTGGCCGGCTAATAGTTACGGTAACGGTGGGTGTTTTTTTTTTTTTTGCTGCACGCCTGTATGCGTACTTTAGTCTTTGGTTTACGGGGCTTCCATTGTTTTCCTTTTATATCCCCTTTTGTGTGGCGAACAACTACAAAATGTTTATTGGAATAAAATAAACATTTTCTTGCCCAGCCCTGACTTTCTTGCCACCAGCTTTTGGGGGGGCCACACAAATCCGATCCGGTGCAGTAACACACGCACAAGCGATATAGTTCTTCTTTATGTTGCAAAAAGGGCGCGATACTTTCCCACACACAAACACACCGAGTTCCAAAAGTCACGCGCCGTCCGCCTCTGTCACCTGACGGCAGGGCGGACCACTGACGATGATGACAAGGGAAAGGCGTTCCGTGCGGTGTCGCTTCTGTACCAGCGTACCCGGTGCTGGTGGTCATCCGGACAAAATAAATGGTCACTGTGAGGATGTGAGAATGTAACCGAAACTGCCACTGAGACATCGCCTCGGGTGGGGACCTAAGTAGGGGACGTATTCTTTTGCAAACTTTGTGCCCCAACTTGAGACCGGTGCCCCGAAGGATGCTGTGCCGTTAAGAGATGCAATAGACGTGAGATAAAACCACGACCAACGGCGCTAAGGGTGTGTGTGTGTGTGTGTCTATTAAAGTTACGTTCAGGGAAAATCGATACAATCCCAGGCAGCAACCAAGGCGGCTGTCGCTTAGCTAGCAGCTAGCAGGCGGAACCGATATTACCTTCATGATGATACGGTAAAACTTTCTTAACTGCGCACATCTATATATATTGTCCTGCACGGACAGTAGTTCCGATTTAGTTTTGGGGATTTTATTTCCATACCCGGTGCTCAGTTCATTGTAAGCGCCAAGTAGTTTAGCGTGTGGGAAGTGAAAGTTTTCATTCTTCAATTTAAATTTTCAATTGGCTCTGGATGGGATTTGCTGATGCTGAGGTAGGTTTACTTTGAAACGAGAATAAAATGAAATAATTTGCTAAATAAATGACTTCGTTTGGACATTGGTCAGTTACATGGGTAATATAATAGGTACAACAAGAACTACAGCTACAATAGAATCTGGTCCTTACAGATGTGTTGTACAGCGCCGAATATGTAAACCTTTGGCAGTCCTTTGTTGACAGTGTAGAGTAGACTTTAATAAATATTACAATCTAATCTAACCTATTTTATTGGTCCTCTTTAAAGTCGTTTATTGTAATTCTAAATCCGGCGCCTATTACTAACAACTTCTAAATAGAGGTCCCATATTACAGATTCTCTTTGAGCCTCCGTTTGTTAGCGTATTACCGAGCGGAAGATGGACCACTGAATTAATTAAGTTGCGTCCATCGACTGAATTAATTAATTTAGAATCAATTAAAATTAATTCTGAAAGCTTTCGACCTAATCGAGTGTAAAGCAAGTTACAAGAATTGATTGCGAGCATTTTTGTCGACAATCGATATTCAATCAAACAAGCCGTCGTGAATGGAGCAGAGTATATCGTGCTGTGCACTAAAGGTGATGTAATTTTCAAGAGAATTGTAGAGCAGTTCCAAGCTCCAACTAGACTAGGTAACATGTTGACCATTCCAACGACAAAACTATATGAAACTGATGATGGCTAGGAGTATTGCGTTCGTTTTGGACCACATGATCAGCATCTTTCACTCGGAAGCTTTTCGAATACATGTTTCTAAAGTAAAAAGGATGCTTTTTAATGTCCGAATGTAATCTAAAAGATTACGAACAACGGAAAGCTTCTTTGAAATAGATGCTATTACGCTACTAAACACTGTGATATCCCTCCAATAAGAGAGACTGCCATGTTTAAAACAAGTGAGTGAAATGTATAAGTTTGAATTTGAATGTAGGCATACTGTTCAAACCTCACTGTTCTCGAAAGCACTTCTTCTTCTTCCTTGGCACTACAACCTCGTGAGGTCCTGATAGCTTTCTGTGACTTAGTTTTACCCGTAGTTGGATAGTCAGCCTTGCGTACCGGGAGGCGGTCCGGACGAGATTCGAACCTCGGTCCTGCCATGTGGAGACTCGAACTTCAGAAAACATCTTAAATAGTTAACTATGGATTGCTGGTTGCACAAAATAGTCGATAAAGTAGATAGAAACGTTGTGCGGAAATTCATCGAAGACAACGCATTAAAAGTGCTTCCTATATAAAGAACGGATTAAAAATTGTGGTGTTTATTTGCTTGAGTTGTTGTTGTTTCTATCAAACCCATCTTGCGAGTCAGTTGACTGTCTGTTTTTAATATTTTCTGAGAGAATTTCAACACAAAACCTCAAGAATATTTAAATTATGTATGGACATAACAGAAAAAACCACTCATAGCTTATCCCGGTAAGGCGTTTCTCCTAAACAAATATAAATATCGCTTGTATATAATCAAACCATCCGCATAAGCTACACAGCACATAAGCTTTGCTAAGAATAACTTTTTACAAAATTGCTACATTTTCGTAGAACGCAATGTTTTTTGTTTTGCTACGTTTAACGCTTAGCAAAAAACTGGTGCTGCAGAGATTTATCCATCCATTTATTCATGCATTTATTCAAACGATTTTCATGCTCAACAGGCCCGGCTGTTGAATGATGCACAGGCGCCTACATTTTCGGTCAATAAAGTTTGTCCACCAGCCTACGCTTTGGCTCTTTTTATCGCTCGTTTTACGTCAACGGTGGCCTGGTGTGTGGATATTTATAGGGGCTATAGTGTAAGCCGAATGATTAGCTGGTCTGTGAAGATTTATTTTTAGAAATTCCACCTCAAATCCCAGTTCCCAGTATTGACAAGGTAAAGCCAGAACGATACAAAGTATTGACGATAAAGCACAGGTTTGTAACGCTTCATCTCGAACAGTGAAGAATACTTTAAATTTTGCTACAAAATAATACAGCCCCAGAAAAGAAAAACGACCAGAAATTGAAGCGGGATTTAAATCACAATAAGTGTTTTTGCTCTCACTCTCAAGAAGATGCTATCCTAATAAGAATGAAGTAATTGGAAAAAACCGGATCCTGCACTGCAGGAATTTACACTCCAACACTCCAACACATACACCCAGTTCCACGGTGAACGATTTCTTCCGGTAATTGAAATCCGTTCACACGGACACCGGCTACCTGTCAGAAGGATATCGGGCACGATCAGTGCGAGCAAGCGAAAGCGACCAAAAAAAAAACACCTCTATAAAGACTGTACGAACGAAACGCCGACCGAATCGACGAACGACAAAGCATGACAAGGGCCCCCGGAAAATGTGCCGGCAACACCGTAAAATATCCCCAGCGGGAGTTTCGTAATACAAGTATCAATCACAAAACGGTTAGCGAAACGTTGGCCGCGCACCGGCTTTCGGTACACGTGAAACCGGGCCGGAGGATTGATCGAAATCAAACTCATTGTTGCACGCATCGGTGTCCACTCGATCGGGGCTGCGATACCCCGTGTTGCGATTGCTTTGGTCCTTTTCGCTGAGCACACACACACTGGTATACACGACCACACCCGGACCAAAACCGAAGGGGCGTGATTGTGAACGATACGTGGTTGCCATTCCGAAACGGTGGTGTCTCGCGAAACGACCAAATTACAGAATGTAAATGAAGTCCCCGAATGACCTGCCCCACCGGGTCCCGCTTCGGCAGACGGATGATGACCTATTTCGTTACGCTTTTCCGCGCTTGCTTACGAACACGGCGCACTGAAGGCGAACCCGAACGATAGGTTGTAGTTGAACATCCGTTAATGGATGTTGGGGGGGGGGGGGATGGAATAGAAAACTAACACGTGTTTGAAGTGAGCAAAAAAAAATTGTTCTACAAATAGTTACAGTAAGGATGAATAGTGTGACACAATTCGAGGTTTCAGAGATAAGTTTGTTTTCTTATGTTTAACATATTGCTTTACTTAAAAAATGTTTTGTAGTTTAGCGGAAATTTAGTAAGAAAAAAGGTATAATAAAAATAAACAAAGAAATAAACTAAAAGACAACTAAACCAACAACAATGAACGACAATATGAATAAGCTAAAAATAATATAAACAAGAAAAGAACAATCATATCAAAATAAAAACATCGAAAAATACTAAATAACACTGATAAAGTTAAACGAACAAGTAGACTAGAAGAACTAGATACTAAACTGAATAAAACAAGTATATAATCTTGGAACATGAAATTAAAATAAAAAGTGAAACTAACAAATTAAAAAGTAAAATAGTAGATCAAAGCCAAATACAGACAACCGTATACCGAAAACAAAAACGTAAAAATAAGCAAAAGAAACACAGCACAATTTTCAGTATATCAAACGAGATAATGAAACAGAAAATATTGTTGGAAATCAATCACATAAAGGGTAACAATTGAATTGTTCCACATTAAAACAAACTTAAAAACAGAGTAAATACTGTACAAAAACAATGGTGAAAGAAAAGTGTATCTTTTTAAAAGAAAATGAAGACAAAACAAAAAAACTGCTCTTTCGTTGTAGTTTTTACAGAATAAAAATGCAATATAACAATAACATGAAACATAACACAAAATAATTGTAAAAAATACAAAACAATATGAAACTTTGAAATTAAAAAAAAACAGGAACAAACTAGAAGACGAAATACATCAAGATTCAAAAAAAAAAGTAATGAATTACAAGTACAAGCACCTACATTTATTGTGCAAAAACACTCCAATAAACATTAAAAATGTTTAACAAAAGGAAAAAATATATAATTTCCATAAAACTTCAAGAAAAAACGTGACAAAATGAATAAAAAAAAAATAATGCAAACAAACCGTCACGAACAAACCACCGTAACGATCAAACACCAAAAGCGCAAGTTAATTAACGACAGAAAATGGCAATAATCCAATTACTTTTATGCCAAAACCTTCGTGCGGCGGGAACCATTGTGCCGACGACGGGTAACGACGATGAAAGACCGCCCCGATTGTTGCTCTTGGTGGACTGCGGCAAATATTGCAATGCATTCTGATCGATTTTGACGACCGCTGTAACGATGACGTGAAACGAGACATCGATTACAGCAGCAGCAGCATCTACCGTCGATGAACAACAAGGCTGCTGTCTCGGCAAAACTTTGACCAGGTCGAGACCAGGTTGGGTGGCGTTAGAGTCTGTGACGGGTCAGCATGATACGGCTCGGGAACGAGGATGCCGCTGCCAATATGTATCGCCCGGCACAGCACGATATCCTGCACGATTCGACGGCTCGTTGATGGCGTTGTCAGGGCCCAACATAATACAAAGCATCCATGAGAGCTTCTTAGATATATGTACACAGACGCACGACGGTCCACGCTGGAACACCTTTGCGTTGTTTGGATTAGATAAAAGGATAAACGCATCTATCAATATCGGGGAACTAAGGAGAAACTGTCGCTTGCCGAGTCGTGACGTTCGCCCTATCGTACGAAACACCGGTGGCGTGTGGTGTCCCCGGTGGCATCCGGTGACCACCTTTGGACACTGCTACCACCCCCAAAAGAATCCTGCTGCAAAACGGTGCGGTAATTAATGTTGTTTATTGCTTCCCCTATTGAATATTCATGCCCCGGGACCTTTCGCTCTCTCGGGCGGAGAGTGTTGGCAAAACGTGAAGGCAAAAACAAACTCCCACGGGTAACACACACACTCTCACACACACACACACGCATTCAAATAACCACATCAACAAAGTACACGGTGTACAGACGCGTCGCTGGTCTAAAGCGTTTGGACGGGAGCGCAATTAAAGCGCACATTCCTTACATTCCAACACCTTTAAGTGGGGCGATTTTTCAAACCCTACGTTGAAGGTGGCTGGTAGTTCCCTGGGGGGTGTAGGAAAGGAGGACCCTGTGGAGAAGGAAAACCCCCCACTTCCAAAACAGAACCGTCAATCGAACATCCGACAGGGGCGCAAGGATTCTTTTCTTCCTTGCCACATTTTTGATTGAAGGTATGAAATGGAATGTGTTCGTCTAATGTTGTTCCAAGAAAACCACAATTCCTTCACTGCCACAGTTTGGAAACTAAAATGAAGTTGACTTCTTTCGTGTTTCCGGAGACTGAGAAAGAGAGACAGAGCGAGAAATGGTACAGCGTCAGCAAGAAACACATTTACTGAATGAAGAACGAAGGACCGACGTCAAGCAAACCCCGCCGGGAAAGCTTGCCTTCAAACCATCAAACACAGGGAAATTGGCCACAAAGGTAAACACGGATGAAGTCACACAACAAAAACAACAACAAAAAACGTTGGAAAACGAATCATCTCCGGGCCGTGGCACGATCGTGGCGCGACACTGTAAACCATCCAGCAGACGCTTCACAGTCACTCACACAAATCGTGTGTAAGGTTTTGCTTACTTCTCGCACTTTTCATTAAAATCCAATCAACTTCAGCTTCATCGAAGCAAACTGGGCTGCGGGGAGGTCCATGCGCTGGGACGCGCTCTCGATATCAAACCGACCATCCGGGATGATAAACCATCTTGCAACGACTGCCGCTGCCCGATCTCGCTAGTTGCGAGCGTGGTTCGTTTGTTTAGTTCTTTTGAAGATAAATATGGGCAAAAGTACGTTCCTCCTATCGCGAGGAAAGTGCAGAGGACGAAGGGGGGTGAGAAACTTGGACAGATATACCGAAACTGTCACCAAGATCGAACTCGTACTCATTTATCGTAGCAACGAAAAAGGGCCCTGGTTGGTAGAACTTCAAAAGACACAAGTACGGAAAAACACACACAGCCGCTCGCAAAGATGCAGGGCTGGTTATTTCTTACGCTGTGGTTTTGGGTTTAGTTTCGCCCGAGCTTTGGCGTGGTTTTGGCCAGTGAAAACGTGGATAAACGAAGAAGCGTCACGCTGCAACACACATCAAACGGTGCTTTTGAATTCTGGTTGACTGTTTTTGACAGGGTTTCGGGTTTCTGTTTGCTTTTTACTAAAAGCTGGAACTTCAGTAATCAAGGATTAATTTTTTAAGATGTGTGTCATTGCTTCGATGATGGATGAAGCAGTTGCCATTTTGAGTTTAAATTGATATGCGAAGCTTAATATGGCTAGAGACGAAATCTTCCAACAATTTGAAGTTTGATTTTCGGTCAGTGGACCCTAAACTCAGATATGGCTGAAGTCTTCATATCAATTCTCTATAACAGTCTGACACCCTTTGTGACTCGCAGTCCAACCAAAAAGCCTTTCCATTAGAACATTTTCCATCTTTGGTGTTGAGTAGATGAAACTATATACGAGATATTGAGTGACGAGCGTCCTAGAGGTTAAACTTTTCATTACTCTGGCACCCAAATCGAGTTAAGCCTCGTTGAAGGCTTTTTGCAATATTGACTTTCAACGCAGGAGTCATTTACGGTTAGTTTACAAAGAGATGTGACTAACCATAGATTAGATCAGATTGTCCCGTGGATAAGTTGGAGCTTTACAACCTAGCTTTACAACGTAAAGAGGCGATATTCTTGGGTTCAGACCCGAAGTCACACTGAATTAATGTAATCTAGTTTCTTATTTTTTCTTGGCCTAACGACCTCTTAAGATCATGCCTGCTATTTTTTGGCTTACTAGACTTATTGTTACCGCATAGTTGGATAGTCAGACCTCACTATGGGGGAACAGCCCAGATGAGAATGAAACCTTGTCCTGCCGTGTGAATACCGGCGCCGCCCCATAATCTAGTTTGCTACTAGCAATTTTAACTTTCAAGTACAACTGTCATTAAAAGGCCTCAGGACGTATGGTTGACAAGTCTGCTCTACATGATAAGCCTGCAGAGAGTTTCGATGCTCCAAGAGGCTCGCACCCACTTAGAGGACAAGAAGGCTCGTAGTCCTAAGGGCTGCACCGTTAACCAGAATTTGTTCTCCAAGAAGTCTAAGTTGAATGTAAGATATCCTTCGTCACTCGTTTGACAGACCCAAAGAAGATTCTACATGACGTCTAGAGATCTATCTAACCAGCTTAATTTATATACTTATTCACTAGCTAAGAGGAGTCTGCTGTAATTTACTTATGTTTTAATTTCATCAATAAGAATCTTTAAAGTATAGCTTCAATAACTAACGCACAAAATGGTACCAGACCTAGTATACACCTTTGCGATACGATCTATAAGTACAGTCAATTCCCTTATGCAACAGCTCATGACCTTACTCATCACCAAGCTCAGCTCATTCATGTGAGATATTCGACACTCCTCTCACTAACTCACTGTCCTACGAGCAAAAACACAAGCTAGCTATTCAGTTTCTGCTCTACAAGCTAACTTTCCTGTAGAATGATTTTAATCGGGGACCTGGTATGTCTCCAGGGAGAGGTCCGCGACGTCCCATACTTCATTCTAGTCGTCCAGGTCTATCTGATTATCTGAAGCATATGTAACAGGTTGTATTATCATAAAACGAATCTCTCGACACCTTTAGCCATGGTTCTCGCGAGAATTTGTTTGATAAATAATGGCTCTATTGAATTCCAAATAATTAACACAAAAACCCGTTTTGTTTGCGTCAAAGTTCATATGGCTCGCTTAAAAACACACGTCATAAATTCAGTAACTAAGCTAATGTTTACAGAACAACCATGCGTTAGTTTTCGCAAAACTTCTGGACGCTAATTAAGTGACTCCGCGTATGCCCTACTTAAACAAACATTAGCATTTTCGACCATCAACTGTGAGCTATTTATTCCATTTGGGGCGTTTTTTTTTTTGCGCTTCCCAAAAAGCTAAATAATCACTTCCGTCCACCACCATAATGGCGTACTTCTCTGTTCCCCAGAAATCCCCAACACTGCATTTATCTGTAACACAGGTACGCTGGAGCCATTCCACGGATACAGGCGTGGCCACCACCAAATCCATCATAAATACACCCGAGCATTTCCGTCCGTCGTGGGATAGACATTTTTCCGAATCCGCCTCCTCATCCTTCCACCACCATCGTCCACCCCGGCAGTTCCCTTTCCCGAAAGGAAAATTATCTCTCGGTCACAAATTGATCGATTGCCTACTTTCCACGCATGGATGACTTCCGGGCATTGAACACCGAACACCGTGCTCGTACCTGAAACGCATTCCGATTTTCGCCGCACGCACAGCATTATTGCCGCGTGTGCATGGACAATTTGCAGTCGCTTATTAACGCCTGGCACAACAATTTGCATGCACACCGGGGAACACACACACATTTATCCTCGGTCCTCGGAATCGGAATCGGTCGTGAAAAGTTTATTTACAGCGCACATTATCGTTCGCTGTTACGGTGTGATTCATTGAACCGCGTTGGATCGGGCTGTTTGCCCGGTATGCCGGATGCAACTGGACTTTAAACAGTCCACACGGGCGGACGCGCAAGCTCGTCCATTAATCAACGAAGACGAGCCGAAAATCTTAAATCATTACTATCCACTGTCAACCAGTGCGCGCACGTACCGTACGCCCCTATTGTTTACCGTTGAACCAATGAAAATTAAATCCCTCCCGCGGATCGATGTTGTTTGCTAAGCTGCAGCGAGCTACTAACAAGCCAAAATGGACGAGTGCTGGGTACTAAACAAAGAGGGAGCCAATGCAAAGCAAGAACAACAAAAAAATCTCCAACAACAAGCAACATGCCTCAGACACAACAGCGAAAATAAAGCACGGCGAAGATAAGCTGCAGTGTCCGTTCGAGGTCGCCCGGTCGGCCCCATTCCGTTGTAATGCGACCGGCACACAGAGCACGGATCGGCTGCTTCTCGATCTTCACCAGTCACCCGGTTGGCAGCTTTCCTTCCAGAATTCGTATTGAATTAAACTAAATTGAATTCCTTTTGATTGAGATTTATCGATTCGTCGATTTGTACCGTTTTTCCTTCGCGCCATTTTCACGCTCGTGCCCCACGCCTTCCTTAGCATTTTTCATTCGCCACTGCGCTGTCGACTTTTTCTCGCTCGCTGACATGCACAACGCGACGCTAGACGACGTGGTTCGCAGAAACGGCGTGGTGACGCGGTGGTGTTTTGCAGCACCGGAGTGTAGTAGTGTAGTGACAGCGGACATGGAAAATTAAATTTTCGTTACATCGGTTTGAAAAATTGTAACAGCTGGTTCAACCGTGCTCGGCGAGGGCCGGCCACTTCAACGCGGACGCGAAATTTTCGCCACCTTATTTCTTTGTGCGTTACCCGGTTAGCAACGATCTAGCACCTATTAGTGCTGTTTGCAGGGTTTGCCAGCTCAGAACGCAAGGGATGTGCGATTTATCATCCTCCTAGTAACAATGTCCACATGAATAACACAACTGTCGCTTTTGATGTAACGCATGCCACTGGCCGCATCAACACTCGCCATCTCATACTTAGCCTTCCATGCCTTCTTAGTCCATCTGGACGGACTAAAAGGATTTTACGAGCTAGATTGTCCATGACCATTCTCATGACATGACCAACACACTGGAGTACGGGAAATCTAATTAAGTTCGCAGAGCTCATCACCCTTACTACACATACTGAGGCAGAAGTCCTACTGTCCATTTTCTTCTCGAACTCGACAAACAAGAATTCATCAGTTTTGAACAGAGTCCATGTCTCAGAGGCCTATGTGAGTATTAGTACTACGAAGATTGTACTTATCGAAATCAGTTCTTGAACCTTTTAACCAGCTTTTAAGCAGCTTCCAGCCATCCAGTGGCTCGATCCTATGCCAAAACAACTGTTGGGGAGTCCATGCATCCCTTCTCAAATATCGCCAAAGTTCAGCAATGATTCGACGAATTTTGAACCTACTCTCCAGGATCCGATTTTTCAACCGGAATAATTTTTTAGTCCTGACAACCCCTGTACGTCACGGCTGACTGCGTAATCTAGCGCGAAACCCGCATCAACGCTTCCTCCACCGCACCGCATCTTACCGGACACTTGTTAGCTGCTTAAGAGCCTGTCACGTACCGCTGCTACAATCGATGGTGTGATAGTAAAAACGACCCGAGGCCACATACACACACACACAGCGACACTGATCCTTGCGATCCACACCTGGCAAGCGCCCGAGCATGACGAGCTAATTACCACAGGTACCCAAAATCGAAATAGCTACAACGTTCACACTACGGTGGACAATTAGCGTGGGCAGCACACGCCACAGGGAGGTTGTGGGGGGCGTTGCGAGAGGAGGACACACGAAAGTAATTCATTTCGGATCGGTTCAAGCAGATGAAATTCAATTTCTACTCGCGCACTCACCGGGTACCGGGTGAGGTCCCTTTTTCCTGGGGCCAGCTGCTATGCGCTCACCTGATGGCATGGGATTAGATTTGGGGCAGGAAAATAGCGTTTAATTCTGTCTTGCATGACCCTGCCACGACTTTGCGTCGGGAAAAATTGAAGCAATGTACGTTGCGAGGAGTCCTTGCAGCCGCTCGGCCGTATCGGAGACAGACAGCTGGAAAAGTGACCGCGGTTAAGCCGGAAATAGAAGTTGCTTTCCCAGCGGTACAACTAACCCAAACGGGGAGGTAACTCACCAACCTTCTGGTACCTTGGGTGACAATCCAAAAAGTGAGGTTAAGTGCAAATAACACCTCGGGAGTGGTTTTCTGGTGTGTGTGTGTGTGTTTTTTCTCCTCTGTTCCAGTGCCGATTGGTGACATGACCCTGGCATCCTTGACGTTGAACGGTTTCCCCGGCGCTAGTTTCTTAAGCTTCGGCACATACATACAGACACAGACAAGCTCTAAAAGGTCACCAACATCGCACACCTTTTGACACTTGGAAACAAACTAATAAGAGTGCACGGGCATGGGTCATTCCGGGTTGGAGCCACATTCCAAACCCGGTGGGCCCCACATACGGCCCACTATTTACGAGGAATGTTTCCCACGCCCAGCTTCTGCTCCCTCCCCCTCCCCTCCCTCCTCCGCTCCAAAAACCCTCGGCGAGTCAATATTTATTCGTAAAATCCTTCGCCATTCGCCCGTGTTTGGTGGATCGCCATGGATAACCAACCGGACGCTCATTCTCCCGGGCCGGGCCCGCTGAGAACCATTACGAATGGGGAAACGGGAGATAAATTAAACCGTCCGCTGGTTCCCCTTCCCCTTGGCCTCCTCTTCCACACACACATGGTTCGGTTGTAAATTGTTGGCAAGAAGCAGCATCTCCGGTACAAGCCCGGGTCTCCGGAGGCTTTCCTTTAATAAGCGGACGAAACTTTGCTTTATTTGTGCAACCCCGTGTCTCTGGGCCGTGTTTGCCGCGTTCCGACAGATAGCACCAAGGTTCGAGAGGTTCGAACAGCGCACATGTAACGTTTCATTTTCCCAAGGACACACAGACAAACAGTCAGCCGACGGTGGATTCCGCTTGGAACTATTTACCACCTCCTGGTTGATTTGGGTCGCGAACGAAACATGTGTTCCGGTTTTGCGTTTCGGGTGTTTTTTTGTAAGTTTTTAAGTTTTCCGAATCGAGGAAACACACGGACACACATGGATTGAGACGATTTGCTTCCTTTTTTTGGCGCGTGAAGTTTCATCACGCTTGGCGTATATCGTCGCCCACCGGGAACCGAAGCGACTGTGCCTATCGGGCGGTGTAAACAGACAATTTTGGGGTGATAAATTTAGACCAAAACCCACCGCCGCCTACGCCGCTTTTGTTCTTCATTCGTCATGTCAGCATATTAAATTGGAATTGAAGCACCGCCGGCTCGAGCGTGGACAGTTGCTGGATGCGCACGATTGGATATCCGGCCGTCCGTCCGGGCGTCCTTCTGTGGCTTGACGATACGTTATTTAACTTATCTCTAATCCGTGACTGTTGATCCACTGGCATCCACTCGCAGTCGAACGAAACGATATTTGATCATTTTGGCAACCCATATGCCGTATGCGTGTTCGTATGCGGCCGGGGGGGAGTAAAAATATTATCAACACAATGTTTACATTTCGAATACGGTGGATTTGAATACACAGATCGGGTCAGCCAAATGTGATCGGTACATACGATTTATAGGGTTGTATCTTGATGATTTGCGATAAATGTGATGAATGTGCTTAAATTAAATAACTAGCTCGAAAGATAAAACTTCTTATTTTCAAAGGGACACAAGCTGAACAGTTTGTGGAGTATAGAATAACAACAGGGTGAATATCATTACGCTTTAGTTTGATAGTTTTACAATAAAGTTTTGTAATAAAGAACAGATATCTCATATCTCAGCAAATCTGTACGTAGGACCAAATATCCAACTGTGGGTAGAAAACAGTCAAGCAAACAAGAATTGGTCAAGAAATTCTGGAGTTTTAGTGCCAAAAAAACATGTATCAATAGACTTCACTTAATCTCATGCCAATCTTAAAAAAACAGGTCCATAAGATCTTCAATCTGGTATTACTGCTCATGAGTTTTATTCTGATTTTGATGCTTTCCTATAAAATATTGAGCCACATCCCTTAACCAGTTCTGGACTATGTGTCCAAAAGAAGTGGATAAGAAAAGTATACCTTAGAGCCCCTTCGTCCGACAAACATAAAGCTTTTTAAGACTCTTTGAACCTTTTAGCCGAAGCAACTTGAACTATTAAATTTTTTTGAACGTCTAAGTTTTTTTAAACTGGACACTTTGATCGCCATAATATAGAGTCCTTTGAACGCTAAGATTATAATGCTTCTAGTCCTTCTAGGATCAGATTCTTTCTGATCTTCTTTCTTCAAGAAAGGAGACTTCGTTGATGCCAAGGTCTATCTTGAACGATGAGATTCTTTAGATGAATAAGTTCTTTAGACGAAATAGTAGGTCTCCATGGACTCCAAGGTTCTTTGGACCATAGAACTTCTTGGACCACGAGGTGTTTAAGAAGATAAGCCTCGTTGGATAACGAATCAAGCGTCTAGTCTAGTCTATCTAGATCGATGACTTCTTGGACGCAACGGTGTCTGCTTAGACTATGTAGCTCCTTTGATGATGACGTTTTAATTCTTGGACGAGGGCATATTTTGGAGGTTGTAGTTTTGAAAAATAAGTAGACTACAAGATACTATAGATAATGGGACTTCTTGGACTCCAAAGTTTTATGGTTGACGTCCTTCGAACTACAGGCATACTTTGACTCAGAGGTGCTTTGGATTGTTTGCTGCTGAGCTCTTGATCAAAGAGAATCTTTGCTCGCCGTAAGTCTTTTGTGGTTTCTAGGCCGAGGTCCTTTAAACTGCAGGACTACTTGTACTCAGAGTAGCATTAGAATAGGAGACTCTCTCCCTTCTATGATGCTATTGATCGAACGCTGCCGTCGTTCGAACTATAGGACAACAAGTTTTCTTCTATCCCGAGAACATTCCTGGACGACTTGTAAATCGTATCCACGTCTGATTCGATCTCAGTTTTCAAATGTTTCTCAACTCTTCCCATTTATTCAACTAAAAGCTATTACACCAACAGTCATCGTTTTAAAAAGGAACGCATTAATATTAAACTCGCCTATTAAGGAAACATTCGTTATCAGTGCACATTGCCAATTTATGTTGCGCACTTCAAAGGGTTTTGCTCCGGCGGGTCTCAAAAAACAGGGGGCTTGAATGAAAATTTATTGCCAAAGACACGACAATCTGTACGCACACACACACACACACAACAAAAAAAGCGCTTTCAACACCTACCACCATTTCATCCACCAATAAACCATTGTGATGAATTTTTCCTCGTGGCCATGAGTATCGCCGAAGACGATATTGTTCCTGATTGCGAACGCTTCAGGTTTTCGCGTTCATTTCTTTTCTCGCCTTCGTTGCCTCCTCTTTTTTTTTACACCGCCCTTCGATCATCATCACAAAACCTCAATAAAGCAAAAACTCCATCATAAACTTCCGCCAATCCTTTACATCCTTCCCGTGGCTATGGCTGTGGCAGTGGCCGCATTGACAAACACTCAGTTAGATCACTTTGCGAGCCCGAGAATAAACAGATAGGAATCATAAAGCGTTCATTGAATTGCTTCCTTACTGGTCGTAAACATTCAACGCCCACCCGGGAAGGGGGGGCGGCCCATCCCACCCTCCCTAATGCAACTTCCTTCGCGCAGGAAGGTCGGTTTGTGGTTTCAAACCCGATTCTTTTTTCCGTTTTTGCTTATCGGCCAATATAGGCGCGCGTAAACATAGGCCAAGTCATGCTCTTCAGCCGTCGCGTGATGCCTCGCGTGATCTAGGAGGAGGTTGCCAAACAAAAACAAAAAACCTCCCCAAACCCACAGTCTCGAAACAAATCAGCAAACCGTGGCAAAACCAAACGAACGAGCGGAATGTGTTTTTCGTTTCGTTTTTTGGTTTTGTTTTACTGCTTCTTCTTCGTCTTCTTCTGCTTCAACCAGTATCAAATTTCGCTGCGTAGTAGTGGCACGGTACAAGTGGTTTCCAGCTCGTTTGCCGAGATTTGAAAACTGACAAGCCCGGGCTAACGGGTAAACTGATGCGAAAGATAAATAATTAATTTTAAACCAGTAAAAAGTAAGTCAACCGAAACTGAAGCACACACACAACAGACACAAAGTGAGCACAACATGTACAGACGGCGCTGCAATGGGAGAATACAAATTTTGGGGCGGAAATGTCGGAAATGCAAAACGAGCAGTTCGCGGCAGTAAGAATAAAGTGTAATTGGACGTGTAAAAATGAGAATTGCTAATCCCATCTTGTGCGAATGTGTGGTTTCGAGTCTTCCGCAAAGCAAATTGACTGTGACAGGGACAGCACATGTAGTGGGGAAACAATATGTCGGCACTGATTTCGGCTCGCTGCCTTTATCGATACTATTACTGTTTGGTTCTTTGCAAAATCACACAATATTAAACTCACTTATGGATAAATGGTTAAAGCAAAGTGAGTTACAGTGTTTTCCAGGTCATTAAATAAATGTCCACATGTTTAAAACATGTGGATGCGGCTGGAGATGCACAACAATTAGAAGCACACACCAAACATCAACGATTGAGCTTTTATGTTTTTATTTTATATTTTACATTATTTTAATTCCTTCTTTTAATTGTCACGTTTATCGTATCCTGTTTTAGGCAATTGTAAATAAAGGATTAAAAAGCTTTTCTGCGTACGAAGTTTCCTAGAGAGAGCTTTCGCCAAAGAGCTTTCAGCCTGCAAACAACCGTCGCACAATGGGCTGTTTTTCGTTCATTTCACGGATTTCCAGCTCACGTTCTGTACCAGGTTAGGGACGAATAAGGAAATTGCTATTTTTAGATCCATTTTACTCTCTTTTCCTTTTCATTCATGTCTTGAAAGTTTGAAAATCATAACCGTTTACAATTTAGTTGATTTGACCTCGAACGCCCTTGTTGACCTTGCAGTTAAAAAGCTTCTTTCGAATGAGAATTTAACGTCACCCTGTGTAGGAAAGAATCAATTCATACCGCCTTACATTGATTCCACCTGCCCGTAAAGCAATGTATTGCTCAGTCATTATAACTGCAAAGCCATTTACAACACAACAATAAACAAAAACTGTCCCTCGAATGGTAATAAAACGATAAAAAAATACAAACGGTTCAAATCGGATTCAAATGTTCGAAAACGTCGCACGGTCGAACTGTCATGTTCGAAAAAGTACCAACGCCGTTCGGGTGTCTTCGGCCGGTCCGTTTACACTACCGCGTCAGAGTTGAGTTCTGTGCCGTAATGTACAGCCTACCTCATTTCATAAGCAATTTGCAGACAAAGCGGATCGTAATACTTTTTATCTGTAGTTCGGAAATTTTGTTGAAACAATGCAGTCGTTTTTACCACACAGTCGTTAATACAGATTAAGCTTTTTCGCTAGCACAATCGATACTTTGCCAAAAATGACCGATGAACGCATAGAGAAAAAGCCAGCAATAATGTTTCGAATGAAATAAGCCAGAAGCGAACGACGTCACATCCTCACCAGCAAAGCAAGCGGACCATCGAGAGCGAGACCTAATTCGACATCGCGCGCGCGGTACATTTGGAGCGAAGCAAAACGCGAGCCCCAAGCTCGCCCCCCCAAAACCTAGTGTGCAAAAACCAACAGTCAAACGAAACACGGTATATAACTTTCTGGAAAACGAAAATCCCTTTTTCTCCTAACATCTACGTCCTCTGCCGGGGACTGGCGTTTTTCGGAAGCGTGTATAATGGGCATTACGGAACAATGGTTGTCTAGCGCGCACCGTGTGTGCGTCATGCATCATGGGCGCGGTTGTACGTGAAAAATCTTGGCAGGAAAAATGGCACGAAATGATAGTTCATTCCGTGTGCGGGACGTGCAAAAATTTTCGTTTTGTTGGCTTATCTCGATTGGCCATGTGGAACATTTCCCACAGACGTCGTCTCGCCCACGGGTACACGGTTATCGATTTCGCCCTAGGAAACATTTGATTTCACCTGTTCTCGGTGTTCTCCCGGAGGGCGTGCATTGTGAAGAAAATGCCGTAATTACGTATTTTCGATCGTAGTATGGCCTGCAACTAAAAGTCGTCCGGTTTACCCGACTCCAGGTATCATTGTCGTTTGTTTTTAAGCAAAATTATGTGATTTTTAGGGTAGTGAACGTCAATTTGTCTCGAAAAAGGCTTCGTAAGTAATTCTGGTAATCCATAAATACGTATTTAAACGGTTCTGTCTTCGTTTAGCAAGCATAAGAAAGATACCACGATCCCATTTTTTCTCAACCGCGGTGTGCATAAACGAGCGAGATAGCGCGATACGGTCTGCAAACCGTACGAGCGAGATAGAGAGAAAGAGAGAGCCATAAATTTCGTGTCAGCAAGCAGCGTAAAGTAAGAAAATTTTACGATCATAGTAAGCCAACGGGAACCGCGGCACAGCCGCCATCTTTTTCATTCGAGAAGTTAGTCAGACAAGAAAACACACGGCAGGGCCAAGAAGAAGCAGTCGGACCCAAAAAGGCAAGAATGAATCACACACATACCATCTTGCAAAGGTATGAACGGATGATATGAGTGTGTGTGTGTGCGCAGATGTATTGTGTTATTGAAATAACGGGGCGCTAACCTGAAAAGTACTACAGCAGCAGCAGCAGTGGCGATGGACAAAGCTCCAGTGTGTGTTGATGATGTTGTGCACGAGGGGAAAAAGAGAAACATATGCGTCCGCCCGTGTTCAGGAAAAGCCAAATCGAAACGCTCCCATCGCCCGTAGTAGTTCACGAGACGGCAAGGCACAGAGAGACGGCACGTCGTCGTCTGTTGTGTGTGCTGAATTGATTGTTCTCTTTTTTTGCCGTCTAATTATTGCAGAAAATCAGTGATTCAGTATATTTATAATGTAATTACACTTCTATTTTCCCACTCCCAGGTTAGGATAGGTCCACGTGCAGATTATTATCAGTGTATAACCATTTAACTCGAAACTGGCCTATGCCTAATCCCCGCACACACCATATAGAGCAATTTAATAGCCGTTGTATCATTATTTTCGTACGCAGCCTTGCGATGCTCCCGTTTTTTTTGCTGTTGGGTTCGGGAGGTGCTTTGGTGTGTGAAGGGTTCGCTAATAACCCCTACTTGGATGCTATTTTTAGAAATGAACGCCTGGCGTGAATTCACTTTCCCCTCTTTTGTTAACGGAATGTGTCACACACACACACTCATACATACGCACATTTGTATGCGCGTCGGAATATCGAAAAGCAAGAAGCCGCCGTATAGCGATTGACAGACGACAGACGACAGCGATGTGTTTGGCCATTATTTGTCTTTCGGTTGTGTATTGATGTAAAAGCGTACCACCTGCCATAGTTCGGAAATTTTGTTGAAACAATGCAGTCGTTTTTACCACACAGTCGTTAATACAGATTAAGCTTTTTCGCTAGCACAATCGATACTTTGCCTAAAAAATGACCGATGAACGCATAGAGAAAAAGCCAGCAATAATGTTTCGAATGAAATAAGTCAGAAGCGAACGACGTCACATCCTCACCAGCAAAGCAAGCGGACCATCGAGAGCGAGACCTAATTCGACATCGCGCGCGCGGTACATTTGGAGCGAAGCAAAACGCGAGCCCCAAGCTCGCCCCCCCAAAACCTAGTGTGCAAAAACCAACAGTCAAACGAAACACGGTATATAACTTTCTGGAAAACGAAAATCCCTTTTTCTCCTAACATCTACGTCCTCTGCCGGGGACTGGCGTTTTTCGGAAGCGTGTATAATGGGCATTACGGAACAATGGTTGTCTAGCGCGCACCGTGTGTGCGTCATGCATCATGGGCGCGGTTGTACGTGAAAAATCTTGGCAGGAAAAATGGCACGAAATGATAGTTCATTCCGTGTGCGGGACGTGCAAAAATTTTCGTTTTGTTGGCTTATCTCGATTGGCCATGTGGAACATTTCCCACAGACGTCGTCTCGCCCACGGGTACACGGTTATCGATTTCGCCCTAGGAAACATTTGATTTCACCTGTTCTCGGTGTTCTCCCGGAGGGCGTGCATTGTGAAGAAAATGCCGTAATTACGTATTTTCGATCGTAGTATGGCCTGCAACTAAAAGTCGTCCGGTTTACCCGACTCCAGGTATCATTGTCGTTTGTTTTTAAGCAAAATTATGTGATTTTTAGGGTAGTGAACGTCAATTTGTCTCGAAAAAGGCTTCGTAAGTAATTCTGGTAATCCATAAATACGTATTTAAACGGTTCTGTCTTCGTTTAGCAAGCATAAGAAAGATACCACGATCCCATTTTTTCTCAACCGCGGTGTGCATAAACGAGCGAGATAGCGCGATACGGTCTGCAAACCGTACGAGCGAGATAGAGAGAAAGAGAGAGCCATAAATTTCGTGTCAGCAAGCAGCGTAAAGTAAGAAAATTTTACGATCATAGTAAGCCAACGGGAACCGCGGCACAGCCGCCATCTTTTTCATTCGAGAAGTTAGTCAGACAAGAAAACACACGGCAGGGCCAAGAAGAAGCAGTCGGACCCAAAAAGGCAAGAATGAATCACACACATACCATCTTGCAAAGGTATGAACGGATGATATGAGTGTGTGTGTGTGCGCAGATGTATTGTGTTATTGAAATAACGGGGCGCTAACCTGAAAAGTACTACAGCAGCAGCAGCAGTGTGTGCGATGGACAAAGCTCCAGTGTGTGTTGATGATGTTGTGCACGAGGGGAAAAAGAGAAACATATGCGTCCGCCCGTGTTCAGGAAAAGCCAAATCGAAACGCTCCCATCGCCCGTAGTAGTTCACGAGACGGCAAGGCACAGAGAGACGGCACGTCGTCGTCTGTTGTGTGTGCTGAATTGATTGTTCTCTTTTTTGCCGTCTAATTATTGCAGAAAATCAGTGATTCAGTATATTTATAATGTAATTACACTTCTATTTTCCCACTCCCAGGTTAGGATAGGTCCACGTGCAGATTATTATCAGTGTATAACCATTTAACTCGAAACTGGCCTATGCCTAATCCCCGCACACACCATATAGAGCAATTTAATAGCCGTTGTATCATTATTTTCGTACGCAGCCTTGCGATGCTCCCGTTTTTTTTGCTGTTGGGTTCGGGAGGTGCTTTGGTGTGTGAAGGGTTCGCTAATAACCCCTACTTGGATGCTATTTTTAGAAATGAACGCCTGGCGTGAATTCACTTTCCCCTCTTTTGTTAACGGAATGTGTCACACACACACACTCATACATACGCACATTTGTATGCGCGTCGGAATATCGAAAAGCAAGAAGCCGCCGTATAGCGATTGACAGACGACAGACGACAGCGATGTGTTTGGCCATTATTTGTCTTTCGGTTGTGTATTGATGTAAAAGCGTACCACCTGCCAAAAAGGTCATCCCTTTTTTACAGCGGTAATATTATTGTTTTTCCCTTACTTTTATTGTGACAAAAGTTTCCTTCATCTAACTTCTAACATATTTGTTCGACAAATTTATTTTCAGCCCTTTATTTAACATAATCATCTCTTCTCGCGTAAGAGGTGAGAAACGAGACGGCTAATGTTGTTGTTCCAGGGAAACGCTCCTCAAATATGACCTTGTCCTTGTCTGACCGTACGCCTTGTAATATGACCGTACGCCGTGTGGACTGTACACGTACGGCAAGGCAGGGGGTGGAATGAAAATATGCTGCAGCACAGCTGGAATGACCCATGATGATATGCTACATGTTTATGAAAATGTTGTTTACGAACGAATCGGTTAAATTAAAAGTTCTAACACACGCATAAACGTTCGATAAATGGCGCATTATTTGTGCACCCATTACACACTCATAGGGACTCAAAATGACGTGATGATGCATCTTTCCTGCCATTGTTCCGCTTTGTGCCACACCACGCTCTTTAAGCTTTACCTTCCCAATGACCATTTATCTGATGTTTTGTTTTTGCATATTGCATATTTCTATCGTTTCTCCCGTTGCTTTCGGATAGGTTATAAAGCTCACTTAAAGAATTCGTAGACAAAACAAAACTACAGGCCAACAATGAGCGATCCGGAAGATCTCGAGGATGGCGAGATTGAAGATGACGAAGATGATGTGAAGCCGGACGATCCACCACTGGTTCAACCCACGCCGCACGATTATCAAGAGTACGAGCCGCAGCAGCAGCAGCAGCATCCGTCACCGTTGCCGTCCGGCGATCATCAACATCGCGACGGTAGCGACGGTGAAGGAAAGCCGGTTCCAAACCGAGAAAACACACACCACTCGAACAACAACTTCCAAAAAGCCCGCCCCAGTTGTGGATGATTGGGCTACCAAGGTTGAGAATGCCATTGCGAATGCACTGAAGCGGGATGGCGTACAGCCACCGATGCCATCGTCCGTTCCGCACACGAACGACGGGGAAGGTGACACACCTTCCGCATCTTCGCACCGCAAATCGAAAAAACGTAAGAAAGCGAACCGTAATGCCGACGGGCACAACAGCAAACAGCCACGGCTCGGTGGCGATCAGGACCAAGAGGATGGGGAGATGGATTTAGAGTATGAAATGTTGAATGTACGGGGTAGCAGCCCCCAACAGCAGCACATGATGGGACGCGATTCCGGACGGTCCGATTCGGACGCGGACGACACACACTACTCGTCGGACGATTCGTCGATGCGCGATGGGCGGGATGGGCACGGTCGGGGTAGCAGTCGCCGGGACCGGGAGCAGCGCGATCGTGAAAGGGAACGGGACCGGGAGCGGGAGCGGGACTTCAACCGCAAAAAGCGGAAACAATCGCGCCAGAGAAGCAATAACAACAAACCGAACCGGGATGGTGGGGGGCGAAAGCGGAAGCGTGATGATTCGGATGTAAGTTTTGCGAACGAATGTGGCGCACGACGCATGTACTCTGTGGGTGACGACTTTTACTGAGACACGTGTTTACCTTTTTTTTTTATTTTCCACAGGACGAAAAGTATCGACCGACGGGACCTCGGAAAATGGAGCTGTGTAAATTCTACCTAATGGACTGCTGCGCCAAGCGGGAAAAGTGTCTGTACATGCACAAAGACTTCCCCTGCAAGTACTACTACCTTGGCATGAAGTGCAAGGAGAAGGACAAATGTTTGTTCAGCCACGGTGAACCCCTGTCGGACGATCTGCGCGCCATACTGTTGAAGCATCTGGAAACGGCGCCGCAGGAAATTCTCGGCAGCTTCCAGCGCATCAGCCGTGATAATGCGATCAATATGTTGAACGCAACGCACCGCAAACTACAGGAACGGTACGGTGGAAAAATAGATTCTTCATCCGGTGGCAAAATTCCTTCCCTGTTGGATGTGGTCACCGGACATCCGCCAGCGAACAGTGGCACCGCCGGCGGCAGTATGCTCAGCCCAAAGCATTCCCGTCGATCTCGGTGGTGCGAGCGGCAGGGAGAGGATAGGGGTGGTGGTGGTGGTGGTGGAAGCGATGGTGAACCATCCGACGGTGGTGATATGACGATGCAGCTGACCGGCGTTATCACACCCGCCCAGATAAGCGATCTCGAGCAGATGGGCATTAGGACGCTGGACGAAATCAGCCAGCTGACGGTGGCACAGCTGAACGAGCTGGGTCTGAGCATTACGCAAATACACGACCTGCAGGTGCGGGCTTTGAATGCGTTGCAAATGGCCGATGAACGTAGCAACCGTCCCCCCACCAAAACTTCGATGGCAGCCGGCGAACCGGCAAAGGATCTCGATTTGCGCACACTACCGGGAGCCAGCAACGCAGATGCTATCAGCAGCAATACCAACGATCAGGATGGTAGCATCAGAAAAGACGTTGATATGCGAGTGCTTCCATTGGGGGGTGGTGGTGGTGGTGACCCATCGGATAAGGTCAACGACGATGAGGTATTACCACCCGGTAGCGGTGTTCTCATGAAGCCACCCACTGTGGACTATTCACAGTACATTAAAGATTCGAATTTAGACGAGGAAGACCTAGACGCGGTTGCGGCCAACTCGAGCTGTCTACTGAACACAGCGGAAGAGGACGATGATGATGATGATGATGATGAAAACAATCTTAAGATTACGTTCGATGAGGAAGAGGAAGAGGAAAAGAAAGAATCCGATGAAAATAATCCGCCGGAGTCGGAGAAACAGAGGACTGAGGATAGGCGGGAAGAGAACATGTTGCTTCCACCACTTATACCGCCCAAGATCGATTATGCGCAGGGCCTTGGGGATATACTAAAGTTTGGCAACACGCTCGATAAGTCACTGCATCAGGGAAACAGCAATGAATCACCGCGATCGCATCGATCACCATCGCCTGTAGCGAAGGAAGAGCAGACGGCGGATGTTTGGACACCTTCCATGGCAGACTCGCAGCCAAACAGTCACAACAGTGCTGGTGGGCAACACCAGCAACAGCTTTATGGTGTCGGTGGCCCTCCACAGGTAGCGGTGAAGCCAGTAGTAGCAAAATCAAACACAAACAAGCGAACCGCCGGCACGAGTGGATCGATTTACGACTGGTACGATTCGGATAATGCGTCGGACGATGGTAACGGAGGACGAAGCTCCCCTACATTTGATTGTTGCTACAAAAAACATCTAATGTTGTTGACGCATGATGAACTTAATTAATTCGTCCTGTCGGTATTTCAGCAGCAAACGTAAAAAAGTACACAGATTTTATCGTGGAAGCAATAACTTACAGCCTGTTACATACGCTTAAGACATTGCCATCCATTACGTTATAATAAAACCAACTATTTACTTACTTACTTATCAGGCGCTACAACCGCTTCGCGGTCTTGGCCTGCTGCAACAATCCTCGATACCGCTCACGGTCTAGCGCCGTCGTCTGCCAATCCATTATCCCGGCCGTTCTGGCGGACGCATCAACGCCATCACTCCATCTCAGTTTGGGCCTACCACGCCTCCTCTGTCCATGTGGACTGACAAGTCAGGACTTTAGGGGCTAGGTCGTCCGGTGCCATTCTCATGACATGACCAGCCCACCGGAGCCTGGCGAGCCTAATTCGCTGCACGATGGTGAGATCACCGTACAGCTCCAAGAGCTCCCCGTTGTATCGGCTCCTCCATTGTCCTTCCACACAT
>KZ061548.1:118668-133771 GCA_002091835.1 Anopheles maculatus | reverse complement strand
GATATGACGATGCAGCTGGCCGGCGTTATCACACCCGCCCAGATAAGCGATCTCGAGCAGATGGGCATTAGGACGCTGGACGAAATCAGCCAGCTGACGGTGGCACAGCTGAACGAGCTGGGTCTGAGCATTACGCAAATACACGACCTGCAGGTGCGGGCTTTGAATGCGTTGCAAATGGCCGATGAACGTAGCAACCGTCCCCCCACCAAAACTTCGATGGCAGCCGGCGAACCGGCAAAGGATCTCGATTTGCGCACACTACCGGGAGCCAGCAACGCAGATGCTATCAGCAGCAATACCAACGATCAGGATGGTAGCATCAGAAAAGACGTTGATATGCGAGTGCTTCCATTGGGGGGTGGTGGTGGTGACCCATCGGATAAGGTCAACGACGATGAGGTATTACCACCCGGTAGCGGTGTTCTCATGAAGCCACCCACTGTGGACTATTCACAGTACATTAAAGATTCGAATTTAGACGAGGAAGACCTAGACGCGGTTGCGGCCAACTCGAGCTGTCTACTGAACACAGCGGAAGAGGACGATGATGATGATGATGATGATGAAAACAATCTTAAGATTACGTTCGATGAGGAAGAGGAAGAGGAAAAGAAAGAATCCGATGAAAATAATCCGCCGGAGTCGGAGAAACAGAGGACTGAGGATAGGCGGGAAGAGAACATGTTGCTTCCACCACTTATACCGCCCAAGATCGATTATGCGCAGGGCCTGGGGGATATACTAAAGTTTGGCAACACGCTCGATAAGTCACTGCATCAGGGAAACAGCAATGAATCACCGCGATCGCATCGATCACCATCGCCTGTAGCGAAGGAAGAGCAGACGGCGGATGTTTGGACACCTTCCATGGCAGACTCGCAGCCAAACAGTCACAACAGTGCTGGTGGGCAACACCACAACACCAGCAACAGCTTTATGGTGTCGGTGGCCCTCCACAGGTAGCGGTGAAGCCAGTAGTAGCAAAATCAAACACAAACAAGCGAACCGCCGGCACGAGTGGATCGATTTACGACTGGTACGATTCGGATAATGCGTCGGACGATGGTAACGGAGGACGAAGCTCCCCTACGATGGCGGCCACACCGTTCCGCTACGGGTCCGATAAACCACTTCCGCTAAACATTGCGGACGATGATCCGTACTCGATCGGTGGAAGTTCGATTGGACGGGAGCCGGCGAGTGAGCTAAGTTTTCCCTTCAAATCGATGATGGCCAATTATGTACCGGCTACGGAAATCGATGGTTCGATTGGGTCACATGCACCGATTCACTACAAGGTAAGACACGTTACTTACTTACTTACTTATCTGCCTATCTGACGGACGCACCAACGCTCCGGAGTCAATCGGAGTACTCCATAGCTCCGGAGTTGAATCTGGAATTCTACCGGATTCGGAGTCGGTTTTCAACATGTGGATTCGGAATGGTTTCGTGAATCCATCCCGGAGTTCCCATGACAAGTCAGGACTTTACGGGCTAGGTCGTCCGGTGCCATTCTCATGACATGACCAGCCCACCGGAGCCTGGCGAGCCTAATTCGCTGCACGATGGTGAGATCACCGTACAGCTCCAAGAGCTCCCCGTTGTATCGGCTCCTCCATTGTCCTTCCACACATACGGGGCCAAAAATCCTTCTGAGCCTATTCCCCTCGAAAGCGGCTAAGAGGGTTTCGTCAGTTTTGGACAAAGTCCATGTCTCAGAGGTGTATGTTAGTACAAGGACTATAAAGGTTCAATACAGTCCCAGCTTCGTCCGTCGCGACAATTATTTTGAGTGGAGAAGTTTTCTCAGGCCTGTAGTTTGACCAAATTTGCAGCCAGCACCCTTGCATACACTTCAATGCCTGTGCTGATGTCAATGCTGTTGCTCTAAACCTATCTGTACCTATCTGTGTATCACCCCCGAGCGTTAATCAGTGTTTGTTAGCAGGACCGCTGGTGCTGCCACCATCGTGTTGGTTTTTGTCTAGATTTTCAACTAAATTAAAATCAAGTCAACTTACTCAATATGCTCGTTATAACCTAACTCTTACATGCTACCAAAACTGCATTCAATTATTTGCTAACTAAAGCATGAAGGATTTTGTTATGTCGCCGAAGTTTCGAATGCGCAATTACAATAGTAGTTCAAATCGTAGTTATTTATGTTTCTATAAATTTTTATTATATTTATAATCCTTCTTCGACTCATCGCGAGTTATAAATAAATATAAAATATATTATAAAAACCCGATCGTCCCTTCCATTTATGGGTTCTTTCACTTTAATACTTCTAGCAGTTTAACCCATCTATATGTAGAAGGGCGGGGAACATGTGGTAGTCACTTCCTTCCTCTTCAAAACGGGCCACAACTTTGGTCGCACATTCCACGCGCCGCTTCATGTGGTCTTCGGTCAGCTGTTTCGGCACTCATCGGGCAGAAACTTTGTGATACTGCAAGTTGTTTACAAGGATATGACGGATTGTTTCGCTGCTACACACTCCTCCAAGCTTCTCTTCCAAGTCCCTAATTGTCGCACGGCGGTTTTTGAGCATTTCTGCCTCCACTGCTTGAACAATCGCATCCGAGACCGACGGTCGGCCACTTCTCTCCTCGTCGTGAACATTAGTGCGCCCGGAATTGAACTCGCGGCTCCACTTACGCACGTTTTTTATGTCCATACACTTTTCCCCGTAAACTTCAACTAGTTGAAGATGGATTTCAATAGGTGTCACCTTTTTCGCACTCAAAAAACGTATTACAGAACGCAATTCGCACTTGGACGCTGACGCGAAGGGTACCTCCATCGTTGACGGCTGCTCAGCCAAGACTGAGCGGTCGGGGAAGCCTCACCCAGCAGCAAAGTGGTAGTGGGGGAACCAAGAAACACGGCGGTGTTGCCAGATTTCGCCTAGCGCGTGATCCGGCGAAGTTGCAGCGTTGGAGACCTTACTTTATTGTCAGCCCTCGTAGCAGAGCCTCAAACCAATGATTTCTATGTCATCAGCACTTGCCAAGATCGATGGCATCGTTTTTAGCCATCGTTGATTTCGAACTTCACGGGAGTTTGGAGCGACTGTTCTGCTGCATTTACTTCTCTATTTTATGCGTACGGGACACTCTTCCTAACACATCTTCGATTTCTCTCCCTTTTCCCGACAGGTGTATGTGGTTGACGTACCAAAACCAAACTACGGTACACTTCGGCGTTCGATGGCACGCCCACTCGGTACCAAGGATCCGCGGCTACGGAGACTGTTCGGATTGCAGAGTGACGACGACGACGATCGGGACGATACCAGCGATGGTATTAAATCTCCCGACCCGAATCCACCCTCTTCGCCCCTTCACATCGGTTCTCCGTCGCGGAATCATCCTCTACACCCGCCGGTTGTTAGTAAACCGCCGGCCATGATCAGCAGCGGCCCTCGGGTGGATCCACGCAAACGACACGCCGAAAAACTACTGCAAGAAACGGCAGCAGCCCTCCAGACAACGGGTGGCGGTGGTCCGTTTAAGAACAATTCCTCCATACCGCAGATCGATGTGCAGGCGATCCTGCAAAAGTCGGCCTGGTACAAGGATCTCGGTTCGCAGCACAAGATCATGGTCAACCAGCAGCTTGCCATCCTGTCGACGGAGATGAAGAAGTACCACAATTCCGACCGGTCGCCGGAACAGTTGAGCGATTTTATGAAGTTTCTCAGCACGAGCAACATGCTGCAGCAGATCCTAACCTATCTGAACGTGTACGTGGACGATTCGGTAACGTTCTGTGAGGTGCAGGCTGTGCCGAGCTTGCCACCGCCCGCCCTTCCACTGTCGACGAACATTCCGCCACCGACGATAGGCGGACCGCTTCCGTCGATGCAGCTGCCGATCCCGCTGCACGTTCCGCCCCCGATCGGGGTACTGCCCGGGTCGATGAATGTACCACCTCCGCATCAGCCGCCAATGTTTATGGGCGGCTCCAACGGTCCCTTCGGGCAGCAGGAACCACCGGCGGGACCGCCACCACCGACGGGCATGATGAGACCGGGTTTGCTGGGCGTTTCACCAAACATGCCATTCGAACAGTTCCTTGCGATGGGTAATGTAAACAAAAATGACACCGGTGGCGGTGGTGGCCCCGGAAACAATGGCCCAATGCCACCGTGGGTCCAGGGCAATGGGAACAGTATGCGAAACATGCGCAACAACAACCGGATCGGGCACAACTTCCGCAACAATAACGATCGATGGGGGAATAACAACAATGGCGGTGGTGGTGCTGGCCAGCAGATGATGATGATGATGGGCAACAATGGTAATATTCCGGGTGGTCCCGGTAACAACAACAATAACAACCGGCGCAACAATGGCAACAACAACAATCGACGAATGGACCGGAAAAAGTAGGTGGACCGACCGAACTTCCAAAAACGCACTTATACATACACAAGCAAGAAGAGAGATTAACACAGCAATAAGAGAATATTATATTATGTACTATCTACTACTACTACTACTATTAATACGCTTTGCCCCAGTAAGTTTCGACGTAAGAAGGAGCCCAAAAAGCGCCATTTTTTTGTATAGTCATCATCATCATGATTGTTGGATGTAATAGTAGACTCAACTCAAACGATAAAGGAAAAAAGCTTCCCGTTTTGCTTGCCACGCGCAACGACAAACAGCTTTTAAACACACACACATACACGCAGAAAAAGAGATTTAATATAGCGAGAGAGAGAGAGAGAGAATTGTGTGTATGAAAAGGTAGAATATTTATAAGAACTAAGAGGAACTCACAACAATCAGTTCCTGCGCGCTCTCGTCGAAAGGTCTTAGAATTTTTTGTTCGTTCGTTTTTCTTAAGAGATAAATAAATTATATAATTATATAAAATTTATAAACGTTCTCTCCACACAAACTGTTTTGCAAAACCGAGCATTTTGGTATAACTTTAAAGCTTTGGTTTTGTGATGAGAACACTGCTTGGTAGTGCTTGGTCTAGTTTGAATGTTATTTATGCTCCATTTTTTTTTTTCGGAGGAGAACTGAATCTCTTTCCAGGTCTTGTGGAAAAGCATTTTATGCACATGAATGTATTGAAGATACACACAAGATTTATCAATGTTGTATAATACATATTTTTTTGTGTGTAGTAGCTTACATTATTTTAGAAAACAAAGAAAACGAATAAAAAACTTTACATTCCACAGTTCATTACGAAAGAGCCAAATTAAATCAGTACTTCCATGAGTGCGTGAAACCAAATCTGCTGACATATGTGATCAGTTGATAAGATCACGTTCTAATTTTGTAATACGAGTACCGACAGCAGCACAACGACGGGGGCCAAGATTAAAAGGTGACCCGCGGCGACCCACGTGCGTGTAACTTTTGGAGTGCTGATTAAACAGTGCTTTTGTCCGCCTTTTTTACTACATAAGCAGAAAACCAAGGAGTCGAACTTAGCCGTATGTGCGCGTAATTCTAGTCAGAAATAGGATAGGATTTGTTAGCAACCTTTTTTTTTGTTTTTGTAAATCATTTTGTAACGTTTAACGTTTGTATGTTTTAGGCTAATTTACTGTTAGTATTAAGGAAAAGCAAGTTTTAATAAAACAAAAAGTTTGTGTTTGTTTTTATATAAAAAGCTGCGACACGGTATAACATTTATTTGAAACAAAGAAGCGCAAAGATTCTGCAAACACACAGCATGATCCACAGCTCTCCCTCTTCACAGTTGCAACGTTCTTTCTTTAACAGCTGATCATTCAAGTTAAAAATAACACAAAAACAGTAATTGTACTCGTAAAAAAAAAACCATTTACCCTGTGTTGGTGGCCTACGGATTAAGTGCCTTTGCCGCAAACCTTGGCAGCGTGAAGGCAGCCCGATGTACGTCGGTTGTGTAGTAACGGAGTCCCATCTGATCGATCTCTGTGTCGTCAAACGTACGTGCCGGTTCCCTGAAATCGGTTTCCTGGTTTGCCCCGCAGCAACCGGTTAAAAAAATGGGTAACAAAACACGGTGACAAGACAGTAAAACACTTACCGGATTAAGGCTAGCGATGAAGAACCCAATCTGCCCGGTCGGATACGATGGAACGGCCGCCAACCCGTACGTAACCCGCGGGAAATGTTTCCGGCAGTAGTCGAGCGTTTCACGCACATGCCCCACATCCAACCAAAAGCTCCCACCTTGCGAACAGATAATGCCGTTCGGTTTGAGGGCACGCTTCACCAGCTCAAAGTATGACTCCCGGAACAGTGATTCAGCCGGTCCGATCGGATCACTACTGTCCGTAATGATAACATCGAACGCACCTTCGTGCTGCTTCATATACTCAAACCCATCCCCAATCGTAAGCCGCAGTTTGGGCGATTCAAACCCGCACGCCATGAAAGGTAGATACTGCTTGGACAGTTCCACCACCCGGTCATCGATCTCGACCTGGTGCACTTCCAGCACGGACGGGTGCTTGACAACTTCGCGCGCTACACCACCATCACCACCACCAACGATCAGTACCCGCTGCGGGTTCGGATGGCAGCAGAGCGGCAGGAAGGAAATCATTTCCTGATAAGCGAACTCATCCCGCTCCGTACACTGGATGATGCCGTCCAAAACCAGCACCACACCGTGCGATTCACTGGAAATGTGGGAAAGCGGAAAATGAATCGAATCCCCAGTAACCATTGGCGTTGGGCACCATAACAACAACCACAACCGTACCTTTGGATGACCTTAATATCCTGGAACTTGGACCGTTCCTCGTGCAGCACCTGCTTCACCTTCACCGAGAAGCACTGGCCCGGCCAAAGTTCGTTAGAAATTTCACTAAACCATTCCGACGGATTCATGCTGTTTTTTTTGGGGGGTCCGCGACACACAAACCACGACGCACTTGTTGCGCTCTAGACGAATTAGAAAACGTTAATCAAACTGTGTTGAAGACTCATTTACCCTGTCTTGGTGGCCTACGGATTAAGTGCCTTTGCCGCAAACCTTGGCAGCGTGAAGGCAGCCCGATGTACGTCGGTTGTGTAGTAACGGAGTCCCATCTGATCGATCTCTGTGTCGTCAAACGTACGTGCCGGTTCCCTGAAATCGGTTTCCTGGTTTGCCCCGCAGCAACCGGTTAAAAAAAAGGGTAACAAAACATGGTGACAAGACAGTAAAACACTTACCGGATTAAGGCTAGCGATGAAGAACCCAATCTGCCCGGTCGGATACGATGGAACGGCCGCCAACCCGTACGTAACCCGCGGGAAATGTTTCCGGCAGTAGTCGAGCGTTTCACGCACATGCCCCACATCCAACCAAAAGCTCCCACCTTGCGAACAGATAATGCCGTTCGGTTTGAGGGCACGCTTCACCAGCTCAAAGTATGACTCCCGGAACAGTGATTCAGCCGGTCCGATCGGATCACTACTGTCCGTAATGATAACATCGAACGCACCTTCGTGCTGCTTCATATACTCAAACCCATCCCCAATCGTAAGCCGCAGTTTGGGCGATTCAAACCCGCACGCCATGAAAGGTAGATACTGCTTGGACAGTTCCACCACCCGGTCATCGATCTCGACCTGGTGCACTTCCAGCACGGACGGGTGCTTGACAACTTCGCGCGCTACACCACCATCACCACCACCAACGATCAGCACCCGCTGCGGGTTCGGATGGCAGCAGAGCGGCAGGAAGGAAATCATTTCCTGATAAGCGAACTCATCCCGCTCCGTACACTGGATGATGCCGTCCAAAACCAGCACCACACCGTGCGATTCACTGGAAATGTGGGAAAGCGGAAAATGAATCGAATCCCCAGTAACCATTGGCGTTGGGCACCATAACAACAACCACAACCGTACCTTTGGATGACCTTAATATCCTGGAACTTGGACCGTTCCTCGTGCAGCACCTGCTTCACCTTCACCGAGAAGCACTGGCCCGGCCAAAGTTCGTTAGAAATTTCACTAAACCATTCCGACGGATTCATGCTGTTTTTTTTGGGGGGTCCGCGACACACAAACCACGACGCACTTGTTGCGCTCTAGACGAATTAGAAAACGTTAATCAAACTGTGTTGAAGCAGGCAGTCTTCTCCAGACCGCGCCACTTCTTTCTACATTCTTCCGTCCTCCCATCTTCTCTCATCGATCGTTGATGACGTTTTGGACCTTCCATGTGGTTCTGTGTTTGACGTTTATTTGAACAAAACAATGCCCGTCGTTGTGGATTCGGGGATCGCTCAGCAAATCCAGGGTTTTCGAACAAAATTATGGATTGTTTGTATTTGTTTCATTAGTTATTAAATAGTTGTTCGGACTAAGTGTTTTATCCAGAATAAAGGGTTTAGAGCATTCAACTGAAAGATTTACGATATAAGAATAAAAGGGCCAGCGACGTTTGCAAAAAAAATATTTTATTAGAGGTGAGACTTCCATCTAAATAATGTTCGGAAGATCGTCGGTCAAGGTCAAGTCAGCCTGCAGTCGGGAAGTGTGTAACAATTTACGTACTTTTCATTTTTACTTCTTCATGGCGGCCCAGTATGCTTCCAGTTCGACGCCTTCCCAGTTTGTGTTATTAACTTTAGAAAATACCCTTCAAAAAAAAGGAAAATAAATTTCGTAAATTGAATCCGATTCCACAAAAGATTTGTCTCTTATTACCGTTCTTTTAGATACGCCAGCACTTCAGCCTCCTTCTCCGAAAGTCCATCGAGGTAAGCATCCAGATTGATGTCAACCAATGCGGTAGTTTGCATACCGGCCAGAAAAGTTGCTGGACCGGCCATTTGTGTGCAGTGATGCATAGCCAGCTTGCCAAGTTCAACGCCCTCCCGTTTACAGTAGTCTGCTGCTTCCTTGCATACCGTTTTCAGTTGCTGATCCGCCGGATGCCAAGGCTGTGGACCACCGTTCGTAAGCAACCCCATACCATGTCCGGACGCGCAGATAATGGCCAAATTGTGTTCTTCAAAGAATGGGATGTACTCTTTCAGCACATCATCGAAAAGAGTGTTTCGACAGTAGGACAACACGGTATCAAATCGACCAGGAGCTTTTGATATGATTTGCTTCAACACCTCCACCGGATAAGCGGATACGCCGATAAAGCGTAGCTTTCCTTCGCTACGTAAAGCTTCCAGCGTGGGAAGTGTTTCCTCCACAATAATGTCCAGATTTGGCGCAAACTCTACATCATGAATCTGCACTACATCGATGCAGTCTACGCCGAGCAGTTTTATGCTACGCTCCACACTTTCACGCGTTTTACCCGCACTGTAGTCAAACATTCGCTCGAAATCTCGCTCATAGCGTCCGACTTTGGTTGCGACATAGTACGCTTGGCGCGGTATTTGCCGTAACGCTTTCCCGAGCACTTGCTCCGAACGACCCTGCCCGTAGAATGGGGCCGTATCGAAATAGTTTATACCGCGCTTCACGGCTACCTTTACCGCTTCTAATGCTTCCGCTTCATCAAGATTACTAAAAGGAAAAGAGTGTTTTTTACTATAAAATTCCGCGTCACGGAAGAGAAGATCAACTTACCCGTAAAGCTGACTAAAAGTGCCCGTCCCAAAGGAAACCTTCGACACCTTCAATCCCGTCCGCCCGAACGGCTCGTACTGCATTCGGTCCACATCCTTCTTGGTGTGAAAATGCTCGACAAAAGTGTCCATTCCGCTCCGGAAGCCTTCTGAGGTAGATGAGTAGTGTTATGGCTTATCACTTTCTTCAACAAACCAAAAGGAATGTTGAACAAAAGAAAAATGCGCAAGTGATGGTAAAGCTTGTTCCTATATTCAGATAACGAAACAATCGCTGAAATTCCGGCTGTCGGTAATATGATAAGGGTGCAACGCCGTTACTAACCTGAATTTGTTTTACAACTTTTTCTTCAACACAAGCACCGATTGTCAACTCATTTTGTATCTTGCTTGTTATCTTCACTATTTTTTATTTCTGCATGATTTCTTCTACTGTTTTTTTTCGTTATGTTGTTTTGTTGTGTTCGTTCGCGATCTTTTCGTAAAATGTAAACAATCGATGCCACTCAATTTGTTTTCTTTTTCTCATCTTGTTTGTGTCACAATTTGTTACCAACCTTGGCACAAACCATTCATGCGCGTGTAGACCAGTTCCATTCAAAAGCATCCGTTATTTGTCGTTTTAAATTAAATTGTAAAATTTAAAATTAAAGATAAAATGTAATTTGTTTTAAAAATATTGACAAAACTAATAATTAATTTAAAACTTATGTATGGTAAAACTATTAATACAAATACCTCGAGGGAATTTAAAAGGTTTCCCATTTTACGCGAATCATATGTTGAAGAAGCATTTTACAAAAATGAACACAAAAAAACTTGACCTCTATGGAGGTCTTTTACGAGGCTAGAAAGTTTTACAGGCTAGAAAGTTCGATTATGTACATGGAAGGTCATCTTTAGGTAAAACAAACAAAAAAAGCTTGGTGAAGTATTGTCCAGTGCGCCGTATTGCAGTGTGTATTGATGTAAAACTTAATCTATAATATTAAAAAATGCTTGCATTTCGTACAGGGCACACATGTTTCCTTTGTTTGGTACACGGCACAACGTCCCAAAATAGTTTCGAAATTGGTAAACATGCTGTTCACTTACATGACGCTGCGAGCACTTGGTTGAACTCGGTAATCTTAGCCTGTATGTACTTCTCGTGCATGGTAATCTCCTCCAGAAAGGCGGTCCGCAGCTTTTGCAGGTTCGGCAAATGATCACAATCGCGTATGTTGAGCATCGTGGCGAAATAGTTCTCCCACACAACCTTCTTAAAGTAGCGGGGCATCGGCGTCCTAATGCCCCAGTTGGCAATGTTTTTCTGCACCTGCATGTACTTGCCGAACAGCATCACGTGGCTGGTGGCGGCGACACCGTACAAATCGGGCTGATACGTCCAGTGTTTGTTTTCCAGCATTTCGATACACGTGAAGCCTTCCGTTGTGATAACCTGCCGGCGGGAAGGTGAATTCGAAACCGGTTAGAGGAATTCAAACTTACAGGGGAGGTGAATAGATGGCTACCTTTTTAAATTTAACGTCCTCCGGGAAAAGCTTCATATCGATACTAACGCCAAAGTCGATCAGCTGTATGCAGGGAACTTTTGAAGCTAGTTGAATGCTGCAAGTAAAAGGACATAAATTATTAATACAGATTAGTGATGGGCGCTCGGAATCGGAACTACCTGGTTCCGATTCCATAGCTGGAACCGGATCCGGATGCGGAATCGATTCCGGATTCGGGTGCGGAACCGATTCCGGATCCGGGTGCGGAACGCGGGATCGACGCATTTAACGGTACGCGGGAGGGCCCGAGCTTGTAGGGGGCCCCGAAAAACGAAGGAATAACCAGACCTACCAACCCCCCCCCCTCGCTCACGTACTTAGAAAGAACCAGTTAAACACATCTTGCAAGGGGATCCCGGATCCTGACCTACTGTTCGGAATCGATTCCGCAAAATTCGGAGCGCTCCGGAATCGATTCCGCTCAAACCATCATTTCGCCCATCACTAATACAGATACTTGAAGTACAATAGTTTTCACGCTTCTTCAACAACTTACGGTCCCATCAGGAGAAAATTGTCCGGCTTAATGTCGGCGTGTATAATCTGACAGCTGTGCAGATGATCCACTATCGACAGTATCTGTGCGGTCAGTATCATGGCGATGAATTCGTCCACGTTTCTGTTAGTGGTACTATTAACCAGATTGCAAACATCCAGTATGTTGCCGTACCGTGAGTAGGGAGAGATGAAAATGCTTGCATTGTTGCCGATTATCGCGTAATCTATCGGCATGAAGCCCGGGAGCTATGAAATAGACCGAATATTTTAAAAATTAATCATAAAAATCGTCTAAAAATCGAATGATCACATACAATGTCTGGGTTTTCGATGCGGCTTCGTAGCTCCAGACAGATATAATACTCCCACAGGTTTGCTGGACGTTCCTGCTTCATGGCAACCTTCATTCCGGTTGATTTATCCGTGGCACTGAGGGAAATCAAAGTAAAAAAAAAGAATCATTAATAAAAAAAACTCCTAAACGAATTACTTATCTAGATACACACCTGAAAATCGTCCCGTACGTTCCTTTCCCGATCTTCTGATGCACCAGGAACGATACACCGGCATCCGGCATCTCGACGAGAGCATCCTTCTTGAGCGGTTGCAATTTGTTCACCATCAGACACGTCGGTTGTTCCGCAATGTACGTGAGAAAGTCGACCCGGTCGAGGAACGCTTCAAGCAGATGCTTTTCAAACGGATCTATCTCCTCCATCCTAATGTGAGCATTAATCTGCTGCATTGTACCGTCCATATCGACCAGCTTATGCTGGTACACGTTGTTCTGCTGACCGTTAGCGTCGTACTGCTCATCATCCTCGTCCCATTGCTCGACGTCCTGCGAAATGACGGGACGTGGATGGTAAATCGAAACATCCCCATCGTCAGTGTCAGTTTCGCCAGCAGCAAGAGCCGGTGAGATTCGGATAGTGCTTTGCTTTGCCACAGCCGCTGGAGCTGATGGTTTAAGGAATGTTGCTCCCGTTTGAGAAACGCCTCCCTTTACATCGACGATTTGAAACTTTGAATGATCGGACAGCCCCACAGTAGGACATTGTTTCACCGGTGTTTTAAATCCTTCCTGAATGATCGTTGAGTTGACCGCATGGTTAATGTTGAGCGAAAAAGCCATCGTGTTGATATCGTCGAAGGAAGCCCGGTCATTCGTGCCCGGCGGTGGCAAGGGTGATGGAAAATCATCCAAATCTATTCGTTTCACCTTGGTGCCGGTCACCGTTTTGGCCGGCTGGGATGGTTCGGTAAGCCGAAAGCTTGGCAACGCAAGACTCGCATCGATATTGAGTGATTTTTCTATCTTTATCTGCGCGATAGGAAGCAGCGACAGATCGTTACAGTCGACCAGTGGAGCACCGGCAATTGTGGGGAGTTCTTGCGGAGGTTTAGCCTTCGGTTGAGGAGATTTAATGAAATCACCTAAATCGAACGAACATTCTTTGCGTGCTTCATCGGCTTTTGGTACATTTTCCGTTGCACGATTTCCATCCGCCTTATCACTTTTTGCGACCGCTTTCGGTGAGAATGTTGTATCGAGCAGATCGAGAAGTGAATTATTGCCCTTTTTTCGTGAGTCTTCTGGTAGCCGTGCCTCCACAATGGTTGGTGGTGTTGAGGTCCCTACAAGCGTACTAGCATTGCTGCTGGTGGAAATACTTTTCACCGACGAACATGCAGGCACGATCGGTTCCACTTCTGGGATTGTGTGTTGTGGTTTTACCAGCTGAATCGGGACAGTATTCGTACGTTCCGTACCCATTCGGAATGAGACAATCGAATTTGCTTCCAGCTCGCGTTGTACCATGTGGGACACGTTTTTGGTAGCTCCCGACCCTATAAAACCGAACCCACTGAAGGTTGGTTCTTCTGCAAGTTGAAAAATGCCACCTGTTGGGCCGGATGCAGTCGTTGCACGAGCGATAAGCACATTCTCCTTATCGTCCGATTGAACAGGCTGCTGCGATTCGATGGGCACACGTTTCAGTGGAATGTTAGCCATCGTTTCCGTGCTGTCCACGTGTATACAGAATCCTTTTCCATCGTCACCGGGTAGAGTGAAGGCTGGTTTGCGGACGGGGTCAGCAGGTTCGCGAAAAATGGATTTGGTTGCCGATTCTACGTCTTCCGGTGAGTGTGCCTTAAGAAAGAGTAAATATAGATGTGATAATAGTCGAGGTTGAAATCCAACAGTGAGAGGGAAGTTTATGTCGAGAGTGATCTATATGTGACGCTCCTTGGAGTTCCAACCAGCATTTCGCATGAATGTTCTTCTTCTTCTTCTTTCTTGGCCTAACGACTAGTGATGTGCGCTCCGGAGTGCACCCACGGTTCCGGAGCCGGCTCCGACTAAACGGCTCCCGAGCCGGCTCCGAACCAACGGCTCCGAAAATTATTGGAACCGGTCGGAGCCGGCTCCGGCTTCGGAGCCGTTTTTCTCATGCACTACTAACGACCTCTTAGGTCATGCCTGCCATTTCTGGCTTACTAGACTAATTGATACCGCATAGTTGGTTAGTCAATCCTCACTATGGGGGAACGACCCAGATGAGACTTGAACCCCGGTCCTGCCGTGTGAAGACCGGCGCCGCTGTCGCATCACCACCGGGCCGCCCGCATGAATGTTATATGTTTGAAATCTATTGAAATGAATAAGAATTACATTTACCTGTGTATCGGTGGGCGATTTGGTAACTCCGCCTGCCGTTGACGATGAAGCAGTGCTCGTTTCCGTACGCTCCATTATCGTCGACAGCTGCTTGTGACTCTGCGTGCTATTGCACCCCGATGAGGTGGATGGTGGCGTTATACTGTCCACCAAGGGAACCGCATTTTCGTCATTTATAACAGCACCCGGAATGCACAAAGGAGTGGCAAAGTTTTCTTGATTGGAATTTTTCACCCCCGGTTGTGGACACGTTTCCGGATCGGTACCATTTTCCTCATCATCGGTAAAAACGACAATCCGCTTCGATACACCCGCTGTTAACGGGACGGCACCACCTTCGGCATCCTGCTTACGAATCGGTGCTACCGGTGTGCTTATGTTTTTAACGAACAAATTAAACATTTGCGTCGAGCAGGTATCGTTTGGATAGTACGATTGCTGTTGCGATTGTGGCGCCTCATTTATTGGGCATTGGCTGGGCTGTTTGAAGTTTGGTGGATCTTCTGTACGTTCGTCATTTTCGTCACTATCGTCTACAAAAATTTCTATTTTCTTGGACACCGTGACAGGCAACGGCTCCTCTTCACTCGGTTGCTTCATCTCAGCATCGGTCGCGATCGCCTGTTTAAGGGGCGTTGGCGTAGAATCCTCTTTTTTCGACGTTTCTTGCTCAAGAACTTCATTCGAGGGACGCTTTCTTGATGGCATTGCCAACGATCGCATGGAGTTTTGCAACGTATTCAGCTGCTCGTTAGCGGTGGCGCTTCGGTTGCGCAGCTCGTCTTCTGTTTCTTCCTGAATGCTGGCAGCCACGAG
>KZ061548.1:80425-105113 GCA_002091835.1 Anopheles maculatus | reverse complement strand
AACCAATCTATTTCGTTACGTTCCGTTTTCGGTGCCCGGCCGTCAATGATCAATGATTTATGAGTTTATGCTTTGCTGAGGTGTTTTTTATCTCTTCTATTTCTCTCCAACAATTGACATTGATCCATTCAGTACATGCTACAGTACTCTGTACATTGAATCTCTAAAGCTCGCTTCAGCTCGACTTACTCGTCGTCGTCAATGGAGTTGAGTAGATTCATTCATAATGCTGGGTGAAAAAAGTGACCTCCTCAGCGGGACGGACCGTATTCAGGGAGGGGACTAGCTCCAAAAGACGACATGCTGTGTGAGGTGCGCCGGTTTAACAGTTTTTTGTTGCTGTTGCTCCTCTCGCTTTTACTAGCGAGCGATTTAACTAGGCATGTGGATTCGCCGGACTAGCAACGGTAGGCATGAGTGTTTAAACTATTTATACGCTTATTGTTATTCAAAGCTGTTGGAAGAGTTCATTCTTCAGTGGGGAATTCCTTCCGCTAGCTCATTCTAGACTTTCGTGATCTAGTTGAAGGGGAATTTTGTCTTTCTTTTTGGATATTGTCCACCTTGAATAGCTTGCTGTTTATTATATTGCAGTGATTTTGGCTAAAAATTCAACTCAGAAATGTGACCTTTGAACGGCTCTACGATTGGATAAAGTGTAAGGCAGTGCTCGTCGAAGTGGGGATGGAGTGGAACTATATTTATCTTGCGTACGCCAGATCGCTTCGATCGCACATGATCACATCACACCTGGGAGAGGTTCGGTTCGGCTAGGTCTGGTCTTCCAACTACCTTGAAAAGTTGAAGTCAGCATGTTGTTGTTCAATATGTGGTTAGGGATGTTTTTTGTCTGTCGTCACCGTCGTCGCGCTCAGACAGCCGGTCGGGTGGTGTGTTGGCGCGTACAGAAAAAAGAACCTTCTCCCCTTGGAAGGATCGAATCGAAGGTGTGTACGTTTTTTTTTCGAAGCGTGTATTTTTGGCTGTTGCTCTCCAGAGACAAACCATGCTTCGCTGTGGAATTACTCAGGATTGTCGCAGTTTTTTCTTGCTGTTGCCGCTAGTTGTCTCCGATACCTTCGGTAGTTGGCAAGGTTAATGTTTTATTTTTTTCGTTCGTACGAAATGAGTATTAACACTAAATATGGTTTTGTCGCACGTGTGTGAACGTAATGGACCACCATTCATTATCGAGTGCGCTGAGTAGTGGTTAAAATTGTTGACCAAGTAGGGCTGCAATTTCTGGTAATAAGTCATCAATCAGAACAAAATTTATTAATGTTTAATTGGCTCGAATAGTGTCTGTGCCGCGTTGAGATGGAGGGCAAAATGGTGATATTGATTTTCGTATAGAAGAATGTGTAAATATAAAATATCAAATGGCTTATTGACAGGCCTCTTCTATCAGTAGTTTTCACGACATCGTTTTCAATCTCCTAAATTAAATATGCTAAGCTTTTTTTTTAATTTGCATAGTCGTCATGGATTCTAGTAGACATGATGATCAAATATCCAGGTTTTCGTATCACGCGCCGCAATATTGCAGAATGCGCGAAGGATATACTTCTTGTCGTTTCTAGACATGTCACGAGGTCTTCTTTTTCGTCTGCTTAAGACTTTGAACGGGCATGATCAGATCGTTAACCCGAATCGCAGAAGATTATGTATCCCATAGCAATCCCCCATCCTAGGTTACGATCGTGTCAAGATAACAGATCTTCGCTGACAAAAGTGATTCCCTACTTAATAATCTTAATGCTCCATAAAGTACCGAACTGTGACTTCGTCCCATTGATCCTCATACAAAGGATCCAAGGAGCTGGAAAGATTGGAGAAATAGTTGAACAACATACAGGAGAGACCAACCGACCAGGTCTGTTTTGAAATACCATTCCACCAAGTTGTGGTTCGCAGTAAAAACATTTTTCGTCTGTATAAGTTTTAAAAATATATAGCATAATTTGTAATGTAAATGTTTGTTTAAGTTAAAATTAACCCTTTTATAATAAAATTCATGTTTTATGCGTTGTAGAAATGCAACGGTTTTTGAACACGTTGTTGCCGCGTTGTAATATGGTAGCGCAGGTGCGTCAATACATACCATGGCGGCCATGTTTAAATTTAGTTCAATCTTGTCGCTCGCTTTATAGACAGCAATTACTCTTTATTCACAGACACAATACGTGATTTCTTGTTAAATTTAATTTGTTTTTAGAAAAGGGAAATAAAACACAACATTTGTCCAGGATAAAACAAAATAAATGTAATATGCAGGCACACCTTTCCACTAGCAACTTTGGTCGACATTCGGCTCTCTCTCTCTCGCTCCGTCTCTCGAACTGTCAAAAAGCGGAGGGTTTGCAAGGAAAAGAAAAACATTGCGTAGATATGTGTGTTTTGGCAAACGCAAATAACGGATGCTCCTGTAGAGTTCGCTGCTGCTGTTGCTTAGGGGTGGATTTTCACCATTGACGACGAAAAACGTGGCGTTGTCAGTATGCAGCTGCATATCGTTAATATTCCCAGGTAGGGCGAACGGTTCTGTGCCGCGCAATTGGCAGAAGATGTGCAAAAATCGTTCATAAAGCGCACGTGTGTAACCCCAGCCAGGGAAGCAAATGTTCGTAAGCTATAGTGTCGCGGCACCATCTGATCGCTTCCCATTCGTTCCACGTTGGTGGTGTGTTGGTGTGCCGCATACGCATTCGGTACGGCCTAAACTTTCACCGCATCCGCATTCTATCTTTGTAGGTGCGTTTTTTTTGTGATTGTGTGTGATTGAAGGGTTGAGGGATCGTGTGTGTGTGTGTGAGTTTGTGTGTACGGAGATTCATTTGCATCCAAGTGCATGCTGTGTATCGTGATTTTGTTCAAGAGTAGCCGATATCTATTCACGTAGTCCGGTGTCCTCGGACGTACTGGCATCCGGTAACGCCATCAGCACAGTGCGCACACACAGGCAGAGGAAGCAAAACGCGTATCGCTCGTTCAAGTGCAAGTGCAACATGCGGTGTTTGTGAAACGGTATTAGATAATATGAGGATAGTACGAAGATATTAGGCGAAGTTGTGTTGCCGTGCCCCGACAATCGGGAATCGGGGGTTTGGTGTGCTTCATACGCGCTACGCTCTGTATGCCATCCGGTGCAGCTAAAACGATCATCATCATCCACCTTCCTGGCTCATCAAATTCTTATCCCATCTCTTCTGCTCGCACACACCATCGCAGCAAGCGGGAGAAAGTTGCACCAGCACAGCGCCACCGTATGCGCACAGCTGACAGTACTTGACAGCGACGTCACGGTTGGCTAACAGCCGCAAAAACAAAACAAAAACAAACTCACTGCACTGCTCCACCGCACACAGCGGAGGGCCTGCTGCCTGCGGGACACACTTTCGGACTCGGTGGTAAACAACGATGCAACAACGGCTGTGATTTTTTGTGCGTGTGTGTGAGTTTGTTGATCGTTTCGTCGTGCTCGATTGTTCCCCCTTCCCCCGGGTGGGGCCGTGACGGTGCATACCGCAATTTGTTTTGCTTGGAATCGCTTTTCCCTCATCGGCGTGCCACATCGACGGTGGAAATAGGCGGAAAAATGAACGGCAACGGAGCGTGCACGACGCCGGAGGAGACGGCCGAAACGCGCGAAGCACTGCATGAATGGTGAGCTATATATTCGAGTAAATTAAGCTTATAGGAGGAATTAATTGGAAACGAATACTTATGGACTCTTCTGAACAAAATCTTCTTTTTAGTATCTGTTTGTAGTTTGTTCTCTTTAGTTGTTGATCGTGCGCTAGCCTTGACTTTTGGTAACCGAATAATTGCTGAGAGCACACGATCCAGACATCTAAGATCAGCAAAGTATCGAGAATAACGCCCACCAAAACTTATTTAAATAAAATCCAAAAATTGCTCAAAATTGCGAAGAAAGATCAAAGAGGATACTTTCCATCCGTACGATCATGGTTAAATTGTCCCGGTAAATTATTGAAAAAGCTTCCGATCCGATTTGTATCCGTATGCGAACGAATTTCGGTTCCGGGAGTTGAATTTTCCATCTCCCAGCCGTGGCCATTCGGTAACAGTTCGCTGCCATTGCCCACAGCTTTTATTCATCTCTACCCACCTTTCCTCTCTACATCCGGTATGTTGGCTGCACCACCATTTTGATGCAGTTCCGGCTGATGCACCGGTCGCACCTTCAGTCCAAAAATTCCCCTTCATTAGCGATGGGAATTAGAGATGGTGCGCTGCGGCGTGCAGTGATGCAATCCGGCGTTTGTTATCGGTAGAGATAGATTAAAAATCAGTCGAATGTATCGAAACGACGCAGGGATGTTGAAGCAAATAGAGAGTGGAGAGCGTACGGGGCACATACTATCAACAATAAACTTCAAAACGCCGGTGCTTCACATTAGCCTGGTTTGTTTGGTTGTTTTGAGTGGTTTTGCCGTTTAAATCGTGCACATCGCAAAATAAATTGGGCCCGCTGGGTGCCTCAATGTTGCTTAACGCTACCGATACCGGTACGTAACCGGTATTATGTAGCTGGATGTTTAAAAATAAAGTCATTTTTTTGTGCCGCTCTGTGTGTGATTGATTAATGATCGGCTAGAGATATCGCCAAACTGGCGAATTGTAACGAATTTTCAATTTCACTTAATAATGGAAACCAATTTTGCTACTAGAGAGGAGGATTTTCTGCTTTTCTGAAGTATAGCATCACACGCACAACACCACTTGTCCTTGTCGAAGTGGATGGTGGCCATATGTGACGCAGCAGGTACCAGTAGCGCAGTAAGGTGAAGTGCGGGATTTTGTGTGTAAATAATGTATTATGCGAACTCATCCAACCACTCAGAACAAGTCTATTGGGTAGAATAATTAGGTCAATCGATAGTTGATAGTTGATGTAGGGTCTATAGCTTCAGTTATTCTCCATGCTCTACTATCTCTCTATAGTTATGTCGTGTGATAGGTATATAATGATTTGGACATGCAATTGTGTGATCCGGCAAAGCTGTGAGATGCATTTTTTATCACTCCTAGCTCTGTCTAGCACTATGGTACGGTTTAGTAGATTCACGGCCATAAAGCAACAATTACGAGCTCATGGTAAGCCTTAATGTCAATTTTGTTAATTAATCTATTATTGGTTTAGTTTGAAGTGATTAGTTTGCAATACTTTTTGAGTAATTATTCGACGATTACACACTCCGCAAACAGTAGTACACTTACTCAATCGTTGTGCATGTTTTGCATTCTGTGGCCATCTGTTCTATAGCCCGTGCATGCAAATCTGACAGCTTATGAGCGTTTCGCAAACTTCAGAGCATTTGGGGCGATGCGTTGGATAGGGATAGATGGTGGCAATGGATGGGTGATGATGATTCAACTGTGCTTAACCAAGCTCATTCGGCTAGAGCGGACGGGCGGGGGCCCGGACTGACCGGTATTACCACTACCTAAAATTGGTTGGATGCTTTTTTGCACTAACCAATACGTGGACGGTTTGCGTAGTGCACTATGGTACGGCGACATGTTTAATCGAGCACATGCACTCACTTCACATGCCTTCGAAATGGTATATATTTACTATTAAGGACGTAAAACAAAATTATATGTCTTTGAATTTTCCTTTGCGTAATTAATAACTCTGATAGCTCTGATAGTTTAAATAATTTAGTATTATTTACAACAGGTTTATTTATCACTAACGTTCAAAGCTATAAATTAGGTTTTTTTCTTACTTGTTTTTAATGTGTTTTTGTTAAATGTTTACAGTAAATTATATTTTTCAATACATTAAAAAGTTTAGTTACGTATCTTCTCATCTTTATTTTATATTGTACTTTCTCTCTTCTTCTTTGACACTACAATCTCGGAAGGTCTTGGTCTGCTATTTTTTAGCTTTCTGTGACTTAGTTGTCCCCGCAGCTGAATAGTCAGTCCTGCGTACTTTAGTACAATTTTTGTAGCAGTCAAATTAAAGCTCAAATCAGGGTAATTAAAAAGTGCACTTAACTTATTGTTGAAATAAAATAACAATAATTTCCCCTAAATAAACTACAAAATCACGAATAGTATTCACTATCACCTTCATGGTATATAATTTTGCCATATTTTTATTTTTTACATTTTGAAACAGTTTATAATAATTAATGTATCCCAAAATAATATCAGGAGAAGGTTAGATTCAGTAGAATTACATCCTATCTTAAAGCCCGTTTTATTTATTTATTTATTTAATTTAAACCTTCGATCCTACACTGGACCATAGTGCTATGTCGTTGTATCGTAGTTGAACAATAGTAGTGTAACGCACGTTTACGGCCACAAAGACGCACAGACCACTGGGGGTGAGTCATGGACATGGGTTTGCGGTGGTGTGAGGTGACTGCGTGATTGATACCATTAATTGTGGAAGCAAAGGAACGGGCACCGGTGGCAGAAAGGGGAGCACTATTCGAGCCACCAGAGCAAACGGGTTGAACTCACACTGCTCTGCCTCTCTCTCTCTCTCTCTGTCTCTGGCGCTGGCCTTATGATGGTCCGGACGGTTTTGGAGCCCGTGCGAAGCAGAGAGCTCGATAGCGTGTACATTATGCCGCGCGGCGTTATGGGGTGTGAGTGTCTGTTTTTCGCGCGCGTGTTTCTTTCATTTCTGGCCGTCGACAGTACCGACGACAGAGTCAGGCGAACGCAGTCAGCCGATCATCGCAGTCATCGCGAGATCGTACCACGGAAAGGGTGTGCTGCTGCCACGGTGGGCGAGGAGTACTGTTTCACCCTAGCGTAGGGGTTGCGGTTTTGTTCGTTGTTTAGTACGCGGGAAGATACGGGCGTAATGTTGTGCCGTGTTGTGTCGTCCACCATTTCAGATCGGATGATATCGCGTGTGAAGTGTGTCTGGGTTTCGGGAATTATGAGTAGTTCGATGGAAGTATGTGTCCAAGTTAAGTTTTGTGAAGAAACACTGTGACAGTTGGCGTACAATTTCCACAAGATTTTATGTGTAGAACACGATAGTTCTACTAACATCAGTGCAGGAACAAAGTGAAGCTCGATCAAAGACTCGAAATTTGTGTCTACACGTCTAGAATAATGTGTCAACTCCCAACACCATCGTCCAGTCTTGCTGTTGATAGTAACACAGTAACGTCACTGATAAGATTTGCGACATTCAACACACCAAAGCTGAGCCTTTGCCAAAAACAAAAACCTGACCCAGTCCCAGCAGCAAAACAACAAACAACTTCGACTTCGTTTATGTAAGCCAATATGGCGTTATACACTGTTGGCCTAGATCCTAAAAATTCCAACCCAAACAGACCTTGCGTTTAGGCCGCTGCTAGTGCAGTTGGGGACTAGTTGGTTGGGCACTACTAGCTGCTAGTGCTCTCATGCGCCGATTTTTGGCCTACCGAGTTCGTTGACACATTGACGGGGAGGGCCGTTTGTTTTTAAAGTTCCATGTCCTGGCGTGACGGCGATGACGACACGAACCAAATGGTTTTAGTACATCGATCGATACAAAAAAAGTGGGTTAGGAGCGTTTATTTTTGGGCCATTCATCGGCTAGACACTTGAGGCCTCTGTTTTGAGACATTAGAATCCTAACTTTTCCATTTCGTTAATTGAGGATTGTCATTCCAACATTTCGTGGACTCGTGACTTGTCATGAAGGAAGGCGTCAAATTCCAGGAAACACCTAGCTTACGTTACCTGCCCGGTGTTGGAATGTGTGTGTGGAACCGGGTATTCGTGTTTCTGGGTGGAAGATGGCATTCCACATTCCTGCACGCTTTCCAGACGATGACGTCGCAGCCGGTTTTGTGGTGTACGGGCATCTGGCTAAGGCGCACCCCGCACAGGCAAATGGTCGGTCGTTCATCATCATTGCGTTCGGGCGGTGTTGCTCACCGTCGTCGTCTCCGTTGCTGTGACGGCGGTATTAAGATATTTTAATGGGGTCGGGTCTGGACAGTTTGACTTTTTCTTTCGATAGAAAGGCCACCATCGCTGCACCGCATCGGGAGAGTACGCGCGGGGATGGCTTATTATTGCAAGTGGTTACGCAAAAATACACACCACAGTGTTCGAGAGTGAGAGCGTGGGGCTTTGTGGTGGCCCCATTGCTGGTCTGTGGTGCCGGTCGTCACCAGCGCTCGCTAGCGCCATTTCAATCTTGGTGTGTTGGTGTGCTTGTGAGATGAAAAACTGTATCAGCAGCGTTTGCCGCGGTTGTTGCTTGTTCTTGCAATTAATCGTTGGAGAGAGATTGGTTGTTGATCAGCAAGTGTGGAGGGAATGTGTCATTGTTGTCTTTAAACGGGGTGGAAGAAAGCACCAGCGCCACAGTTTTTGTGCCACAGCGTCATTGAGTTTTTTTACAAACAAAATCGTTGCACTTGTGCCACGCATGCTATATGGATGAACGAATGTAACAGAATTCATTCGGTTGAACAAAGTGACGCTTTTTTTAACTGAATTCTTACTTATATTAACACAATAATTAGCACGAAATGCAACGCCACAAGAATGCAATTAGACGATCTTACTTACGGCATGTTATCCCTATAAACTTTAGTATTTGTTGAAGATTTATGTGATTGGAGGTAAGGACAAAACGAGGGCACACAGTGACTTTAATGAACTCTGCTCATTTATCCTTGATGGATGTTTTGTTGTGGTTCAACGTGTGTTTTGTACACTGCTGTTGAACAATTAAAAGACTATCCTGCAAAGACTATCTCAGTGCGTTACATCACGCAACAAAAGGCAGTTGATCTGTGTCCAGATTTTTCTAAAATATAATTGTGTGCCGTCTAATTGCTTGTGGATTGTTGTGCTTGTGCAGGTAAAACGACTCGCAATTACTACCTTGGCAGTGGGGCGATAGGTGTAACTGTGTGTCAGTAGTAGAGCTATTTAAATGCCCTGTATTATCACAAATTGTCCTACATTATGTGCCACAGTTGAGTGTGTTTTGAAAGTATGGAGATGGAATTGTACTTTAAGTACAGCTCTCAACAGGTTTAATTTTAAGTTACGCTACATACGTTACATACTTCGGCAGGGGTGCATTAAGAGTTCCCTTTCATAATGGAATAGGAAATGTTTGATTTTGCTTATTACTCTATGTCATGCAAGCTAGATAGATATCAGGCGCATTCGAGTTGAATTCTGATTAAGTATTCAGTGAACTTTGGCCCCTAGAAAAACAATAATTTTCCAAACAAAACAAAAAACTCAAATTGCTGAGTACAACCTTCAGCACTCCAATTTCTTGAACGGACAGTAATAATGAGCAAAACCCAATCCAATTCTTCCGCTCTGCTGGAACACCGGAACCCTCGGTGTCAAAAGCTGCCAGTCGATGTCACGGTTAAACGACTCATGCGCTCATGCTCAAGGCCAAACTCCGCTGAACCATTGATTGCAGCGTGTTGATTGATCGTCATCCAACATCAACCGATCGCTATCCGTGTGCGCGCATCAAACTACCTCTCCGCTCGTAGTATCCGTTCGCGCCGTGTCCATCCTTGAGGTGCGACTGGCTAATAGAATCTTGCGGTCGTTCCGTTCCGATGATCGGTTTCGGCAAGGTTTTCGTCCGTTCAGGGTGTGCCTGAACGAGGGAGGCACGGTTTGTCTATTGGGTTTGTGGTTGACGGAACCACACGAAAGACGGGATCGACCGACAGTGTGGAAGATGTGGTATTTGTGTGAAGAGGCGCTTGTTTATGTGTGTGTGTGTGTGTGTGTTTGTGTTGGAGTTTTACGTAATCGATGGCCTGCCCTTGGCTAAGGCTCGTACCGTCCACGACTGGTACCAGTGGCGAAGAAACTGCGCCCTGGAACCTCTTTGTTGCCGTAGAAAGTTGCTTTCAAAGCCTTCTCTTGAGCCGACCTTTGATCGCAGCACGATCGATCGTTGTTTGATCGCTTGATGGCGTTGGTAATGTGGATTGAAGTTGTAAAGTTGATTACCGTTTACATCATATTACCAGACACTAAATGGTTGAGCCAGATGATAAAACATTTGCACAAGAAGTTAGAAGTCCAAACCTTTAGCGCTTTATTGTTGGAGCAATGGTAGAATATCCGTTTTTAGACTAGAGCTGGCTATTTGGACAAGACCAGTTCCGTGTACCGTACATTTAGATCACTCAACAAGTGGTGGTGCAAATTCCTGTTGTTTGCCATCCAAATAGTCATTAGTTTAATAAATTGGCGGTGGAGATTTGAAGTCGCGTCGTTTAGAAATACGGCAGTCAGTGCCAAATTTGACTTATCATTCTGACAAATCATCAGCTTGGGAGGTCGGACTGGTCGGAGCTGTGAAGCTAATAAATGACACAAGGAAGAATTCGGTAGGATGTACAGTTTTTTTTTTGTGACAAATTGTGTGATTCGTTACGGAGCGTTGTAGTTGGCGAGTGGAGGAACTCGCAGCAGATCAATGTGCTCAGGAAGGTTTTTGGTACTTAAAAATAATCGTCCATAAAAGTCAAATGGCTTAACTGGCCTAACTGATTTTGGAAAGTGTTTGAAACGACCATGTTAATGAATTTTAAATAGTCAAAGCGCCAAAACCTTGAGTTCATTTGGAACGGTCTAGTAGTGCAACACAACACTACCTTATTGCAATGCAGTAACGGAGGTCATTGTGCCTTGCCATGGGGTCGCTAACGATGCCGAAATCGGTTGACCTTCCTCGTTGGCGTGGGTACGCATTGAGCCGTGTAAGCTGTCAGCAAAAACCAGGCAGTGTCTTTAATTTCGGCGCCCAAAAGCCGACGTCCAGTAGAGTAGGTAGGCATTTGATGGCCTTGGAGGAGTGTCGTGTTTGTCCACGCTGTTTGTTGAGCGTTTGCAAATCGGGTTGAAGAGATCCCCATTTTTGAGGGGACAACCGTTGATGGCGCAGTTAGATGAGCGCAACATTATCTCACAATATTCCGCTCGGCGTACAATCCGATCACCCGATCACGATTTAACGATTTGTAATCTTTTGCCGTACGGCGAATCTCGACGATTGCTGATGTAACGTTGTTTGTTTCACTCTCGCCCTCTGGGAGAGTGATAGTGATGGAGTCACGTCAAGGTGTATGCCAGGGCCACACGACACTACTCATCATTCCGCCGTTGCATGCTGTACGATCGTGTGCAGGCGCCTGTGCAGCAAACATAACACTGGCGTGGAATGTCACGCAAGGTTAGCCGTTACACAGGTTGAAGGATCCAGGTTGGGGATTGTTATACACTGCCGCTGGCCGCCCATATGCGCGTGATTTGATTACACACGCCGCCGTGGTGTACCCTACAGTACTGAAAGTCATCGTGACGATGTTAATGCACTTGATTTGTGAATGGGGGTGAAATTCGAGAGAAGGTTCTTCGAGAGATGGGTCAGAAAAACTGGAAACTGCTTGACAGATCGTCTCGTTTCAAGAGGCTTCCGTTGTTTGCGTGCTAGACCAAACGTCACTCTTATCAGTGCTCTTTGTGCCGTGCTGACTCGGGATATTTCGCCGACCATATTGCGCTGTGCATGGGCTCAGAGGTGATAACAAGACCGTGTCTAGTGACGTAACGATGATATGCGCTCGGGTACGATTGATGTGATTAACGAGTGTTGTGTTCAGTCGGCAATCCGCTCCTCAGTGGAAAGCATGTACTAATCTCTCGTTGAAACTAAGTGTACTTTTGTGTCTGAAAAGCAGAGAATTGAAAACTATTCTTGACATTCCTATAAAACCCCTCCAAACTCACGTGCGTGTTTCTGTGTGTGTTGTGCCCTGTTCCTAACTCAAGGTGTATCTCATTCCGTTTCAGTGAGCGTACAATACCTTCGCGTACCGGTGTTGTGGTGTTCCCCTCTGTGGTAGACGAAAAAAAAAACACTCGAAGAATTAATAAGCCATTTTGGCTACCATTTATAAACCGCGAGGGTCTTTTCGGTGCAATTGTGTCTGCGTGAGTGTTTGTGAGGACACTGAGGCATTCTTTTGTTTGCAATTTTGCTAGTTTCGAACTGTGCATATCGTTGCGCCACGGGGGGCTGTTAATCCACCGCTCTATTATGCTCCAAAACCAAAGACTGACAGCTTGTGCGCGTAGTTGTGTGTGCGTACATCGCTATGAATGAAGTGTGAGTAAGCGCGAATCAAAAAAAGTGCCCAGTGATCAGTTAGAATCGAAAGAGCGTTAGTTATTGCGTGAACCCAGGAGCTTTGTGGTGGTGCATAACTTTACGCGCCTGCCAAAAAAAAACGAGCCAAGAGTCGCCTTCCAGCACACCAGGTATGGCCTACCTTTCCGATGTGGATCTCGCAACGTTACACCAGTCACGCCTCGAAGAGCGCGTACAATATCGGCTGTCTGCGCTGTGGACGCACGCTACGGAACAGCGTCGGGAACAACAGTCACTCGCACCAGTGTCGTCAGCAGCAGCAACAGCAGCAATGTTTGGTGATCGTGCTTCGGGAAAGCTCAGGGACGCTGGCAGAACCACTGTACAGTCCGCTAGAGCTAGTGATATAGTGAACAATAACGTGGTGGACAGGTGTCCACAAGAAGCGACCCCGATTGTTAAGGCAGGCTCGCAGCAAGAGCAAAAGCTCACCACAATGGAACGACCGCTCCATCAGCAGCAGCAGCAGCAGCAGCAGCAGTACAACTTCAACGGTCATGTGATACGCCCTAGGATAAGAAGTAGCAACAGCATGTCCAGCAGCAGCTCGACGGCATCCAACTATCACCATCATCAGCATCATGCGAGCAACGGTAGCAACAGCGGCGGCAAACACGTCGAGTGGAGCGATGACGATCATCTGCACGACGATGGCTACTTCTCGTCCGACACACGCCGAAGAAGGTCCGGTACATGGCCGTAAGTGGTTGCTACTCGACTACTCGACCTAACCTTACACTATCGCGTTTAGTAGATGCTAAATATACCTGCTGGGAAGATCGAGTTGGTGATCGGTTTAGGTTCTCAGACACGACGGCGTTATGCCGTAGTGCCCTTAAAACGGATCTAATTTTGTTGTTGAAAAGCTTGATATAGTTCCTACAGAATTGGGTGGCCTCTGTAACCTATACCGCCCGTAGATTTATTCCAGTTCCGGGCAAGGGCAACAATCACAAAGGGTTGTGATTCTTTGCAGCTGTTACAGCTGTACGCCTCCCAGCAAATTCTGGAAGCTACCGATCGAAACAGAGGGAGAAATGATAATGACCAAATGGGTCGGTACCCGAAGCATGATACTCATTCGTTTGCGTCGTTACTTCTTTTTCAACATCAATTCCAAACCTGCCATCGTTTACCCCGGCTATCGGTTAGTAGCGAACGGTTTATCGTACCGATAAGGTTGTCCCGTAGTACGTTTGTGCGTGAGGCCTGTTTTACCAACTCGGAAGTGAGTGTTGTTTTTCTGGTGTATGCTGAAGTTGGCAAGGATTTAGAGAGCTGGTGGGGTTTTAACTGCGTTTCGGGTTTGTTGGATTCGTGAAGAAAACCCAATATGTTTCCATGCGGTCTGAGTCTTCCCTATTTGTAATCAAGACTTAAAAATCCTGAACTAACTCCGAAACAATACGCAACCAGTTCTCATCTTAACTTATCGGTGCGAAATCTTATCTTACAATGACAATTTGGCTAGGGATGTTTCATAGTTGCGGTTGGGATTGTCCTGCTTTGCTAATAAGATACAAATTCTTTTTTTCGGGGAGATATTCTTTAACGTGTTGTAAAGTACAAATAGGCCCTCCAACGCATTCAGCTTTAATAGTTCTAGCAGATCCTCTCAGTGTTGAAGGTGTGTTGTGTGCTATTCGCTTCGTATGTTGACTACCAACAGTTCGTTCATCGTCGTAGCTGAGTTAGGTACTTTTAACGGTCTCGATTGAACAGCGTGAAGCGCTCAGGCTTACTTGCCTGGTGTAAAAAGTCGCATTACCTATTCCTCGAACCCTAATTTTATGCCGAAGGCATTCCACACTAACTAGAGAGCATGACTTGACACAATCAACGAATCAGTTTGTGGTGATGTGAAGTTTTTTTTATCGTTGTTTTTAAATCGTCCGTGTGTATGTACTTACGTGAATGGACAATGATTACTGCTTGTAATGATTGTAAATAATTATTAATTTACCAGCCCAACTTCCACGCGGCGATGTTGTTGATTTACTAATTTGAAGTTGAAGAAATTGTACCAAAAGACGATCGTGTGTCCCTATCGATCGGGGATAGGAACGCTGTTTGTTCTCGGCTCAGTCAGTCAGTCAGTCGTTCAAGGTGGTGAACTTCTTGTGCGAATGTGCATGGGAAGCAAAAAAAAAGGGAAAGTCTGTCCCTCGGTGGTGTGCTTGTAGAGGTTGCGAGTCTTTTTGTAACTCGTTCGTTCATCATACCACCACGACAAGTGTAACGATTCGTTTCCATAAAGGTTTATTTGCAGGGGTGTTCAGGTGATTTCACAACAAAAGGAGTTTATAGTTTGACGTCTGTAAAGTTGTTTCAGATGACTTCAGAGCATGATAACTCTGAGGGATGCTCAAATGTGCTCCCAGAAGTGTTCACAAAATTACATTTTTGTTCTGTATCTTTATTACCACCTCTTATGAACAACCCTGTCGCGTGCGACACAGCATCTTTTTCGTGTCCGGTCGTCCCTGACAGTAGTCTGGTGTGCCCCTAAAACGATCGCCGTCCGGCGGTATAAGTGCGACGTACACACGGATCCGATTAAATTATGTACGATCGATCGTCGACGTTCGCCGTACGAATACAAGCGCATGCACGTCTACAATTAAATTAACCTGTCTGTGATCTGTTCTCCCAGACGGCACGTCGCTGTTGGCAGAATGTTTTTTTTTCTTCTCTATTTAATATTTATAACACCTACGAATACTAATAAAACTAGTATGAATATTTACAAACACGCTCTAAGAGCAAACGATACGTGAACCGATAAATGATAAAGAACCTGTTTATTATCGATATAAACACACGTTTACGTTTAGGATGACACACATCCAAAGTGGATGACTTTGCAAGAAAATTGGCAACAATATTTTTATATACTTTAGGCTGGATGTTGACGACACAACCAACACCTGCTGGAAAGAGGAATCGAGTGAAACACCCAACCCAGCCAGCATCTTCTTGCAGACGCAAAACGCGCAGCACAGTGTGCGTGTGCGATCGTGCCCGTGTTGGTGATGTGACGGCCGCCGTGTGCTGATTACTTGTGTATCAGCTTTTTGATCCTTCAGCGCCCGACGGTTTTCGACCGAGCGCATGTGCGATCGTGTGTCAGTAGTCGCGCGAAGAGACACGCGAATTGAGGTTGTCGAAGTGTAGTGGCCAATGGTCCAAACCGAGTAGTAGTGTCTCGCTGTCTGTTTAGTGTGTTTCCAGCAACCCTGTGAACGCTTGTGTTGCGAATCGAGCCGCGTTGAAGTGTTTATTATTTTAGTTTTTGTAGCTTGGCATCAACCACCCGATGGTGGGGTTCTAAGCGCCACTACAAGATCTGTGAAATAGTACTGATCGGTGATCGATCGTCTGTCAATTGAAGTTGTTAAGCTAGTGGCGAAAGTAGGGAACAAACATCTCCCACACCATGGCAGAAACGCACGAAAACGACGATTTTATGGCCGATTTGGTACGGTTCAATCATCCTCTGGCAGCTCTACATCAGCACCATCATCACCAGAACCATCACAACCATCATCATGCGTACGGTGGTGGTCAACAAAATAGTCAACATCGTGCGCTGAATGGTTCTTCAGCAAAGGATGGTGCTACTACGGCCAACAGTAATGGCACTGCGTACTCTCCATCCGCCGAGGACGATATTCAAGCGGATGAAGATCAGCTGCTCCTTTGGCGTCCGAAGAGGTCAGTTTGCAGTAGCAGTTTTAGCTAGCACCGTACAATCCCTTAGTGGAATCGGTTAACCGCCCGTGCTCAAGGATGGTTCTCATCGTGAGATGATGCCCTTTTTTGGATCTGCTGCGATTGAAAATCAGGAAGGTGCCACGCTATTACGTCAGGCAGTGCCAACGTTCTAAGAAGCTGTGAAGCGGTCGGGGAAGAGAAGCACGAAACGTGGCAGGGGGATAGGAGGTGGTTGTGCTACAAGGCTATGACGCAAAACTGTGGAGACACCGGTGTGTGTGTATGCTGGAGAGCAGCAAAAAAAAAAACAACTCCAACACCTTAACGCCGTTCGTTGACGTTAAGACTTGAGGCGCTTAAAGGCGATTGAAGGTTTTTGTTTTTTGCCCAGATTTTCCATCCCTATATCGCCCGACGAGCAACCGTAAAAGGGGAAACGATAAGAAGGAACAGTGGGGAGAGGTTGTTGGTGGAGAATCTTTATTCGCCGATTCGCTTCTTTTTTTCCTCCCCTACTTCAACTGCTGTTGCTGAATGAATGGGTCGAAAGAGGCTGTGTGAGAAGACACGATCGCACGAGATGAGCGGTGTGCCTTTGGGCGAAGGATATAAAGGGGAAAACAAGCGCAGCACGGTTGACTACGTTGTGGCCGTGATCGTGGCATGAGTGAGTGAGAGGACACACACACGACAAAACTTGTCCGCCCTGACAATTTCACTAATCGGTTTCGATGAGGTAAAATAATGACCCGGTCTGAAGGTGGCTCAGTTGTGGCGACCATACCGCATGTGGGTGCGCTTAAAGTTCGGATACGAAGGCGTGCGTGAGTGGTACGGTGGGAAGTTGGAGGCATGTTCCGTGGAGACGGGGAGGGAGCGAGCGAGAAAGAGAGGTGCTGATCGGTGTATATTTGCGGTTGGTCAGGGTTGTTTTGCAACGATAAGAAGGGGCACAACAACAATACTAATTAAGTTCAATTAAAGTTTCTTTGATTTAATTTCTTCGTCTTTGGTGGGTAGTGTGCAATGCAATTATGTGGTGCGCTAATTGAATTTTCTTGCGTATGTTTATTATGAAAATTATCATTCTTATCGTAACAGTTTATTATAATAATTATTGCATGCTCCTTGTACATTGCTATTGATTTAAGGACATTGGCTAATTTGACTTGAGGCGTGCTGTCAAATTAACGATAATTGATTTGTTCATGAAGACAGTGTTGCTTGTCCAAATTTTCACCGAAACGTTTTATAGTTTAATTAAGAAATTTGTCAGAGAATTGTCTTACACTAAGGGACTAATTGAAGTAACTTTATCCAACCAGACCTTCGTCTGTTCTTGAGCAACGTTGCGCAAATAGCAGCTTCCGTTTAGAACCAATGTTTAGCTTCCGCGCACCGTACAAAGTAACAAAGCAAAATAATTCTCATTTGCTAAATAGAGAAGGAAGGAAGCGAGCGCATGCACGTATAGTACCGAAACACGCAATTAATCTAGCTACTGATATGAGTTTGCTTTGCTGATGTAGTTGTCCGATAAGAACGGTGGCCCCCAGGGTGGTGAACCGTTGTCTAGTTCAACGTTTGACATTGTATTTTTTGCGCTTCAACACATCTTTTAACACAACTATCATATAATCATGTTTTTTGTTAATGAAATACGATTACAAAAAAAAATTATACATAAATTATTTTCTAATAGTAAATCTCTCCTTCTTTATCCTCTTTCTGCAGGCGAACACGAAGTTTGAATGCACCGTCACCGTTTCAACAGTTTGGACCATGCGGTCGAATTATGAAAAACTCGGCGATGGTGATGTAAGTAAACACCTTTCAAAGCACACCCGTCAAAACGTTATCTCCTTACTAAATCTGTTTCTTCTCCCGCTTTTTTGCTTACAGGCAAATCCAGGATCCAGCCAGTCAACGGTTAACGTGGTACAAACCGCCGCTTGCCGTGCTGGTCATTAAGAAGGTTCGTGACTCGAAGGTGCTACAGCCGTTCGTCCAGCTGGTCGAATGGTTGATCCACGAGAAGCATATGGTCGTGTGGGTGGAAGCGGCCATTCTGGACGATGCGCTGCTCACCGGAGACAAGCGTTTTACCAAGCTGCAGGATAAGCTGATCACGTTTAAGGATGGGCGTGATGATTTGACCGATAAGATCGATTTCATCATCTGTCTTGGGGGTGATGGGACGCTGCTGTATGCGTCGCTCCTGTTCCAGAAGTCGGTACCGCCCGTTATGGCATTCCATCTGGGGTCGCTCGGATTCCTTACACCGTTCCAGTTCGACAACTTCCAGGAGCAGGTGACGAACGTGCTGGAGGGACACGCGGCGCTAACGTTACGCAGCCGGCTGCGGTGTATCATCGTGCGCAAGGACAAAACGGAGCAGGAGATCTCCACATTCAAATCGTCTCAGGACCCGTCGACCAACATACTGGTAAGGAAGACGGGCGATACTTCTCGCTAAGCAAGGCGAATGGATTAAGAGATGGTTGGATTGTTCTTGTTTTAGGTGCTCAACGAAGTTGTAATAGATCGGGGACTATCGTCCTACCTAAGCAACATCGATCTGTTTCTGGACGGCAAGCACATCACATCGGTACAGGGTGACGGGCTGATCGTGTCAACGCCGACTGGCAGTACGGCCTATTCGGCTGCCGCCGGTGCCTCGATGATTCATCCATCCGTGCCCGCTATTCTCGTGACGCCCATCTGTCCCCATTCGCTCAGCTTCCGACCCATCGTACTGCCAGCGGGAGTGGAGCTAAAGGTACGTTTTTCTCACTAAGAAATCAATTATCTGAGCTGTTTCTCAACCATTAAGGTGTCCTTTCTTGTTCGTTATAGATCGCAATATCTCCAGACAGTCGAAACAGTTCTTGGGTGTCGTTTGATGGTCGAAATCGCCAAGAGCTACTACACGGTGACAGGTAAGATCAACGATTGCTTGCTTATTTCTCTTACGCTAAAACGTATTTTCCACTTGCAGTCTTCACGTCACAACCTCTATCTACCCGGTGCCAAGTATATGCGCGCAGGATCAGATCGCCGACTGGTTTGATTCGTTGGCCGAATGTCTACATTGGAATGTGCGCAAGCGGCAGAAGTGTCTGGATGAGCTGTCCGACCTAACCGGTTCCGGTACGGAGGATAGCGCCATCGACGACATCGTGCGCGGTATGGAGAACCTCGAGAATTGATCGACTTTCCAATGGGTGCGTGTGTGCGTTAACAAAAAGAAAAACACAGGAGCTACAAAGATCAAATCTGAAGCAATCGTACTCTGCGACAAACGACAAAAACGAGGGGGGGTAGCGAAGAAGCAGAAGGAGTACAAAGTGATCAAGAACGTAAAAGCAATCGTTGGAAGAACGGGGAGGGGTGTTATAACTTTCTGTGTATTCGTGCGTGTGTGTGTGCGTTTGTGCGTGTGCGAGATCCTTCATGTATTGTAGGAAGGAGCAGTAGCGAAACGGAGAAACGGAAGAATTTGGTAGTTGTGGATCTCATGCAGTGTTGGATGAAGAGAAGCGCGTAGAAAGGTATTTCCGGTTGAAATTTTATGTTTCTTTTAATTTCCGCTTCATGCAAACAGCTTTTGAGGACTTCAAAGCGTTATTACACCTACGTTGACATGTAAGAGAACTGTCTGACGGATGTTTCTTTCTTCTATGGATCAATGCTGTAGGGTTCTGTTTGATTTTAAAAGTTTCGTTTTGTCACCATGGCGTGTTCACCAAGATGAATGGGATGTGAATGTGATTGTGCTTGGGGAAGTATAGTAGTAAAATGTAAAGCTAACGCTTGTTCAGGTAGTAGTGGACCGTTTTTGTTAAGTTTCACGATGTGATGTTCTCAAGGAGAGCGCAATGGGAAGAAATATGCTTCATTAGTGTATAAGAGCTAAATCGAACGTTGGTTTTATTACAATCACAGGTTGTTTATCTCCTTTCAATTATCAAATCAGCTCAAATTTCTTTCGATACTGCATCTAACATCATCTAATCGCCGATGTGGGAGAATGGCACAAAAAGGAAGATAGCTAACGGGACGAATGGGTAAAATGCAGTAAGTTACCGACACCCAACACATCGCGAATCGGAGAGATACAGTGAAGAAGGACGATAATGTTGGCTTAATGTGTTTCGTAGTGATAAAACCAAATTTTACAATGCTCTGTGTAGCTGTTTTGTTTTTGTTTGGCGCTGATTCCTTCTTTTCTTTCTCATAATAATACCTTTGACGTGGCTAAACGTTGTAAACGAAGAAAGTGTGAATAGGCATGTGAAGGCCTTCTTAGTATGAGCAGTACGTGGTGTGGTTTAAATGGCACATGGTAAGGTGGCAGACAAAACAAGCAAGTGTAAGATCGATCAAGTACGGTGGAGTTAAAGGGATAGAAGTGGCGCGGTGTTGAGAGTGAATGTGGAATGATATTCGTGTTGATCCTGATAGAGAATTTATAAAAAAAAACTCACGTAGGCGGAAAAAGACAAAAAAAAGCAGTGAGCGAATGAATGAAACAAATATATAAGTATACTATTTAATAAATGCGAGCATAATGTGTACAATCGCAAATAAGTTTAGGAGTTTGTACTTCGATGCTTCGTACGACAATCCGAATCGACGCAAATTCTTATTTAAAAATAGTTTATTTTGCTTAAACCAAGCCGTTTTTAAGTTGTTTTAGTATGCAAATGTAATGGTTTGATTTTACGACTACATTTAATTTTAAAATTGCTATTTTGATTAGTTTTAACCGAGAGCGATATCCCATCAAAGGTGTTTAGTTTTCTCCGTCCGATTACACCATTTATGCTAAGCACGTTTCATTCACGGGGTTAGTAATTGAATAAACAATTGCTTGAATAATACACCTTGCTAGTGTGTGGTGTGTGTGTGCTATTTTGTGGCCTTTTCTTGTACGTGCAGCAGAGCAATAGCTGTGAGTTTTCAGTGCGTCATCGTTAGGCGATGATCAATTTTCCTCATTGGATTTTGCTTGCGATGCTAAAACACCCTATTCAAGGTGAAAACGAACCGTATAGGATTTAGCATTTCCACAAATTATCCCCACCGCTATACGCATTGCCACCTCGGGAAAGCAGAATGCGGTGCGATTTGTGAAGGCTTTGTCGAATGACGTCACATCCTTGGAAATGCTGCCACCCCCCCTCGAGCGCACGTACGATCTGCGTGTCTCTGTGTCGAACGTGTCGCTTTTGTTATCTTGGTCGGTACGTTTGTGTTGGTGACATTCAGAAGAAGGGCATCTGATGTTATGGAAAAAGAGGCTTGCCATTGGTTAAGGGTGCTCAGACATGCACAGCCCAAGTGAGTGAGAAGGAAAATTCGTACCGGGTGCACACCCGCATCCCGAAAAAACAACACATTTTGATGCGTAAAACCCGAGCCCCACACAGACGCGCGTGGAAAAACGGAAGCTGTGGAAAGCTTTGGCTGACGGTGACGGTGGACCGGCAACCGGTTGCTGTACCGGGTGTTGGAGGATGAAAATCGATGAAGGGAAGCAGCACTTACTGCTCGATTGTGCCTCGGCATTTTGGGCTGGATGCTGCGGACAATTGTTTGGAGAGCGTTTGGATGACGATTACCTTACGACCCCAAGCTTCATGTTCTGAGTACCTGTGCGGTCCGGTGTGAGTGATGGTCTTTACAAGCTGCACGTTAAGCTGCAGAGGATGATGCGGACATTTAATTTTGGATGGCAGACACCGAGGAGTTTCTAAATTATTATTTAGTGAAAGAATGTCTGTTATGTTTACATTTTACCAACACAAATCGGGATGATTGGCGAAAGAGGAAAAGTTTGAAATGGTTTAATTGAATTAATTCGATCAGGCTCATTGCCGTGGAGGTCCTCTAGATGGTTTCCCCTAGCGCACGGCGCGATATCTTCGGACACCAGCCTGCAGACGAAAACGGCTCATTTCGGAAGTTGTAAAGCTTTAATTAGATTTTCGTTTTTATATGCCTCTCGTCCTCCTTACAATCTGGAGAACAAATTGTGTCGTTAATTGCATTAATGAGTTTTTTCTTTCTCTTTACTCTAGTCTTTTCCACCGGGGAAATGTTTTTAGACGCGGAAAGTGACTAAAATTGATCAGTTATGCTGTGAAAATGAGCAAAACAAACAAAATCTAGCCTCTTTTCGAGCAGTGAATCGAGCACCTAGAAAAATTGTACGCCTAAATGTATGCAATCTCGTGCTAATGTTTAACACGCAATGTGATGCATTTATTGAGTGACGATCACAAACTAATTGACCTTAATTGTAACGCGTTGAGATAAAGCCCAAAGGAATAATTGAAGCTGACAGTCGGTAAGCTAAATAATTAATTAATCTGTCCGTAACCGAATTCTAATCTCACGTAAACGAACCAAAAAAAAAACAATGGAACCGAAACCAGAAGTCAGAAGAAGTTTAATTTCACCATACGGTTTCTGGAGCGGAAAACTGTCCCAATTTCCAATTTCGAAGTACAAACGTACGCCAGGGCCGAAACTCCTGAAAAGCTAATGAAAAGCCTGGAATAACCGTTGTCGCATATTGCTAATGGAAAGTTTTTTTTGTGTGTCTGTGTGTCCGCTTTGCTTTAGGTTTTGCAGGCCGAATCTTGCTGCTCCGTTGATTGCTATGCGGAAAGGTACGAAAAACGAGAACTCAGACGGATGCTACCGTTGGGTTTTTTTTGTGTGTCTGTGTGTTGAGATTAAACTGACGTCACAGTGGTCACATCTCTAGCCAGCAGCATGTGTTGTGCTTTTGTGCCGGAGGCTTTTATGAACTGTAGAAGCAGTTTTTATGCATTGAATGTGTGCTTTTATGTATGTAGGATGTATATTGTGTGTGGGAATGTTTTTTTAACTGGTTTAAAAGGATTACAAAATGTCAAAAAGATCCAATAATAATTAACAGTTAGTAAAATGTATGCAGTTTCTCTCAATAAGTAAACTTTTGTCTATCTAGGTGGATAAGCATTGCACCAACTACAACGCTACCAGGGAGCAGGTGCGAAATGGTGATGCAGATAATATTTCATGGCAAATCGACATCTGCAGATGAAGCGCAGCATATGCTGGCATGGAGAAATCCGGTAAGGGTTGTTGTCCGGCTTTGCAGATTGTTCGCTTTTGGTGCAATTCGAAGGCCGAATGTTTCACCACCGGCCTGCACGCAATGAAACATTTAGCTTGAAGTTTGAAGTTGAAACAAAAAAAATCTTAAATCACACACTTTATACGGAACGAGTGAAAAATGTAATAAGGAGTAGAATTTATAACACAAACCCATATTTTATACATTGAAAGCATGTTCGTTTTCTTGGAAGTCTTACTTCATTAATGTATGTGCGTACATATTTCGTACTAATTAATTGTGGCGCAAAACCGTAACTGAAAGCTTATTTCGAGTGAGCGAAATGCTTTTCCAGCCGTATTATGGGTACGGAAGCGTTAAACGAATTCTTAGGGGAGTTTTCAAGACAAAGCAAAACATCCCCTAAAGGGAGCAAATGTTTGTTTTCCCTAATTGGCTGTTAGTTTTAAAGAGCAGAAGGAGCAACATACTTAGCTTTATTCGTAAGCTGCTACGTTTGAAGTTTATAAATAAATAAAAAAGCATTGTTAATAGGATTTGTAAACTAACACATCATGTGAGGTACTAGGCGTCTCCATTGCTTAGAAATATAATTTTAATTAATCATATTTATATGTTAAATTATAGTCCAGGATATTTAATTGTACTTTCAAACAAAAGCATTAAGTTTTCTAATAATCTCATCACCATTCTACCCGGCAATCAAACATTCTTTTCTCGAGCTACCAACAAAATAGAATAGAACAGCCTCATTGATCGAGATCTAAACCGCAACCCCAGGCCCACTGACAAGGGTCTGCATACCGGTGGCCGTGCTGGTTCATCATTGCAGCATTAAATTATGTAGCAAATGAATCGGAAGAACTACCAGCTCTAGCATTCCAGTAGAAACGGGGGAACGGTTACATAAAGAAAAGCTTAACGAGCAGCAAACAGTCCAAGCGATTTCCACGGTAGATGGAGGTGGAGCCAGCAGCTCCCCGAGAAGCAACAACGTGAAACACCGATTACTAGGAGAATAGATGGGGGGGGAAGGAAAGGGAAAAACGAGGCACCGAAAGTACCGTAGTACAACAACATACACTATTTTTAGACACTCGTTACCGGTTAAGAGGCAAAATGCTATTCTTATGCTTCACGGGGAACGAGTCCCAGAAAGTTGGACATCATCAAACCGGTGGTGAAATTTAGACATTCACATCTATCTACAAAACCCCTTTTTTTTGTTGGATAGATTTTCCTTAAATTTAAAGCCATTGGAAGAGCTTTTTTTACGGATATCTTAATTGTGAAAGCGAGCTTTGACGTTGTTGCGGGAATGCAGGAAAACGGAGAGGAAAAAGCGTGTTTTGCTCATTATGCTATTTAGTATTATTGCACACGAAACCGTATTAATTTAGGCATCATTATGGGGCCGCAGATCATGTTTGAATAGTGCTATCACTGAAAGCAACATGCAGATCCACTCATTAGTAGGGCAGGTACGGTGGGATATGATAAGCCTTTTTGTTTTTTTTTCTTTAGATGCAATTAAATATTATTTAGCGCTGTGTTGTTCCACTACAAATCATGCTGCAAAATATGCATCATACACAGCAAACTTAATGATTCAACAGTGTCGCAGGAGGAGGACGAATGTAGGG
>KZ061548.1:68060-80192 GCA_002091835.1 Anopheles maculatus | reverse complement strand
AGGGAAAGCCTAATAACAAACGCATCTCGCCGTGTTTGCTGACGTCACAGTTTGTTTCTGCAATGTCTCTCACGGATTTTCTCGCTCTCTCTCTCTCTCGCTCTCGCTTACTTTGGAGGTTTCCCATTGTTGGAGCATAATTTTATTCCGTGACGTGCCCTACCATAACAGAGCGTACGTGTAGTTAGAGTTCTTGGTACTGGAGAACTCTGTGCGATTTGAGATGAAATTTGACGTGATTAGTAGAGTTTTTTCCTTAGTTTCTTGAGCTTGGGGACCTTAAATAGAATGAATATTATAGTAGGTTTTGTTATTTAAAATATATTTTCTATATGTAAAATAAAGCTTCAGAAGGCCGCACTCAACATAACAAAACACCCGGTGGAAAATTCTACGCAAAAAACCACACTTTTGTCTGCACAAATCTTCTTTGAATATACACATGAACGCATACTCACACAGTCGTAATTCTACTACTACTACAACGGCTACTATAAGCGGACTGTCGTCATAGTTATCGTGTGAGCCAACCGACAGCCTTCCCTTTTTCCCCAACCACAGTCGAGCGAACTCCTGCTCAATCACGTGGCGCGGTGTGTTTTCGCACTGTTTCTGTACATATGTATTTTGCGTTTTGCACGTCCCGATTGCGTTGGTGTTGGTGCATGTTATTGAAGTACGGATTAGTACGGTGGCGTAGTGTGTGCTTTCTTTTTCCTTTTGCAATCTACCCCACTAGCAAAGAAGAGTGAGAGAGCAATCACAATCAGGAAATTCTAGTACTGCAAACACTCACCAGAGCGGTTGCTCGTACTGCGATGAGTTACCGAGCGAGAGATTGGGTGTGCGCGAAAGAGAAAGAGAACCGTTTCTTTACTGTCTCCTTCGAAGAGTAGTGCAGTCAGTTGCTTCAGTAGTTTCCACCCCTCGGTGCGGATATCTAGGGATTATCCGTTGGTTTTCCCTCAAAGCAAAATGCTTCTGCTACTCCGGTGGCTACTGAGTGATGAGTTCCGGAAAGCTCTCGGCAGAGAAGTGGGAAGCTTTTCCCTGCCCTGCTTCAGTCGCAAGCCAGCCACGGAGAGTCGTGTGGAAAATTTGAACGTGAGTTGCTCCCGGAAAAAAGAGGTGGTTCGGTTGTACCAGCGTTCAGTTTACGCAGTGTGTTCCCTCGGTGAGGATCATCGTCGTCCGTCATCATTCATCGGTGTCAATTTTGCTTCCGTGTGTGCTGTCCGTGTTTTGTGCACCCAACATTAGCCTCTGCTTCGACCCCAACTGCTTCGTGAAGTTCGTAAGAGTGACCCTGTTGGTTTTTGTGGTGGTGCAAATTTTAGAACCCCCAAAAAAAGACCCCCGAGATACTCGTAATAATCTAACGCGGGCCTTGAATTTTGTGGCCCGGGGATTCGTAACAAAAATCCTAAAAAACAGGGTAGACTTCTGTGTGCAAAAGTTCGCAATGTGCGCGCGTGTGTGTGTGTGTGCATGTGCGAATGAGCAAGTTTGTGTTGTGGTTCGATGAAGCGTCGAAGCAGCCCTCGACTGCAGTGAACTTGGGCAAAGGGCCAGCGCTCGACCAAACTCCCCGGTTATATAGTGCCGCCGAAGGCGTGGGAAAATCGTGAAAATTACGTCTGAAAAGTGCCGAGAAAACGGTGCAACGGCACGGTGCCTGTACGTGTGTGTGTGTACACTACACTCATCGAGTATTAATGTATCAGCAGTGGCAGAGCCGTGCGCTGGCAAACGAAAACTCGCAGGATGCTGCGGAATCGCTTTTGCTGCAAAGCGCCCAAATGTAGGCAACCGTATTACACGCTTGTGTTGTAGTGCGAAGGAGTCGAGCGAACAAGCACTGCTGCTGCTGCTGTTGAGTAAACACACGCGCAAAAACGGAGACTCTTCCAATTTCCTCCCATCGTTTGATGTTCGGGGGTTTTGACGGATGAACGGAAATAAATCTCCCATTTGTTTCTAGCAACACACACACACACACGTCCCTATCAAAAGCACTCGAAGCGCGCACTGTCCGCTCGAAGGTCGTCCAAGGAAACTGGCTGCTTACGGCGTGTACGGAGGCTGGATGGTTTTTCGTGCAGCTTCACGCGTTACCGAGCACAGAAATTGAACCATTCCGGTACTCCGGGTCGGTACTGGTGGAAAAAAAAGAAGATTTTCCTTCGAATTGCGTGCTGCTTCCAGGAATCTTGCGAAAAGAGTGCGACACTCGAATGTGATGGTCCACCCTTCCCTTAACTAAAGTGTTGTCGGACAGCGCGGCATTCGTTTGTGCGCGAGGGAATCAAAATAAATGAGCCCAGCCGATTTTTGATGCCCTGTGTGATTGTTGTGGAGAAGAAAATCTGTGCCACAGCGCAGACCGATTCGCACTAATGCGTGCCACCGGAAGCTGCTTTTTGTTCTGCAACAATGGGGTGCGGGGTATGCGGACAATCAGCGTGCCTTCGTATTCTTGAGAGCTGTGGTGTGTCCTCGCATCTTTTTGTGCTGCTTTCCATCTGCGATATGAAGAAGGAAGCTCTTTGTAAGCTGCTTCACAACGCGCCGAAGAGTTGTCCTTGTACTTGAGCTAGATTTCTGCCTTTTTGCACAAATCATAAACACATCCTTCGTAGGAAAGGCGGCACGCAGAATGGGTGGCAGTGGGTTCTTCTGTTAGTTTCTGTTTCGTTTTCCCTACCTTGTCTGTTGGCACGTTCGCTTGTTTTTTCTTCTCACGGTTCGATTCCACTCGGCTCGCGGGGAATATTATGCGCTCTTCACTAAAGATGTAGATTGCTAGAATGTGAAGTGTGTGTGTGTGTGTGTGTGTGCTTTTTCTTGCACGCCTCGTTCGTGGGCCACTTGTTATGGACCAGGCGTTTTTTTTGCGCACTGTGACAACCCGAAAGACAAAAGAAGCGAGAACCTGTTGTTCGACACTGGTTCGTAGTCGCGTCCTCGAACGATTTTTCCAACGCTTTTTTTCCCCCCTGCTCGCTGTTAATTCTACACACTATTTATAATCATTTCAGGCCCCGAAGGATAAAGTTAAATGTTGGATAAAACTGTTTTTCATCACTCTTCGTGAAGGGCCCGGGGTTGGCGTAAGATGATTTATGAAGTGTCTTAAATCATTAACAGAGTGGCGTGAGAATAGTTTGAGCCTGACGGCGGGTTAGAAAAAACAACTCATCTCAGCTCGAGTGAAGCATTTATATTCTTGCTTTTCTGACAGCTTGTGTACTTGTGTGATGGATAAATCTTCACTTGTTTAAGGATTAGATAGAATCGAAAGGCGAAAAAAACGATACATAGAGCGCAATTTGAAGCCCTACGAAGCACCTACCTCATCATCGAACGTGCAGAAATGACTCGTGTTTCAGGGCGTTATGCACACAATTCGACCACAAACCAGAAGCCATTCATTTAGCACAATCTGGTGCTTAATATAGCTGGCTTTAAGCTACTTTTTTTCGGGACCAAAATCGTATCGTCCACGACTAATTCGAAACGGCGGCTCATCGCACTAATTTGCAAAACGGTCTGTTTGTTGGTAGCGGGCCGGATTGAAGCCCTTCAGTCGACTGCGGTGATCTTACCTGCTTGGAGTTGTATAGGTAGCAGGAATTAGACTACCAAATGAGTGCCGCATACTGAGTTGGCCCCTTGGATGGTTGGTTGCGTTACGAGACAGGGATTGGCATCGTTATGTGTAAACACCGAAAGTCACCTTGTCGGCTAGAAGGATGTAGGCACCGAAAGTCAATAAAACAATACTTCTTGTACGTGTTCTTGTAATATTTGTTATAATGATTATCAATATTGTACATTTATTTATTGTTCGTTTTATTTATTTTATTATCTTTTTTATGTTTTGTTATCCTATTTTCTGTAAATTTCTCTTTTACGTTTTAGAAGATCGGTTTTATTTGATTTTTCATTCAAATTAACATTCTTGTATTTATTTCTTTATTTATTATGTTGTACGGGTATTGATTGAAATGTAATTAGATGATTTTATTATTTTTAAGCAGCTATATTGATTTATTTTATTTTATTTTCTATATCTACTTATATATCTATTTTTCGACATTGATATTTACTTCTTTTCGTTCTATTTTTTTTATCTCTTTTGAATGATTTTACTTAATTAGTCTGTTTGTTATGTCTCTTTGCATATTGTTTCAATTATTTAATTTAATCATTGAAATTTTTGTATTAAACCCTATTAGTTTCTAATTATTTTTACATCAAAGGTTAAAAGATCCTTCTCTTATTTCTTTTTCCATTTTCCCACCGTCATTTAGCTCGATTTTCACTCAGAATAGAGTCGATATCGCTTTTTGTTCAAAAAAACTAATGCAATAAAAGCAACCTCGACACGAAACAGATCCACTGCCGGCCACAGAGATCAATTGGATCCGGCAAAAATCTGACAGTAAAACTAACTCACCGCTAGACCACACCGAAAAAAAAACAAAACCATCAGACGAAGGTATCCGATATCGGTGTTTTATCAATACGAAATATGAAACGGGAATCCTTCTAAACGAAGGGCGCGCGTGAATATTGGGGTATCCGGGCGGTTGCCACACAATGTGTAGACCAGTCACTTTACATAATGAAATTCGAACATTTTCGATTTTTCCCCCATGCTCGTGGTGGTACTTGTGAGCAGTACTTGGTGGCTAGGTCGTCCGGTTGAATGGTGGTGGTCCGTGTGACAAGCGCTCTGCCGAATTCCCGGTGGGAATGTCGCCCGGGGGAGGTCGCTCCAATATTTTATTGGCAGTTGTGGATCTGATTTGCATCGGGGCTGGATCACGAACCGACGTGCGACTTACTAGCTGCTGAGTTACTACGAAGCTGCGTGTGGATAAAAGGGAACGAAAGCTTGGAGGATAGAGTAGGAAAAGGCTGGAGAGTTAGACCATGTTATGAAATAGTGTTTCGACTGGCAAAACAAAAATTGGACAGCAGGACAGAGAGGATTTGAAGTCGGCGTAAGACAAACCCGGTTTTGCTTGCATAGCACTTTCCACAACAACAGTTTACTAAGCTCGAATGAAAAGTGTTGATAGGCCAAAAAAACCCGATTGTAGTCCATTTTGCGTTATGTCATACGATTTGCAAAATGTTGCCGCCCAGGTTCCGGACTCCCCCAAAACACCTTGCACTGCTCCATAGTTGTGATATTCATATTCATGACATATTGAACAGTACACGGCCACCGGCTTGAGTTTTCCTTGAACTCGGTACGCGTGGTACGGATTTTCCTCACACGGCGGGCATCCACACATCCACACGGGACGGGCAGGCAGATGCAGGCAGAATGGCAGTAAAAAGAAATAACTATTAATCCAACATACGGCGCTGGCATTTGCAAACGGAAGTACATCGAACTCAAGGATATCAGCACCGTATCGTCGTCGCAGGTGTCAAGCCCCGAGCAATCGGGGCTTCCCTCACTTGCTATTCACGGCGAGGCCAATTTCTCTCGTGCCGCAAACAACGATGGAGACGCCTGGTACGGTATCGGGATCGGTCGGAAAAGTCAAATAGTGCATGATTTTATGTGCTGTGTCACGTGTGGCATTAGCCAGCGGGGGAGAGGCAGGGGACAGGAGGAGTTAGCGTGAGGCAAGGGGTATAAAACATTGGGATTACCTTGGACGTGTGAAGTGTGAGCTCTGTGTGGGGCACAATGACTTACGATCGCTGTGGTGTGGGCTCTCGGTGAGGTTAACAAATGATTTTATCGATATCGCTTCCCGTTTTGAATGTGAATGGAACGTTGTATGAGGTTTAGTGGCCCCACGTGGGAAACTTTCCTGCAGGCATTCGAAAGGTTTCCGATTTCTAAAAAACTAACAGAAAAATCAAATGTCTCGTTGCGACCATGATGTGACGAACAATTTTATTTTATTGCTCCGGTAAAATGTCAGCTAGATAATTCCATTAACACCGCCGACATGGCTTAGCCCTAGCATAAGGGCTTTGCTTCGTACTGGGAATGACATTAAAACAAAAGGGTGCAAAAAGAAACTAGCAACGACTACTAGCGAAATCGCAACGCAACATTATACTCACAATGGAGGGATTAAACTTATTTTGTGGCTAGTAATTTGTGCTTCGACAGACGGAATCCTGGTCCCCGTGCACCGGGGCAGCAAGTTTATGGCCGGCTGTGTGTATTTATTTGTGCTGCGTAATGTGCAAGTACGGCACCACCGGTTTTTGTAAACCGCTGAATCCGATTGATACATTATCCAAATGTGCCAACGCCATCACCGATGTCGGCGCGGCCGACCGAAAGGTCAATACGAGCGCGAACTCAACCCTCCCCCCTTGGCTTGGTTCGGTCTGTCGATTGGTCAGCCGTAAGCCGTACTCCCAAGCGCAATAACAGAACCGCAGCTAGCGGTCGAAACGGGTACACGGGACACAAAGTTAGCGTTTATGTGGCCCCATAAATGGCGTCTCGTTGCGTACATTGCTGCTGCTGGGTGCCCTTCAGCGATTGAGATCGATTGTAAGATAAGATGCGGTGGCGAGGTGGTGTGTGTGTGTGTGTGTGTGAGAGAATTTTTGTGATGAGGATGCCGAACCACGAACCTCCGGGGAGTTCTGGTTCGGTTCCCTTTTACGCCGACCAAAAACCGAAGCCGAAACACTGTCGGTCGAACATGTTGTTCCCAGCAGAGTTTGTCCGGACCAACTTTGTGTGCGTTTTAATGTGACCCTCGGCGATTGTGTGATTTTTTACGATTTATGCTGGAGGACTTTGGTGGGATGTCCTTCCTTCAACGGTGGCGCGTACCTAAGAAGAAGTATTGGAAAAACCATGTTGCTAACAGCTTTTATGTGTTTTCGGTTTTAAACTTTTCAAAAGGTCTATTTACGATGTTTTGTTATTTAAATCAAATTCCTTTTTTAAAGCGGTGAATATTTTTGTATTTTTTGTCTTTATTTTTTCGTTAAGGTTTCGTTAAGTAATTCCTTTCCTTAGTTTGCTATGTTTTACATGCATTTTAATTGGTTTCTAGTGTTTTAAAATATTGTTTAGTCTTTATCTCGTTTTGTACTTCAACTATTATTAAGTTGGTGCAGTATATTTTAGGTAAATTGCAGATTAATTTTGTTAAAGTGTTTTGAGATTAGAAAATTGGTTTAAATGCTTCAGAATTGGCGAAATTCTGTTCAGTCGTTTCTAAACAACATTTCTCCCGGGGTAGACCTCTCTAGTTATCGTTTTCGCTTGGCTGAAATAGCTCATAGTACACTACATCCAGCTGATCCCACCAAATGCACAATATGATCTTCACACCGTAAATATTCGGCAGTTGAAGCAATTGTTCACAGGTGAATAAACGCCGTTCAATGTCTCTTGACTTCGGTTCACAAGGCAACCAATTTCTCAACTTCCGAATCATTCCCAATGCTTTTAAATGATGGCAGGCTAAACAACTCTAAGTATCTTTGATATTTCGATAAGGGTTTACGATACCTCCTGTTCTGTCGCTTCATACATCAGTGCCGCTTCGGGACGTTCTTTATTCTGTAAAAACAAAATTGCCACCTTTGGACTTCTGCAAACCACTTCTGGCACGTTGGTTCTGCCAGAGCTAATTCCTTTAAATACAAAATTTCTTTCAACAATGTATTGGCAGTTGATGAATTCTTGGTATACATTTTGAGCACGTTAATGGTCACAAAGTATTGTAAAAGTATGTGAGGTAGTTTTGTAACCATGTGTAACTATCAACCACATAATCCCTTAATTAATCCCTTAATTCTAGCATAGCAAACCGTATTGGTGGTGAGCCTAAAAGCTACTACGGCTCCACAAAATCAAGCAAGCTCAAGAAAATCTATTGCAGTGTCAATTTAGTGTGTTTGTGTCTGCAAGTGTCAACCATTGCAATACTCAAATCCCGGTGTTCATGACCAATCTTAAGCAATTCCCTATGATAGTGTTTTCCGGTCTACCCAAAGGTGAAATAATGACCCGTTAATAGTAGTGTGCGGTAGGTGTTATGGTGTGAAATTTCAGTGGAAATCTAGTAGGAAAATTCCCTGTGTTAAGTGTTCGTGTAGTGTAAATTCTCGTACGTATCCGGTTCCTTCACTGTACATATTGTGCTTGTGCAACAGTGAGATAAACTCATTTTCTCAGCGAATATGAGCAGCACGGCAAAGGTGTCGAAAGTTGGATCGCGCACACAGGGCACCGTCAAAATCCAGTGCTTCCGGGAAGAGTGGGCAGGTTAAATTAAATTAGTCCTAAGCAAGGGGAAAACCCGTCGTGGAAAAATCTCCTGTGAACGAGCGTCCTGTGTGTGTGTGTATGTGTTTTGTTGGTGTATGGTGTAATTCCTTTGTGTGGCCAAATTTCCGCCCCGAGGCTTCTTAGCCTTGTGTTGAATGGGGGTGTGAGTTTAAATTAAAAATAAAACAACACACACATACACGCACACATCTACAAACAACGAAAGAAAACAGGGCCACCCCGCTGGTGCCGGTGATCAGCAACACAAGGCTTTCTACATCTAATCAAAACATGCCCTTTGGCCGGAAGTCACCGCTGGAGGCGCTCGCAATGCCGGGTGCCATTATTGCGTACAAATACAGCCAGTTCCGGCAGCGCCGACGGGAGGCAGCTAATCGGCGCGTGACGGAACGGGAGCTGTCCGCACTGCACACGAAAATCGTAAGTACCCACGCCTTACAAGTGGTTTGTGATTGTAGCGTACCGTAACAGGATGCTTCTAGGGAATTTCCAGATTTTAGCCAGGATATTGCGCTGCGTTAGTACAGCTTTAATAATTTAGAAATGGGGAATTACAAAGGACGTGTAAATTTGCGATTATTATTGCTGGAATCTTATTCCAGCGCGTTCGGAGAGGAAGGCCTCGTACGATCCAAGTATCAGACGACTCAGTCCTTAAAGTCTTTTTTGGTTTGGATAAGTATGATGTGAATAAGTAATTCACCAACTACTGTTGATGCCTTGTATCACCAATTCTTCATCCGTCAAATGTTCTTGATGAGTGTCACCTGTATCTCTTGGTGCTCTTTTGCCGGATCGGGATGAGCTAGACTACATTAACGTTGTGCCATCCCAAGCAATTCTTGTTGTTTTGACGACCGGCTAGATCTGATCCGATTGCCACTAGAGTTTAGTCTCAAAGATTCGAACATTTATAACCATTTCTATATCTAAGAGATCCATCTAGTTCTAATTCTAGTTGTCTAATTGCTCAGAAATACCTGAATCAGATTTTTGCTCAAATCACAGTTCAAAACTTTGAGATCTGATACTTGATGTTCCTAAGAAGATGACGGAATTTGGAGACTACGGAACAGTAAAATACTCTTGCAAGTCTGTCTATTTCCTTCTATCTAAAGCGCTGTCAAAAGCCTTCTTATTGGTCCACTTAAAGGGCCACTAATGTGAGAATGAATTGAGCTAATTTTAAACTCAGTTTAGAGCATTTATTTGTTACATCTAGAATATGTAATTCATTCCAAAATGGTGATCTTAAGAGTAAATAAAATAAATTTATTCTCTTCCCCTCGATAACCTCGACGTGTCTTACTGTGGCATCGACACTTCATTCCGTCCGATGGCTGAATGCATCGTCAGACATCGTATCTTGATTGAAGCGTAATTTATCCGCACTATCTGCTTCTTCGACAGCGAATTCCCCAGCTCGGATGACACACGAACGCCTGACTGGCTGGCTGGCTGGCACTGACGTTCACTGAGGGCCGCCTCGGATAAGATTGACGACGGTTGTTGATAAATCAATTTCTCACCCGACGTCAGCCTACCACAGCCATCGCCCTGAGCAACGCTAAGGAACCCCCGGGAAACCCCACAGAAAGCAGCTCAGCATCAGCAGGCCAGGTATCCCTGGAAACAGGCCTGGGTGAACTCGATTCCGTTCACACTGTTGTCGAGGGAAAGATGGAAAATGTAAAAATAGTTCGGTGTAACACGAAACGCATGGGAAAAAATATGCGAGGAACAAAACTGTTGGGAATGGGTGGTTTTCGCTGGCTTCGATCAACACACACACACACACACCACACGTTGCACATGGCGAACGGGCGAACTTCCCACGCCATCGGTTGCGTTGGTGGGAGCGGTCCACTTTTCCAACGGGATCAAACCACCCACTCGTGTAGCTGCTTATGAAAGGCCGAGCATTCGCGTGCGTGTGTGTGTGTGAGGGTGGGTTGGGAAGTTATCGACGACAGGCTTCGTTTGCCGGTTGCTACCAACACGACAGCACCGTGGCAGTGACGGGCCGTTTGAATCGAGGGAAAAATCACGTTTGGTAAATATTTGCCATTTGTATACATCGGACGGAGGCGGAGTTGCTGTTGCTCGCTCGCGTCCCGTTTCCGTGCCTTGCCACCTGCTCCTTACCCTGCCTGCCCGCATTCTTTGGTGATTATCGGGAGTCGGGAATATGGATAGAGTGCGTCTCTAGCACGGGACAGGGAATAGTTTTTCCGTTGGAACTAGCTAGACGTTGTGTCGCAGGAAAATGGTTCGCTCGCGTGTGTTGAAACGGGAGATGATTTTTGCATTTGTAATTTTATTGTTCACCACTGTTTGGGGCTGGGGAGGATGGGGATGGTGATGTTGAAAATGATGAGGTTGGATGAATGTGAATTATTACTCCCGCAGGATGTGGGCTTTTAAATTGGTGGTTTTTCACGCGGGTGACAATAAATGGAGCTTACTGTTACGCTTTTGTGGAACATTTTGTGGAGCGACACCTGGTGTTTAATAATGCTTAATTAAATTGGAGATAAGCAGTCGATTAAAATTATTTGATTTCATTTCTTGAAGTTGATTAAGTAAAATGAATTCATAAAAAGGCATATAAGGACCCTTAGGAAATAATTTCGTTGACAGATGAATTGAGATTCAAACTGTGCAACTACCAGAACTCAACTCAATCCAGAATTGTTGGGCAATTCTTGAAGCAATGGTTGTCAACTTCTAATATAAAGCAATAAAATTATTTTAAACACCAGGAACATGCCTGAGAAGAGTAAGTTTAACAGCAGATTTAAAAAATCTGGTATCAAGCATGCCAAAGTGCTTGAAACTGATCATAAAGAAGAGAAGGTTTGTTAAAATAATATATTTCTTGAGTCTTAATGAAGTAAGTACTACTATTATTTACTGCTATTATTAGGAATTCTGGAAATATAATATTTATTTTAAAGATTTTAACCTTGCATCTTAAAGAAATAATAAAGAATTGGTTCCGATCCTTGCAAAAGACTGTAAATTTGTTACTAAACCACGTTTAGCACATGCAAGGCTCCATTTAGTCTGCCGCGTCACACTCAGCTTCATCCCCTGGAAGCTCGTTCCATATTGACACACAGCTCAGCATGGTTGTTTGCACACGAGTCGTCGGAAAAATCGTGCTCCGGGTAAGGCTTCAGCCTTTTCCATCCGCGACGTGTGCGTGGATGGAGCGAAATGCATCAATTTGTTCGCCTACTTCGACGATCGGAAGTCGCTGGAAAAGGATTTGTTACAAGTTCTGGCTATAAATAATTTCTTTCTTTGTTACTACGAATCTCTCGTTCGTAACGTTTCTTCGTAGGTGGTACAATGGAAGGAACAAAATTGAATGATCTAATCTAATGGTGGGTGAATGGCTAGGAAGACAAAGTTCCTTGCGAATTGAGATACTAGAAGAATGGTTGCGCGTGGTGAGCTTTATAAACAGGCTGCGTTGTGTAACACTGAAATCGTTTATTGGGAGATCGTCAACTGACGAGAAGAAACCTCCATTCATTTATCCTAATGAGGTAGTTTGTCTTCTTTGTCAGGACATTTCGTCTTGCATTGAGTTAGTATAGTAAGCGAAAAGTTATTAAATTAGAATTATTTTTCACAGTTTCATCAGCAAAAGCACAACGTTAAATTATTTGTCATTCCATAGGGAAGTATTCCTACAAAAAGCAGACAGATTCTCACCCGTCAAGAATCGCAAATTCAAATCCGAACAACTGTACAGAGAAAAATATCCCTTTTTTGTCCCACCCGGACAAATAAACCTTCCGGCCGTACAGTCGGACAGTAAGAAACTC
>KZ061548.1:16392-62026 GCA_002091835.1 Anopheles maculatus | reverse complement strand
GCGAAGTAACTTGGTAGTACCGAGGGCATACCTCACACAGACGAAGAAGTAAAAACTGTGTCAAACTATTGGATTCTGCAGAGACGAGACTGCAATATTTCAGACTAGTTCTATGTATAGATTGTCCATTTCGTCTGGGGCAAAGTCCGGGTTCAGCTTAACCTGTATATTGTGCTTTTAATCTAGAACATACATAGAAGTCTAGAAATTATTTAAAAATTCAACTAAGGAACTATGGGAAATAATTCCTCGAGGACTTGAACCAAGACTTTTCCTCCATCTTATTTCCACCATCTTTTTTCTCAAGCATAGTAAACTTGCTTGCTTTTCCATAAGCTCAAATAACATTGATTCTACGGTGCTCGCTTTAATAGTCCATACTTCATTGCAACTTCTTCCGAATGTTCCGTTCTTGTTTCCTTGTTTCGCTTCTTCCTCGCACACAATCGAGGCACAAACACCGAAACGCTCATCAAAACGCGTGCAAAACGTCGCGACTAAACAAACGCAACAAGATGTGTCTCGTCATCGTGTCGCTGCCGCCTCGCAAACACACACACACACACACACCGGGCAAGCCTTGTTTGCGCCAATAAAAGTGTCGACGAACTCAATTTCCTGCACGAGATCACGCGCCATCTCAGCTCTGTCGCTTTCCCATCGCGAAGCCAAGCGAGCGAGAGAGAAAAGGGGGAGAAGGGAGCCGAGACGTGCTAACTAGATAAGCATAAGTGATCACGCGCACACGACTCGCACATAACGCGACTCGGTTGTAAAAACAAATCTTGGCCTGTACCCCAGCAAAAACGCAGTATCGATTGTTTGTGATCGGATTATCTCGTTTGTCGGGCGTACAGTCGCTCGCCAGTTTTGTTTATTGTTGGGTTTTGGTGGTTCGAGAAAAAAAGGGGCGAAAGAAAACACTCTTTTTTTGAAAATCATCCTTTTTCCTTCCCCCAACTCGCTCCGCTTTCGCACCCTTTTTCCCCTCCTAGATTCTTGTAGAGATGGTACCGCGATATGTGATCCGCTCGGATATTCATAATCAGCACTCAAGGAAGGGGGGAAAAGTGGAGAAAAAGGAGGAGAAACGAAACCGCCCCACACACACATACACGCACACGACCACATACACGAGGCCAGCTCTTCAACGCTCCCCCACTGGGACGGTTTGACACATAGATTAGAATATTTGCGAAAATGCTCGTGTCAGAAATTAATTGGATTTTGCCGATTTGCCCAAGCCCCAACCGAGGTTCGCCCAAGCACTTTTGGAAGGTGTTCTTGTGCGGGTTTTAGGCCTGGGCTTAAGCGAATCCGAATCCGTCTATCTGTTTTTCTGTTCCGTCCGATCCGATTGATCATCTCGTCCCGTCGCGGCACATCGGAGTTGTGCGTCCAGTGGGCAAGGAATGTGCCTTCGAAAGCCATCCTCCGTCCTGAACCGCGACCTCACGCGGTATTCGCCCGCGTTTTTTGTTGTGTTGTTGCGTAGCAGCGTGAGGTCACCGGAGCGGATTGTTTTGTATGTGGGTTTCCCGTGCGTGTGTGTGCTGAGGCTGTATCATCAACAGCATAACCCGGCCCTGTCAACCTTTCGGTGAGCGTGTGAGCGTGTTGCTTACAGGCGCACCGGGGCAGCAGAAAATGGAATCAATTTTGGTACATGCGTTTTCGACGCTTTTGGAAGACATTTTGCTAACAAACAACACTATTTTCTGTATGCGAAAGTAGCGCAACAATGCGCAACGTGTTGATAGAGTTGTTAAAGGAATAAATTTCCATTCATCGCGTTGCGTTTTTTACCTTTGCGTTTGCTCTCCAATAGCTCTAGGGTGCTTCGCTTAATCCTAACATTCAACACTGGAATTGACGCAAGCATTCGCCCCAAATGACACACAAAGGAAAGCACACCGTCCGGCAACCGGACACACAATGAAGCACATAGAAAAATCATATTCATAACCGAAACGGACAGATATCGGTCGAGTTTGACCAACAGAACTGGAGCACATGGGGCGCACGTTCAGCGTGATGTTCATGGCATCCGGCACCGACGATAGAATTGGCAAAACAAAGCCCGCTAGGTGTCCCCCCCCCCCCCCCCCCCCCTTCCCTACATACCGGAGTGCTTCGAAAGCTTGCAAGGTATTTTTATTGCCTTCGGTGGGAAGGTTAAGTGCGTACAAAAAAAAAAAAAAAAAAAACCCGGACCGATATCGAGAATGCTAGCGAACTTATGGCGAACCTGTCACAGAACCTCGGACGCTGATGGTTCGATCAAGGTGCTCCAAGAACACAAGAAACTATCATCGGGGAAGGTTCTTCCTAGGACTTGAGGTTCGAGAGACGATCCAATCGAAATCGTGTATCGTCTACGGTGTTGACGGTGTGATGGACGGTGATGTAGTTGAGGAGACGAGCACTTTGAGTAGCTAAACCTTCGGTCGCAACGGGTCGCTGACGGCGAACTTCTTGACGACCTGAGCAGCAGCAGCAACAGCAGAGAAGCACAGGCAATAAATAAATAGCGTATAAATTTTTATCGTCATTCGCCCGGTTTCGGAAGGAAATGAACAGTCGTCGGTGGATGCAGGACACAGCCAGAGAACGAGCTATGATGTAGTGTGATTGTGGTCTGGCTGGGTTGGACTTGTCTCTACGTGGACGTGGTTAGGATGGTAGTTCAATGGTTTTGTTTTTTTGTTAGTCAGCCTCGAGCCCGACTATTTCGGTTGTGATGAACGGGCTGGGCAAGAGTAGGAATAGGAATAGTTAGCATATAGCTAATGATTGATCGATTTTGTGTAATATTGATAGGAATGGGAAACGGGTTTTTTGGCTGCCCAGAATGTTTTTTATGAAAAAAACAGCGTTCTTGTTTTCTTTTTACGTTTTGAATTGCGGTTTTTCGGTTCGTTTGTTTTGTTATTTATTTAAATGAGAATGGATTATGGTTTACTGTTCATAGTAAAATAAATTCTGTGCATAAACATAAACATACAATAGGAATATGTGTTTAAGCAAGTTTAGAGCGCGTATTTGTAAATTTTATCTTTTGTTTAGTACTTTATTGTAAGAAGTATTAAGTTCTTCTCTATTTTTGATGAAAAGAAGCAATTTAGAAAGGAAATGTAATGATACCTATAAAAAAATAACAAAATTACGGATAAAGAAACAGCCAGCTCCAATAGTAAAATAGATAAGAAGTTTTAAATTGTACGAAAATTGACAAAATGACTCCCTAGGAACGCTTTAAACATTATATTTGACTTTGAAGGTGAAGAAATAAGCTCATGCTGGTGGTTTAATGCGTTTAAAATGATTCAAAAATAGATTTATAGTTACCTCTTATCGAAAAAGAAACGAAAACACCTTTTTTATTACTGAACTATTTAGATTATTGAAATATGTTTTGCGTTTGTTTATATTGTTAAAAATATTGATCAAATGTTTTAATATTTAAAGAAGTCATGCCCTTCTGCGTGATGTGGATTGACGCAGAAATAGTGCAGAGTGTAACGAATCACACGAAAACACTTGAAACATACAGTATAAACAGGCGCTGTAGTGAAGGGACATGAATTATGGGAATGAATTACCTCGAAATTCATGAGACATGAAACTCCCATTTTAACAACACTTTTTGCACAACATTTCCGCAGCTTTTACAAGAAACTCTCCAATCATGTTCATTTCCTGAAGCCATATTGCCGATTGATTCCATTGCAAAACAGAAAAGGAAACGCCGCTCTTATGCTTTATTAAGTGGGACCTACTTATGTACAACAAGTTTCGGTATCGGTTATACGCCCCGGAAAAAGAACACACACACACACACACACACCCGAACTCGATTCTCTGTTCCGGGCTGGTGTCCTGCATAACCGAACAGGATGAACTTTGTTACAAGCTACCATCATAAAAAGCGTTGTAGCAAGATTTAAAGTTTTTCCTTGTTTTTCTTTTTCTTCTTTTGCTAGTTCCGAAAAGTTTACCCACTGTCGGAACTTTTGCATAATGAACCTTCCGTTCGGTCGGCCACCTTTGGTAGTGCCTTTTGTATTTTCTCATCCAACGGTTTTTTTTTCCTGGGGAGTTTTCATTGTTTAAGCGTTTGTTTAAAGAGAACCCCCGGGAGGACGTTCCGCGTTTTGTTTGCCCAGCGCAGAACCCCCTTCTACTTACCGGTAATGCGTGGCAGCTTAAGGCCCCATTCGTTGAGCGTTTTCCCAGCAAAGCCGGCCACCTCCGCACCGAGACTGAACCCGATCAGATGTACCTGCTCGAGCGGAAACTCGGACAGCACCAGAAACCGGACGAAGCGTGCAATGTACCGTCCGACACGCGGACCATTCTGCACCGAGTTGACGTACCAGGGTAGCGCAGTTAGTGGACTCCAGTCTACCAGCACCACATTGTAGTCATCTGCCTGCAGCAGCGCATCCTTCATCTGTTTGCTGCTTTCGCCGGTGCCGCCCGGTGCCCGTTCGGAAAATCCGTGCAAATAGATGACCAGCGGATTGGTGCGGTTTAGGTGGGACGCCCGTAGGTGCTTCTTGTCCGACACGAACAATGTGTCACCGGTGTCCGGGTTTTGTCTGCAAAGGGGTTTTTAATGGTTAATACGGCCGGATTTAAAGCTTTCCGGACGACCTTACCTTGTGAAGAGGAAAAACTGTATATCCTTTGGTTCTCTTATGGGACAGCAATTATCACAGTCACCGCGCGGTGCCGGTGAGTACATCAAGGGAAGACCGCCTGAAAAGGAAAAGCAGCAAAAATTGTTTAAAAAATTTAAATCTATTTTTTATAACATAATTTTGCTTTATTTTATAACAACAACCCTCTCTACCATTAGCGATCAGATGTGCGTGCAATCGGGTCAGAAAAATCATTGCAAAATCCGTTTATCTGTTTGTGCTGTTTGTGTGCTGTGCTGATTGAAGGTAATTTCTCATACAGTTTAGCTGTTTTTTGGCTCTCAGACACCAAACCACCTTCCCATTCGTGGCCGATTTTTATGGTTCGTTCCCACACCCAGCTCGTTTCGAACGGTCAAAGGCAAAATGTCATTCTGGTTCCATTAGCTAATGAGGAACGTACAAACGTCCGAAAACGCGATGAGTAACGGTGGCGTTTTAAGTCGATTTTTCCACCTCACCGGGTGGAAATTTGGATCGTGGAGGGTTTTCATTGGGTAGAAGATATGATATTATGGTTCGGGGGAGAGGGCACATTCTCTTATTATATACCCAATAGAAGCAAGAAAGTTATTATGTGACAGTAAATAGGAGGTATTTTCTTAGGGAAACTCTATTTCATGTTGTTTTTCGTGAATTAGATAAAAGTTATAATAAATTTGGAAAAAATGAAAAATTGTAAAACAACTGAAGTAAGAGACAATAAATAAAGGATCAAAATTATTAAAACTCAGGCACATAATGAAGAAAAGAATCGCATTTATACACAACAAAAGAGGAGTCCAGCTCAATAGCAAACAAAACTAAAACATTCATTAAACAAAACTAAAGATAAAAGTACAGTAGTAACAGTTATATAGAAGTAAACAAAACAAGAAAATATAGAAATAATCAATCAAAGAAAAGAAAAAGGGCAAGAATTGGAAATTCTGGATAGTAAAAGATTTATTGTAATCATGAAAAGGTTAATAAACGGAACTGATTATTATCTGTAGGATAAAAGATGTAAAAAAACAAACAGTAAATAACAAATTGCACAAGGAAAAAACAATAAATTGGAGCAGAAAATAATAATAGAAAGAAATTCGATAAGAAATGTAACTTGAGAGTGTAGAAGTGAGAAAAACAAGGAAGTGAATAAGAGAATTAAAATAAAATTTAAGTACAAATAAAAGAAAACAATGAACTTGCACATATAGAAAGCAGTAGAATACGAAGTATAAGAGTATTAGAGAAAGAAGTGTAAAAAATTGAAGGAAGCATTTATATCACTACTTAATCTCACAATCAATCATTCTATAATTCGCTTAGAAAATATCCATCCACACTCAAAAAAGGAAATAATACAATAATTGGACCATCGGCTAATGATTGAAAAATCATTTTCCGAACATACTTTTGCTTTCAATTTTCCATCACGCCATGGTCGGCGGCATCCGTCGTGTAACATAATTAATTGATCGATTGAGGAACCCTTCATATTTCATCGCTTAAATGCATTTTCCCCGCACAGCGCCGTTCTACGACAGCAATTGTCGAAACGTCACAATCTATCGAAAACATGTCGCCAACATGACACCAACCAACCCGTCTCCGGTACGGGCTCCCCGACGTCTTTCTCGTTTGCCAGGTGACATCGTTTTGTTTGTCAACCGGAATTTGTTCCCCGGAAGTGGGCCACCAGGAAGAAAAACTCTAGACCAACCCAAAAAAAAGACATGGCTACTGACAGGACACTGACATTGGTGGGGATTTGTTGCTGTGTCTGTGTGTGCTTGTGCGCTTGTAGACGCTGATGGAAAATGCATTACGGAAATATGTGGACAGCCAAATGTCTCCCTTAGGGCTTCACTCAGGCTCAGGCTCAGTCTGACGAAGGTGAAGGCGAATGTAAAGGAACGTCCTGGCACGAGAACTACGCTTAATAAAGAAACAGGAGCAAGAAAAAAACCTTCCACCACGAAAACACGAAATGGCTGTCAAAGACTTGTCACTATAACAATAGGCAGAACACCGGGGGCAGAAACGTTGGTTGCGGTTGCTCGAACCCGAAGTCAGAGCGTGTGGCCCATTGCCAGCGGTGGTTTTATGTTCCGCTTGCCCGGAGATGCCACGGGAACAGATGAATTCTTAACCTAGATTTTGTGCGGCTTAGGCGACTCGGTCGAAGTGGCCCTGCGAAGAGATAGTAGAAGCCAAACAAATAGAGCGCAACCGAGGTAAGAGTTTGTCGCTTGCCATCGGTGCATTTCATTAGTTTTGCGGAGACGGAACTCCGAACTGGTACAGAGGCACATTGTGTGCCAGGGAAAATATGGGAAAATACAGCGGATGTTGAGCGTGTTCTGTTTACTTATGCTGGTTTTTGCTAGATTTTTAGCAAGGTTTTAGTGCATTAGTGCATTCATTTGTCCTATGATTTGGTGTTTTTCATTCGGTTTTCTACGATCCAAAAGGCGCATTCAGGTCATACTGTTTAATATTATGCAAATTTTGATCTCATTTTTGTATGTTTCCGTAATAGATTGTTGTTTACTTGAGTTTTTTTTGGGTTCTTATCATTTCTGTTGTTTTGTTACTCTATTTTCTTTCATTTTGGCATTTGATTCTAATGCATGGTGAACAGTTTATTTGTATTATTTCAATAAATTGTTTAAGTTTTGCTTTGTGTTCGGTGTTTAGGTCCTCTTGTCAATTATTATTATTATTTTATTACGAATTTATCTACCTCGTGGCTCCACAAATGTTGCTTAAAGACTACTTAAATTATCGTATATACTACCCTAACCAAACCTAACAACTAAACCTAACTAAATAGAAAAACGAGCACGGAAGGACGTTAAGGATGAGTTAAAATCAAATTTTTGAGCTGAGCGGTTGAAGCTGCCCATAGCACGAATCAATGCATTTTTGCGACCAACTGCCGAGTGCCTTATAGGGACAATCAAAGGAGAGCGAGGGCGCAAGGATCGAGAGGGAACATAAAAATGGATGGAGGATAGGAGTGTTGGTGCATCTAGCTGGTCTAGAAGAAGGGAAGCGATGAAAGAGGATTGTGCAAGGAAACGACGGTCTTGCAAAGTGCGCAGACCAATCAATCGACATCTGGACTCGTAAGAGGGGAGAACACTGGCCGAGGGTGGCAAACCCTGTGAAAGACCTCTGCACTCGCTCGATTCGATCAATGTGGACCTTAGCAGAAGGGGTCCAGCCCTCTGAGCAATATACTCCAGCAAAACAACCTGACCAACGAGCAAAACAGGGTCTTCAGACATAGAGGGTCCGTGAAACCATGAGCTACACGCTTTAAAAGCCCAAGTGTTCTCCAAGAACTAGCTACTACAGCATCGATATGGTGCACAAACGTAACGTAAACAAGTTTCTTTCGGAAAACTGTCATGTCTAGATCGTACTGCCTAGTATTCTTGCTCTTATGAAGGTTTCTAGGTAATGGGAGATTCTTTATTATTTACTTGTATTTTTGACTATATTTGACACATTTTTGTAAACTTTTAAGTATCCGTTTCGATTCGTTTTTGGTACATAAAATAGTCGAGTGACGTTTTCTTGGGAAACATTACCTAAATAATGCCAAGTAATTGACTGCATTTCGCAGTTTATTATTTAGTTATAAACCTTTTCCAATTCTAAACATGATTCTAAAAATATTTCTAGTACAAAGGTTAAATAAAGCAAGACATCACAGCTATATTTAGCACTAAACGTCTAATGGAGTGTGAAAACCCGGCTCCCTCCTACACAGGTCAATATACTCTTTTGTCACTGAAATGCACTCACCGGTCGTGAAAAACTACTAGCGCATTTCCCCGGAAAGAGGCGCATTTCCTTGGCGCCCCTTCAATCCCAACCCCGTAGAACACAACACACACACACAGGACCACCGAAAACCTCCCCCCCCGGGGTAACGTTTTGGCGTGAAGCTTAACGATTTCCGATATGCAAATTAATTTTACACCGTCGTACATCGTCAGCCGGCACTGGTAAAGCGCCAGCCAGCCAGCCCGTCAAGGTGAATCCGTTCGTTTTGTTGTTGTACGAGTGAAATTAGTCATTTTGTAACTCGCCGCACCCGGGGTGGGTGGGTCAATTTTCTTCCCCCCCATCCCCTCTCCCCCTCCCCGGGTTTTTGCCAGCCAGCAGACAATTCGACAGCACGAACCGGTAAACCGGTTACGGACATCCTCAATCACGAGTTGGCACGAACTGCACAACCGGAAATCACGTGTCTCCCGTGTATACTTTTTGTGCTAGCGAGACTTTGTCCGTTTGCAGGACTGTCGACGCCACGGCAGTGTACTGTTGGCAACACTGTTCGAGATTGAGCTGGCTGGGCCATTTTTCTGTAACGTAATGCGACAGGAAATCGTCCTTCGGTGCGATACAATCGCAACCGAAATGCAGTACCCCGGGTGGCAGTGTTCAAAGTCACCGTGCAGTGTTGCCAAATTGAGCATCGAAATTGAAGCTGTTCCAAGGGTGTGCCTATAGAAACGAGTCGAGTAGGCGTTTACTGCACATTGATTGGATCAAATTAGCTCGACAGCAGTCTATTATGAATATTATAAGTAATTTTGTGTGCGAAATGTCTTAAAAAACAAAACATTTAAGCTGATTTTCACTGGGTATAATGTGGGTCACTGTAGTTGGGATAATTTTCCAAACGATTCTCTCATACACAAACCGACCCAATCAGGCCCGCAAACGACCATTTCGAAAGCAAACAACGAAGTTGCACACTTACTGGGTTTGGCAAATATTTGTTCACCCACCGTTTTCCTTTGGGGGGGGCCACGTTTGGCACATTGCGTTTGTGTAGGACGCAATTTAGAGTAATCGTCTTCAATTTCGCATAACCCTCGCATGGGCATCCACAACTACCCGTACCCGGGGCCGGATGGGTTCGGGGCCAGTCATCGAAGTTCTAGTGAAACAAGCTCCAAGCGCGTCACCTGCCCATACCAGTGAGGTTTCAGGATTTACCGCTAATTATGACATTATGACGTGTGCCCGGTGTCTTGTGTCCCCGGGTCCGTCCACTAATGGTCCATTATCGCCATTTAAAGCTTTAGAAACGCTCGCTGCCGGTTGAGTTTGGTGTCACAGCAAACAGTTAACCCGATTCTTTCTTGGGTCTACCAGACAACCGGGTAGGAAATGGACACTTTTACGCTCCATTTCCAAATGATTTCCGCACGTGCGGGCCCGGAACTCTTCCGGAACTCGCTCGCTTTCGGTGGTGCTTTGGAAAGTTTAGTAGATCGACCGACGTGTGTTACAAATGTGTGGCGCATCAGTCAAATCGGACTCTTCGACACAACTATCGCTCTGGACTATATCGTTCAATATCGTCGCTGTGTGTGAATGTCTTTCGGGTGCACACTTTCTTTTTCTCCGAGCACATTCCTTCAACTGTGGCCACCGTGTCTAAATGTTTATCAAACACGCTATGCCGCAATCAGGAGCGGTCCAAGCTCCCCAAACTTCTTTCGATTGTTCTTAAGAGGCCGAAAGTTTTCGTCCAATTCTCCTTACCATTGCTAGCAGCCCTCTAATCAGCAATGAACCATGGTGGACGGCCCGTTTTTACCAAAGGTCAACATTGGCGAAGATTTACGATAAGAGAAATTACGAGCCCCCGTCCAGGCGACCAATCGATCGCTCGCTCAAAGCAATAGTAAGCGAAATCATTCCTACAGGATGGTAGAAAATCTGGTCCCGTCCTTGAGCAGGGACGTCACACACAACACGCAAATAAGGGTGTGATGTGTGTACGGATACGGTGAAGATAAATTAACTTTGGCTGGGTCGTTCGTAAGGCGCTTGATGTGGCGCTCGCGACATAAGCTCATTTGTCACGGTAGGTGTCTAGGTGTCTAGGAAGAACCGTCTTTCTTTTGGGGGGTCAGTATTTGGCGTGCAGTGTACGCGATGTCTCTAGGTGGCATCCAACACCAAACACCGAGCTCTATCAGCTGTATGGTCCCGAAGAAGGCCGAATCGAATGGTGACGAAATGATGAAGCTGTTTTGTGTGTTGTCAGGTTGGCTGTGTTCCTCGTCTGCCACTATTAGGGCGCCTGTTGTGCCTGTGTCGGTAGACAAATGGGATTTCTTTAATCAATCAATTCCTTGCGCCTTGCTGTGCCGTGTCTGCTAATGATGATAAAAACCCGAAAGGCCGAAGGATATCAGTTTCCTTTCCAGTGCGTCAAAAAAAGCTGACGAATTTTTGGCCACTCTTCCTTCCTGCGGGGGGTTTTCGTGGTCAGAGGCGCTCTGTTTTATATAATAGCATTAGGTAACCGAGAATGAGGCCGATCGATTTCTTTTAGCATTACAATGAGAATTTTTGTTGCCAGAGTGTTTGAGAGTCCCGTACACTGGACGGGCGCTCTCACACCTTGGCGGTGGTTAGTTTGGTGATCAGCCCTTCGAAGTCGATAAGTAATCAAGCATGAGTCGGGTCGGGGTCGGGAGGGACGTACGTAAAAGAAACGGGTTAAGTAATCAAGATTACATCTCGACTGAAAAGGGAAATTGTGGGCTTGTGTATGAAAACAAATGTCAAACGGTACACTGTTTGCGACATTGCGAGCGAATATTCGCCTCAATAAAGCGCTCCATTTGGTGTGCTTTCGGTACTTGTCCTTGAAATCGGTTACCCGAATCTGACACTAATTCCTCGATAATACTGCGCCATCGCACCAACATCAGAACACACTTTCAGGAGGGTTTCCTTTGGCAGGAAAATCTCACGTGCGCTAACGAACGAATCATCGACGAACGACCGCTACCACAGCCATTAGTTTGGCGTTCAATTAATGTAATCAATCAAGTTATTTAACCGCCAGCCCTTGATATCACGCGTATGCTCACGTGCTGCGCTAATAAATGGTGACGTGAGCTAGTAGCTTGGCTACAATTTCCACCCTCAAAGAGGACAAAAACCGGGGGGTAAAGTGTGAAACCGGTAGGTCAGTCGTACGGACACTGACCCTCACTGGAATCGTAGCTGGCGCTGATTAACTTCGGGACGATGTCCTTCTGGTTTGGAGTGCCGGTTTTGGGCCGGTACTCTGGTAATGACTTTCCGGGGGGAGGCCAGCGGCGATACACTAATCATAGTTACATGGCTATTTTTAGGTCCGTTTCTGAGGGTGTGTTTAAAGAAATTGCAACGCGTAACTGCAGACAGAAGGGCCGGCCATTAATAGGTTAATAATGTGTCAGAGGCGTAGTTACGCGGAATCAATCGATCGAGCTCTACTGACCTGTGTGGGCTCAATCGGTAAGATACGATTGATAATTGCTAATCGTGACCCAGCTACCCAGCTAAAGTATGTGTCATCGAGCCGAGCTCAAGGGGGTTTCTATTTTTGTACTAAGTAATTTATTTCTTTCCTACTTAGCATAAGAATGCACCACTTTTTTTGCTGCTGCAGCTTGTTTAACACAATCAATTAATGCATTGAAATCATTCCAATGTGCTTGTTAGCACTTAGTTTAAGCCCTTGCACACGTGTTTCCGTTTGGTTGGCTTCGGTGTTCCGCTGCTGGGGTTGGAACAGTGGGATACAGATATATATATACAACGACCTAGTAAAGTGTGAATGAGCTTGAAGCGTGCAACATAAAGCGCCCGGTAAGCCGCGAAGGTCGGTGAGCATGCAGTCGGTGCGCAGTGGCGCATACTCGCTCGGACAGGCTTTTGTCTCTCGTTGTTTTAACTCGATCAGGGACTCGGCGGGTCCGGATGTTTGACATTGAACTTGCATGCTCCAAACCGGTAGGTATGGCATTTCACCATGGAAATCACTGTGCTGCTAGCGATAGCGGCTGGTGATGACGTATCGTTGTGCATGGCAACAAACGTAGTAGGTAAGGCTTTTTAATTAAATTTAAGCAATTAGTACATGGTGTACTAATAAAGCAGCAGGTTCGTCGCTTGCTTCTTGCCAAATCTCTCGCTAAGTATAGCTTTTAACAAACAAGCTGTTTCAAGCTGTCCATCGGGGAAAAAACTGACAGGTGACATGCGAACATCGTCACCGATGTCGTCACCTACGTTACGCTATCGTTACGCTTAACGTTAGCCATCTTTGCGCTTGCCGATCTCGCCGGACAGACAGACAGACCGGGTAGGAAATCGAAAAACTATAACGTATTTAGCCTACACACAACACATCCTCCTAACGTAAGTAATTACAACCACCACCTCCACCGGTTCCCCGTACACCCCACCTTCGTCACTTCAGTATGTCGCGTGTCGACCAAACATTTCCCTACGAGCGAGCCAAGATTCTTCGTTCGTGGGTTAAACTGGCTGCCATAAATAACTACTCGTCGTGCGGCAGAAATCGTGGCACTTTCTCCCGTGTGGCGTGCGTAACGTGTGAATGGCGTGATTTTTGGGGAGCGAGTTGTCCTTTTGTAACTCGCTTTGTCTCTTGCCTAATAGAAGTAGAAGTTTAACGTCGTGTTTTGCTAATCAGTTTTTTGTTTTGTTTTTGCAACCCGCTCGAGGGTTCGGGCTGATCAAGTAAGAGGACACAGTAATGACACATGTTGCCGTTATCGCCGCGCAAAAGGGCTGGTGTAGGTGGGAAATTGTTGTGAGATGCTTTTTGGTTGTTGTTTGGTAATTAGCCCATTTAAGTCACACTTGGGCAAGCGTTACAGGTTGGCTTTTTTCTTTGGTAGGATGTTAGGAATGGAGGACTTCAACCATTGCGGAGCTCCTGGTGGTTACCTACACTTTTCTTTTTAAAGGTTCTATTCTTTGATTCGATTATTCTGGGAGCGTTAGTAGCTATAAATAGCGGTGTTCATTGAAGTTCATTATCAGCTTCCAAGGTTTAAGGTTTCTCCATTTCAATGCAATTTTTCCAATTTTGTTTTAAATTGATATGTAAAACTCCAGATTCAGTAAAATTGTATAATTGGAGCATTATTCTTGACTATAAAAGAGTAAAGAAACGAATGAAAATTAAAAATTCTATTTGTAGAACTAAACACCAGAAGTGTTCAACCTCTCATTTTACCATAATGATCTAAAATACATTATAATTTGCGTAGCTCTTAGTAAATAGCAAATTATAGCATTATAGCAAGATATTAAATCTCTCTCATTCTCCCATTCACATTATTATCGTTATTAAATTAATTTCTCATCTTCGCTTAGGAATACACAGCGACAATTGAACAGCCATTAGATACTAATAGACTTAATAACATACTATCACCAACATTTCACGGTTGATTGAGCTTTGCACAAACAGACAACCTTTCCGATGCCTTTGTTTTGCAAATTATTGTATTTCATCCTCTCCATGCCCTTACAACAACTAGACTTGGAAACAAAATCTGCCACCATCACCGTGCATCGCTTGACCTCCAACCCTTCAACGTGCGCTATGCGCAGTATGCTTACCGCATCCCGGCAGCATAGACATCGAGCAGCCAGCCCCGGACCAGCCGAGTTCGCACCGTACTACTTATTGAATTAGTAATTTGATAATCACCAATTAGTGTCTTCCGCCGGCCGGCGTAAGATGTGAGCCGAGGGAATTTGGTCGTCTGCCGAGCCTCGAGACTGTCGATGGGTACCCGGTTTGCCCGGTTGCCGAGAGCAGGCGCTAAACGTGAAACAAATGCCAACACGGTTTTGCCGCAACTTTTCACCGCATTTTCGCATCTCGGACACGCTCGGCGTTGCTTACCGACGCCGTAAAGTGGGGACCAAAACGGTCGCAAACCGGCCAGCGATAGGGGTTCAGGGTCGTGTGAGTGTCGATAGGCAAGTAGCAAACGCCGTTTGTACCAACGCGTGTAGTGTGCACTGAGCGGGCAAATAATTGTTCGCATTGCTTTCCCAACCGGTTACATCAGCTGTAGGAAGTGGCGATGCACCACACTGATTCGGACCGGATCGTTAGATGAGTGCTTTCCGAGTGATCGTTCAGGGTCGGAAGGCAAATTCGTGACTGGGCAATTGTCGATGGTCAAGATCGAATCGGTACCGTGCATTTGCGGTGTGAGCGAAGTAGGAAAAGACGGACGGAAAAAGAGGCACCAGTATCAAGGTTGTGGTTCGTTTTTTGTTGTTGTGGATGAATCGAGTAGAAAAAGAAACCGGCTTGTGTTGATTAATTATGCTTCGGTGCAATGTTTAGGCTTGCTGTTCGTCTTCATCGGATGAAGTAGTACGACACTACAGCTACTTCCAATAGTCCATCAACACACCTGTCTTATTTATGATACAAAATCGAGCTATACAAAAGTGTTCCAAAAGATATATTCCACACCTGTCTTATTTATGATACAAAATCGAGCTATACAAAAGTGTTCCAAAAGATATATTCATAGTACATTAATAATTCAGGAACTTCTCGCTGGGTTCAGATGCTCATTACAAGTGGAATAGTTATTCAATTTTTTCACATTGAAACAGTAATTTTTAGTGGAACTTTGTTAAGTTTTTACCTGTATTATAGTAAAATCTACTAGAAAATGTTAAGAAATAATTAAAAGAGACTTTTAATTATGAAACTTTTGACACCAATTCTAATTATCTTAAGAAATGGAATTCGTTGGCATTACAACTTCAGGAGGACTTCTTTGAGGAGGTCTGTCATTTATGGCCTTTTTGAACTAGATTAAAGGCTGACGGGTTAGTTTCGTTGTTTGAAAATTGAGATTACCTACAGATAACTTCCTTTCAGCTTTAAATATTTGATAAAGATCCTGGACAACACTAGGAGCTAACAGTATAAATCAGACGCAAAATGTTAGACATATGACTTTCCAAGAATCAGAATGAACTCGACTAATGAACACAAATGAACTATGTAACTTGATCAGTGAATAACTGTTTCAAATAGTATCTCAAACGCACAACACACATTAGAATCCTGATATCACAATTTACAGATTTTCCGATTAGTGAAAATTCCTACAATTTAACTCTGAAGAAAATTATAAGATTAAAAACTAAAGTATTGTTGGCTGCTGTCTAATTTAATTGTGAAGTATTTTAATATAGAATTTTCAAATGGCGTCGGTGAAGAATGAGGGCCAGAAATAAATTATCTGTTGTTTAATCAAATCTTCTCAATGTTTCATTTGTATATTTGATTAATCTTGGTACTTTCTGAAGAATTCGTTAGATTTTGATTACAAAACCATAAGTTTTCTTTGGTAACTGTATTTTATGTCTCTAATCTAGCTAAATACTTAACTGGTTTTGTCTGAAACAACCTTAGTAAAACAGAATTAATTCTTAAATATTGTAAAAACTATCAAATCTCAAAGCCATAATGAATGAGAAAGAATGAGCCTTAGCATTAGGATAGGTTTGAAGTATAAATATAAGATTAAATAATGCAACATAACTTACCCATCTTAAAGCAAATACTACTAAGTCACCATGAATGACATCGCAAAAACCCACCATCCAAGTGTGCCCAAGTGGTCACAAGTTTGTAGTTGAAAGCAAACATACAAACATACCGGTACCGATTTTTCATACGCCAAAAACACACACGCGCACACCTTGCCCAGGACACACTGGCACAACGGTTGACATATCGGTTGACATAGTTTTGGCTGCTGGGTGAGAGCTGTTGTAACGATAGCCGGTCGTCGTAACGGGCGCCGTGTTATCGTCGTGTGTTTGCCCAACTTAAGGCCACCGAGTACGGCACTGTGTTGGGTCAACGATCGTTTGACGTCCGCTTGGGGAGTGGTTGTGTGGTGGTTGGACCTTTTTTTCCACAGGGAAAGAGCCTTACAAATGTCCCTTTCCGTCAGTTCAATAACCGCCTGAGTTTGAGTAATAGTTTTTAAACAATCGATTTTCTTTTGTGTAGTGCATGCAGGTGCAGTCTCGAACGAACGCAAAACCCCATTTATAACCATCCATGGCACGATCGACCTTTTCGGGGGGCGAGTGCCGGTGTTTTTGATTCGATTGGACGCAAACGCTTACCAGAGCGCGAATACGGTAACGAAAACACATAAATTTTGATAGACAAAACAAAAAAACAAATGGTGGAATGAGAAGCCGAAAATGTAACTTACCCAACCATAGGGTGAACACGGTGCACAATGCCAGCTGTCCTTCGCTTAGCACCATCGTTCGACGCTAGTTGTTTGTGCCTGTGCGTGCCTTGCCAGCTGGCCTGTTTCCGGGAAGGAAAATTCGACGCAAACGATAGAACGGGTAAACGCACTCGAAGCTAAAACCCAATTCGGGACACTTCACTTCACTGGATGCACTTGCTGATGACGCTTGCACAAACACCACACAAAAAGAAGGAAAACACTCGATCGGGGGGTTTTCCTGTTGGGTCAAGTTTTTAATGTGTATTTTTCCACTGCACTACACTTGCTGTTTAGGGGTGGGAAACAAAATTAAAAATCACAAAACGGTAAGCAGAAGCTTCCAAAATCAATACACCTCGGCGTGCAGGGTGCGTCTTGACGGTGGCGTCGGTGTCCAATAAATTCCTTTTCGTACGGGGCAAAAACAGTTTTCCGATGCAGCAAACGTGTGTGTGTATGTTATTTTTCCACCGACAAAGGCACACTGCAATCACAGCCGATGGTCGTCAGTCAGTCAGTCGGTGACGTGGATAGACAGTGCAACGCTATTGAAACACAGCTGATCACGCAAACGAACAGCGCTGCAGCGCTTCTTGCAGTTGGACCGTTTTTGTGTATGTTTGCCGGCCAAATTTCCTATACCTATACCTTTCGCAATAAATCGTCGGAACTTTGTGCGCTTATTGTTGTGCCGTCTGGGCAGTGAGATTGTTTTTGTGAGGTTTTGAAGTGAGTTCGGAAAATATGATTTAAAGAAACGGAATTCTTATGCAAAGATTTATTGCTTTTCGGAACTGTCTGAACTGTCTTTTTCAGCAACATTATAAAAAGAGGTTTGCTTATCAACCCCCTTGGCACTACAATATGGATGAGCAGAAAGGCCACTTACATTGCCCTATTTTCTCTACGTTTTTCCCACCCTCGTTTTTTGCTCTACCGTAATCAATTTTTCATATGCTACTGGAGCGTATGATCGCCGCCGAAAATGATCCACCAATTTGCTGGTTGTACTTTGTTTTTGACAGTAGATAAAACGTTTGATTGCGCTTGTAAGGGTCCATTTAACAGCGGGAACAGGGAAAAACAGCAACCCAACCGAAGCAACGATTTCGGACACGTTTATTCGTGCAAAAAAAAAAACGAATAAATCAAACGTCACGCATGCTGACCCTGGCACGATGGGAACTTCAAATCAAAATTGCTATCTATTTCCTCGCAAAAAAATGGTTGTGAGCTAATAATTTCGTGCTGCAATTTTTGTACGTTGATTTCCTTACAAAACAAGGAATCCGCTTGCAGGAATCGGAATCGTTTGTTCTTAAAGCTCGCTCATTTGCAACGGTATTTATAACCGTTTCCATCTTCCACTCATCCAAAAAGCGCACATTTACAGCCCGTTAAGAGCGTGCTGGTAACGGTGCAAAATCCGTAAAGGAAAAACACAAATCAAAACAATGCCCGCTAACTTCGGTGACACTGAAACGTTGGAGTCGCCGTGAAGGCAAACACACCGAAGCGAACCAACCACAATCGTTGGGCGAGAGCATTGTAACAGGGCGTTGAAGAGATCAAAACAAACCCCGAGAAAAAAAAGCTGTGCTCAGTGTCACGAACGAACGCACACAAAAACGCTGTACTGAGCTGTGGTGGCCATGTTGCCAGCAGCGATTCAATGTCAGCTGTCCCAATCGTGTGACATCGATTAGCGAACAGGACGAACCCTGCTTAAGATGCTTGCTGTTGTGGTGCTGTCGTAACGCAAAACAGCTTTGTGTGAACGAGTCCTCGACCCCTTAAATGCAGCTTGACATCGAACTTGCACCGAGCGTGCACACCAAATGGCTCAACGGCTTTCTTTGGCCCTTTACACTCATCAGCTGGTGCGTGTTTGAAGATTTCGAACAGAAAATTTCACACCACAGCGCGCACGTTTGCACTACGGAATTCACTAAACATAACCGATCATCAAGCGTGTGGACACGGCAACGAATTCGTACGTTTTTCATCAGCAACCGGCTGTTGATGAAATTAGTTCAATATCACCGGATAGCCCCTATACTAAGCACGCGCGATCAAAAACAGCCGAGAAGCTTCTCCGTACGATCGGTGGTTTGATTTTTTTTGGGCGCTTAAAATTCAGTTCCATTTTTGACTTTCGGCTACGGTTAACCAACACACCACTGTCGTCGGTCGGTAGTGCAATCGGGTTTTATGTGGAGGTTGATTAAGTATAAAGATTTGCTTTTAAAATTTTAAAATCGGATCGATTTTTATCTCGTTTTGAACGATTAAATGATTTGAAAACGAAAGACTTCAACGAGCGGCACGGGTTTTGCAAGCGACGAACCTTAGATGATAAATTTTAGATTTAGATATTTTCTGTTTGCTCGGTGCAATACTCAGTGTTTTATCTTTGTGCATCTTGGCACCCTCTTCACACAAGCCCACTCACTTTTGTTTTCCACCGAACACACGATCACGCTCGCACGCACCTGATCTAACACTGTATCCACCGTACCGTACGCACCGCTCGTTCGATGCACAACGATCATTAGCGGGCGACGATCAACGCGAAACTGAGCGTCGCACGTCTAACGGCTCGCTCGGGTTCGGGGTGCTTGGCGCTTGCCCGCACAACCCCACGGCTTTAAGTTTTAGGTGGTGGGTTTAGTGTCGTATCGATCGAACCCGCTAGCTCCGAGCGGCTCGATGTTTTCACGGTCATGCGGTGATAAAACGGTGGTGCACACGCATCATCAGATCACCACAATCTTTGGCCCGTCTCCCGAAAGAGGAGCGAGATAGCGAAGAGTTTTCAGGTGTGACACTCACCAGTTTGGGAATCGCGTTGTGTAAAAGCTTGTGTATAATGTGACCCGTTGACCGCGGCCTTCACACACGGTAGCAGATGCGTTTTTCGAGCTCGAGATTACGAAAAGATACGGTGTGCCAATGGTTGTAAATCGATTATTTACATCGCCGCGGTTAGGGATTAGGACGCCTTTACGCGGGTGCTATTTAGAGGGGCTTTAACTTAATCAGCTTGTAATCAGCGTCTGTCGGGAAATTAAATTAAACTTGCATCATGATTTTGATGCATTTTTCCTACCTCCAAAACCGAAACTGAGCGTCGCACGTCTAACGGCTCGCTCGGGTTCGGGGTGCTTGGCGCTTGCCCGCACAACCCCACGGCTTTAAGTTTTAGGTGGTGGGTTTAGTGTCGTATCGATCGAACCCGCTAGCTCCGAGCGGCTCGATGTTTTCACGGTCATGCGGTGATAAAACGGTGGTGCACACGCATCATCAGATCACCACAATCTTTGGCCCGTCTCCCGAAAGAGGAGCGAGATAGCGAAGAGTTTTCAGGTGTGACACTCACCAGTTTGGGAATCGCGTTGTGTAAAAGCTTGTGTATAATGTGACCCGTTGACCGCGGCCTTCACACACGGTAGCAGATGCGTTTTTCGAGCTCGAGATTACGAAAAGATACGGTGTGCCAATGGTTGTAAATCGATTATTTACATCGCCGCGGTTAGGGATTAGGACGCCTTTACGCGGGTGCTATTTAGAGGGGCTTTAACTTAATCAGCTTGTAATCAGCGTCTGTCGGGAAATTAAATTAAACTTGCATCATGATTTTGATGCATTTTTCCTACCTCCAAAACGAGTCGATCATTTAAGCGTGTCTAATCCAACGCCGTACGTTAGTTTTCTCATGCACAAAATGCGATGATGGAAGGAAGGATAGTGCACGAAACTGTACCCAATCGCCTCCAGAACGAAGTTATCACGTCTAATTTAGCACGTACAATTTCACGTACGCTTATCCTCACCGAAAGCATCATCCACGATCCCTGTGGCACGTTATTAAGCCGTCCGTTCCGTTCCCAGCGAGCCAATTTGTGCCCTTAGTCCTTAGTGTTACTCTCCGTGCTCGTTCTCCATCCGCAACACTGATGCTCAGTGAATCACTTCCGGTTGGGTTGCGTTTTATTCATTCCTTTGCGGGGTGAAACTCCATATTCCAGCTTTACCAGTCCCGGCTCCATGTAATCGAGCTGAACAATAAAAGGCATCATACTTTAAAAAAAAAAGGAAGCGGGACGATTCCACACAAATCCGAGGATGGAATGACTGGTGAAAAACTGGCTCATCAAACTGAGAAAGAAAAGGACCGTTGGTAGGATATAGTGTGTGAATAATGATAGGTGATCGACTAGCTGGAACTAATATCAATTAGCATAATTTAAAGCATTACTTTACCGCCGGCTGACTTTGTGATTGGGCTGGACGGACAGCCGTGACGCTGCGGTCTAGACGATGATGATACATGTTTTTATGGTGGCATGGGGACGACGTGCTTTAGCGCTGGTGAAATAAATGGGCAGCGTAGACATTTTAACACGATAGAAGAATTTACTACTCGCCTGTGTTGGAGAGAATTTTAAATTAAAGGAATCGAGATTGGAGTGAATACATGAAGGACTATGAAAATATCAGGTCTAAAGAAAGGAAAGTCTGATATTTAATTTAATTTTGCACGCTAAAGGGGAACATAAGGTTTGAATGTTGTCTTTAACTTACAACAAATCATTTCCATCTGTCTGGCACATTATGGATCTCTGTACTAGTGGTAGAACTCATAAGATAGACCAAGAAAAGACAGAACATGATATCGTTAGTCACCACCAAACAAGATCAGTATCTTCACACACTTTTTCATGAGTTTGAGAAGAGAAAATATGTTTTTGATATGTAACTTTAAACCAATTAAAGCTTTAACACAAATGCGTTAAAGTGATTTGACAAGTCGACATACCCAAGTGACTCAAACGAACGTCCGCATACCTTAGAATCGAACCAATTTGGTTGACTTTGAGGACAATTTTCTTGCCTTACGGCTAGATAATCATGATTCTTCATTCACTAAACTCTTTATACACCTTTAAGTCTTCTTCTTCTCTGGCTCTACAAGCTCGGTAGGTCTTGGCCTGCTATTTCTAGCTTTCTATGACTTGGTTTTCTATGACACGTAGCTGTATAGTCAATCCTGAGTAAGGGGAGGCGGTCCGACGGGATTCGAACATTACATTTTGGGGTAAAAATTATCAGAAGTTTCTAATACAACTGTGAATGACGTTTTTGACTCGTCGGGCGTATGTTACAACGAGTGAGGTCACTTTTATTTTTAAAGATGGTGTTTAAGTTATGTCTGAAGACTACCGAAAGTCGAGCAGTTGTTCGATTTTAAGTTGTCCGGATATCCGTTTTAGTGACTTTATAAACTAATAGTTCTGCTACGGTCTATTTTTGATATATTTATTATTAAAATTGTTCATAAGAAGCAAGAGTTCTGTTTAAGTTTTATAGCATAAATTATCATCTAATTATAGCATATATAGAATCTAAAGAATAAAGTGATATCTTTAGTTCTTCGTTCAAGTTTTCGTCAGATTGCGATTGATTAAGATTATTATGACGGTCACGGTGAGCTGTGAGAAAGATGATTTCCAACAATGAAAATTCTCATTTAATACTAGTCTATTAATTTGTTAGAGTTTTCTTTTTTGTAGAAAAAATCTGAATCATAGACTCACGAGTACTGTTGATTGTTGATTGGGCTATAACCTCTATTTACCTTCTTCTGGTTCAATATCCCAGAAATCTTGTTGACTTCCATCCTTATCCTCTTGTAGTTATCCCTCAAATATCTTGTTGTAGGTTTGTTTCATAAAACTATATGCCAAACATACAGACTCACATTTCCCATCCAGCTCCAAAATAAACAATGGCCCCTTCAATCTACCTCTTTCTTATGAAGTCATTTCGCTTTCTTCCTGCTATTCCTTTTTGCTACTGACTCATCGGTTCGATGGAGTCTCCTTAAAGCAACACAGAGCTTTCTTCGAGAGGTAGGTTTGCAATATTTGGAACTGCTGACCAAACAAAAAACCCTGGTCCCTAAAAGTGAGGGTGCACTAGCATGTCTTCATTGCCAGTGTCAGCAGTAGCAGCAGCACGTGCCGGTCGTGTACAATCGGTAAACGCGTACGACGTAATCGATCGACACGCCACGCACGCACCAGAACGAAGACGCGTATCGCACGTACCGGGCGGGTCGGCCAAGTGCATGCAAATGAGCTAATTAAAGGCCCTTCCGTTCAGAGACTCGGTCGCAAGTCAGAACGCCAAGGAGCACAAGTGCAAGGAACTTCCCGGTGCTGATGCCTATCGCTCAGCACAGACCACGGATGGAGTAGGTCGTTTTATTTTGGGAGAAGAAACGTAACCGATTACGAGCAATTACCCGATTGCAACCAGTTTCGATGTCTTATTTGGCAAATGGAAGAATGTGGTGTTTGATATAACAGATATAACAGGACACCGGACGGTTTGATAATTTATTTGTCGAGAAGGATTGTCATTCGACCTTCATCAACATGTTAAAAAATACGTTATATCAATACTGCTTCCTTGCTTCAGTTTTAAGCAAACTGGTTCCGTGCTGCCGAAAAGAAACAAGCGTTCGGAAATCCTTGACGCGGCAGCTTTGTCACATTCTGCAGAAACCGATTTCTCTTGCAAGAGACCGGGCGAGCCTCTCGGACCGTTCGGGAAGCTTCCATTCGTCATGTGCACGCATTAGGTATGCAAATGTATTTTTGTTTGTCGCTAGAAGCAAAACCATTAATGCGCATTTATATTCATTTGCAGAACAAGTTTCTTTTTGCTGTTGTGGATATTTATTTATCGAGCGGATTTATTTCGTTCTGCAAGAAAATGTTGTTTAAGCATGTAAACTATGCGCATATAGTGAGAGGAAACAATAGGCCCATAACGGTGTTCGCTTCCTGTTCGTGTTTGGCGTAACAACATTTGGAGCGTGTAATTGAATGTAGTTGAAGTGCTTAGGATTCTATTAAAAAATAAGAAATGAATTATTTTGTTTGTATTTAAGACACATCAGTTATCCTTCTAACTATTTTACCACCGAGATCGTAATCACCTTGAGGAGTAAAATAGGCAGCCTGTTTGTGTGTTACCTTATCCTCCAAAAATAAATGCTAACATTCGGTTCCGTTTGGATACTGTTCAATGTCTCGCCACCGTACATAAATGCACGTTTATTATGCAGCATGTGTATGCGTCGGCCAATGTTCGTCTTCGAGTCTTTTTGCCTATCGATTACCCCAAAACAACGCACCGTGCTTGCACACGTGTTTTCGATCGCACCGGCAGTGTTTGTTTACTTCTCTGTCTGACGCACCGAAACCATTTTCAATTACAGCCCTTGTGCACTCGAACTTGACCTTAGCCAAGGATTGGATTAGATCGATCGAATGTGCCGCACCGAACAGTGGTGAAGATCGATCGAAGGCTATCCTATAGCTCGCATTACCCCGACTACAACAACAACACGCTGTTGAGTATTGACGGAAGTTTTGACACGAAGTGAGCCAGTGAGTGAATGCAGGAAAGTGAGAGTAATGGCGAGAGTGAGACACTCAGAGGGGGAGATGGTTTACTCGGTGTAAGAAGAAACAGTGTGACAGCTATGATCGATGGAGTAGTAGATGGGACAAAGGGGTTTAATTTGGTGTGTTTATATCAAACTTACTTTCTTTCTATAGGCCGCTTGCTATTGCGTTAAAGAATATATTTCGAAATCCTTTATAAAAGATTAAAAAATATGAAAAATGGACTGAGATACACGGTGGCGCTTTATTGTGTTTATAGTATACGCATAAAATTAGCATAAAAATGTTTATTCTTGTTGCTATAATTGATGAAATTATAACGAATATCATTTTTCACCACTTTCCATTACTAGGTCTCGAGGTTTTTCTATGATTTTTCAACTTTTTAATGTTTTCCTACAGTTTTTAAGAATTTTCATCTTTTTTTTTTAATTTTTGATAGTCTTCCTCAAATATTTCTTTTCTTTTGCGAATAGTTTTAATAATTTTTCGTCCCAAAATTTTAACCAAAGTAAAGTTTTGTTTCAAAATAACTATGTTAGCTATAGAGATCTTTGATCCTGAGAAATAAAATATTAAAAGAGTTTATGAACATAGGTAAACTTAATAGAAAATGTAGTAAATGTGCCAACTTACTATAACATGTTAAACAAAACAAAAGTTTCGAAAAATATGAAAAAAAAATTGCTAAACATTAAATGAAAACGATGCAACGATGAAAAAACTGTGGAACTAAATAAATAATACATGAAAAAGCGTGAACAAAAAAACTCAGGTATGCTTCGTAAGTTCTTAAGGTTACAAATAATAATATAAATTCACTAGCACAACTAGTGCACAACATTGGAGCTTGTTAACTAGCTGTTTTTTTGTATTTTGATCGTTGCTGATAATTTTGAATGAAATAAATATTTGAAAATTAATACAAATGTTTGAAGCTGTGCACCACAACAAAGAAAATAATTAGTGAACAGAAAAACGAACCAAAATGTGATGTAAATTGCTCTTCAGTTACTTGTCCTGAGAACAACACTGACACATTCAAAATGTTTGTTGATGTTTATCTATCTAGCAGACTAGAAGAAACGACTACAAAAGCGATCAATTGTCAAATGATAAACGTCAACGTTTCAAAGCCAAATATATCTTCCAACCCAATTAGCTGTGTTTCAATTGATCATCAGCAAAAATGGCCCGCTAGGTTGCATACAAAGTCAACACACGATCCTCGCATTAATCAACATCAAACCATCGTTTTCGATGCCTTAATGACCCACCGAAATGCTATTCCAAATCAAGCAAGCAAGATTGCTTTACTAAAGGGCTTTACATTGTCAAAACGAGCCCCACAAAAACACTCCATTTTCACACTTGTGTCACGCTACAAATTACCGTGCATCGCGACGCTTCCTTTCGCTCACCGTCCAGCTCCAAAACTAATGCCCTGCAGCCACACCAAGGGCCTGAAGGTCACGCTTGGTCATCATCCACACAGCGTATTTAAATCGGTGCTCTTCACAGCCAGAAACCGGTTAAAACCCGGCGGCGATGAAAATCGGTGTTTGTGATCACTTTCAACACACCCAAAACAGGGGTGAAGAATTAATAATTCACGGTCAATTGACGGAACGGCAACTGGTGAAGAAAACTGGTGCCGTCCGCCTGTAACAGCTTCATTAGACAAGTCCAATTATGGGGACGAAGAGGATCGTACTTTGCAGGTACTACCGATCGAAGGGCCTTTTAATTGGTGCCCGCTGTCGCGTTGCATGTTTTCTATTAGAGTTGATCATTAAATTTAACTACAAATCAGTCAGTGTTGGCAAATGCCTTTTTCAGGCAAGGAATTCAATTAGTCAAAACAGACATACGAAGCTTCCGCATCGCTCGTGAACCGGTACCCGATCGCTGCTTGCTACACTTGACATTTGCCCGTCTAATCTCGGCGGCCACATTATCCACTTAAAAACCCGCTACAACGGATCCGTCACCGTACCCTGACAGCAGCAAAGGCTCGCTAATGTCATCATACGCCCCGAACGCTACCTTGAACCTGGTACGAACTGTTGCGAAAACAAGTGTGTGTTTCCGGCGCCATACATTGTTCGAGATGGTGTCTATTTTTTTGTGTTAGAAGACAAACCGAAAGCACACCGAAACCTCCGGGGTACCTCCTAAACAGGAACAGAAATTAATTTGCGTACGGCCCAACGTTTGAGTCATGCAGGTCAACCAACAGGGGGTTAAATGGGTTGAATGGACCGGCAGGATAAAGGTGGCCAATGCACACTCATAATTGTTTCCGTCTGGGTTTGACGTATTAGGCGGGAGGCTCTAACCTAACCTCTCTAGCACTGGCGGTCGTAACTTTGCGGTCGGTAACGTACGTTGTCCGCTCGAAGGTGTTGCTGCACTCAAACGAACGAAGAAGCAAGCATGGAGCCATTGCACCCAGTTTTGTGGTGGTGGTGTCGGCTTGCCACCAATCGGAAGTAGTTTCCGGCTTCCGCCGGTAGAGTTGGTTGCCATAATTAGTCGTTCGGTGAAGTAAAAGAATCAATTCGCTTGGTTGTTAGAGTTGGAAGGCTCACTGCTCGAGTGGAGTCTTACCAGAATGCTTATCGTGTGCAGGGAAGTGATTTATTTCCTGCGATCGTGGCACACGTTTTGTGGATGGATGCACCTTACGAGGTGGATTGGTAAGCAGCTAATCCTTTACCGCTTTACGGCATGCACAGCGAAATCTATACAAAAACTGTTGGTATTAGACATAGACAGTCTAGACAGTCTAGTCTTGTGATTAGATATCCTACAGTTATAGATGGTAAAAGACTCGAGAAGGCCCCCCCCCTGACGAAATTGGTTGGTCCCTATAGGAAAACCGCCTAACAGTATGCAATTCGCAGCACATGTCGCAAAGAAATCACTATGGGTGCGGATGATCTTCTGGTAGGACCAAAAAAGATGAATGAATTGAAAGAAAAAAAGCCTAAATTTGGAATTTAAATAACTCTTCCCTCATCATAATCTCTTATTTTGATGGTGAAGGATCATCTTATCTCTTCAGTTTAGCAACGGAAGAACTATTCGGCCAATAAACTGCCCCTTTGATATAGAACATATTTGAAGGAAGCATTGTACCGGGTATATAATATAGATACGATTAGGAAATTGCCGAACATTATGCAGAGCAACTTACTAATTAAAAGGCATATTTAAGTTTATTTTTCGTGTTCTATTTGGTCTCTAGAAAGCACTTTAAGCAATAATAGAAATTGTGTTTATTTAATAAATTTTGACCGCATGAAAAAACACTGTGCGACAAAATTGACAGATTACAGTGCTGCACACAAATAATTCTAGGGGGGGCCTTCTCGAGTCTTTTACCAAAATTTTAGTTTTGGGAAAGTCACTCGGTTAATAAACAAGAACTTGGGTCCTCGGCCTAGGTCTAACCTCTAGTTAACTTAAAGTATTCATTAGACATCTCAAACGACGGAAAGGTCCAAAGTTCTGAGCGTCTTTGTAGTCTGTTTTGTTTTTCCCAAACTTCTGGGAGGTTTAATTAAGTCTAAGACATGATTTTAGAAGTAATTGGTTGTTGACCTTGTTGAGTCCTTCCCAAGGCTTTTAAGACGAAGACTTTTAAGAGATATTTGAGGACTACGAGGTTAATTGATTGGACGAGGTTCCTTGCATGAGCTCTTCGGTTGGTGAGAGTCCTGGCGGCTGTAACCTAAGATAAGTTAGTATCTGATAGGGATAGTCTTCAAGAGGCATTCTCAGAGAATTCCTTGAGGGCCTAGCATCTTCATTTGCTTATTCGTAAATGATTTATTTTCAACTCATCAAACCATTCTACCAATCTTCTTATTCTCAGGAAAAACTGCTCAGCAAGCTAGAGGAAAGCGAACTGGAACCGCCAACCTCACAGGAGGACGAGTGCGTCATCTGTATCAATGCACGTGCAACGATGCAGACGTCACCGTGCGGTCACCGGGTCGTGTGCCGCCGGTGCTTCGTCAAAACGATCCAAAGTGCTGTGGCGCAACGGTTGCTTCCGCTGCGGTGTGTCATCTGCAGGTGAGTAGCACTCCGCGGCAACCTTGTTATCGCCTACCGACACACACACACACACTGACCACACGCTTTCCCACTAGGGCGAGAATAAACCGTCTTACGTCAGGTTCGACGTCCTGGCGCTTGCAAGGTTCGGCCAGCACGTACTCGATGGGGAGCAAAAGTTGGAGTGTGCCTGGGTCGGCCAGCTCGTACAGTGTCGATGCACGGGTCACCCAGTCCGCCAGCCTGTACTCGATGAGTTCGGGCTCGTCGTGCGTGTCCGGTATCTCGAACATGTCCAGCTGCTCCGGCACATCCGGTACGTCCGGTATGTCTTCCACGTCGTCGACGAGCGGTGTCACCGATGGGTCGCTGCACGGTCACAGCCATCGGCACGGTTCCGGCGGGTGTACGGCGAGTTGCAGCACGAGCGGATGTCTTGGGGCGATTCCACGCAACCCAGCCTACCAGCACTACCACAAAAAGGGACAATACTACATGAAGGTACGTAGACCAGGGCCTACCGGGGAGTGTAGCAGCAGCAAGAATTCCGTAACGAGTTTCTTTCTCCCGTACCTTTCCAAACAGAGCCGTATTCCGGAGATGCCAAATCGGTTGCCACCGATCATTGAGTTCAAAAGCCCAACACGCCACAGAACACCTTCACCCGCCAATCCGGGCGCACGGTTTAAGTAAGTAGCGGGCAAAGTTTTGTGCTTCTGTGCAACAAATTATGCAACGTAGCATTATCACGCGATGGGCCACGGTTGGCGATGGGCCAACACCAGAAAGCGTTACAAAGTGTCTTCCCAAAATGCAGAGCTCGTTGTGTTTCCTTGTTTTAACTTCCACCATCCTGTAGCTTAAAGCCTGTTTTTGTAGAGCATTTTTACCAATGCACAACAACTCGACGACTCCCGACGTCGTCATTTGTTTGTGGACCAATTTTTCGAGCCTGCCGGTAAAAGGATGTTTGAAGATGAAAATGTGGTTGTCCGTTTCCGCTGGCTTGTGGCCAACAAAGTTTGCCATAATTCTGTGTGATCGGTAGAAACCTTCGCCAGGGCTTTCCGTATTTTTTTTTTTGTGTTTCGTTGAAAGAAAACACTTTGGCACACACTATACGAGTGGTAAGGTTTGCTGTTTGCTCACTGGAAGACATTGTGGAAAGCCGTGATGATGCTGTTTTGCATACCGAGAGCAAGCAAGCAAGACATTTTTAAATCTTATTAGAACGAAAGGGCTACGATGATGGCGCAATGCCTTGGTGATGACGTTTGGTGCAACGAAATTTGTTGAACTAATTTAGGCTTGTTCTTTGTGCTTTTCACTAAATTATTTAGTATGTAGAAGCGAAGATAGTATATAACTGTCTTCAATGCGAAGTAATTTGAACCTTAAATAACCACTGTGCAAAGAAACAACATTTACGCCTAAATGTATGCAATCAGAATACTCTTCGAACAAGACGTTGTTTTAGACCGGTTTCAAATTGACAGTTTGATCTAAATTGAATATCTTTTAGGAATAGAATAAAAAAAAGCACAAAAAATGACCTGTTTTTATAAGAAAATGATTAAAAAACTGATTTTATACACTATTTTCCCGCTAGATACTACACCCAACCAGGCAAACCAGCGAACCCGGTCGAATCGATACCGCTGATGACGGTGGAAAAGATTGGGCCGGGCAAATCGGGCCCGTCCAAGCTCGGCCTAAACGCCAAAATTGCACCCGTCGCATCGAAATCGCCCATCAACAAAACGAACATGGCCACCGGCAAACCGGTCACAACGTCACTCATCACGGCCGTTAACAGCTCCACGCCAAAGGCACGCGTACTGTCCGCTTCCGCCTCATCGCCCGGTCCATCCGGATTGGGTCGTGGCGGTGGGGGTGGAGGAGGTGCAGGTGGAGGAGGTGGCGGAGGAGGAGTAGGAGGTGGCAACAGTAGAGCGGGAAGTAGCGGTGATGGTGGGATGGGTTGCAGCAGCAACCATTCGCTCGTCAGCAAGCAGGACGAAAAGTACGACAATAAAAAGAACGAAACAATCGAGAAGAAAAAGAAGGAGGAAAAGGCCAAACAGAAGGCGGAAAAGGAAGCGCGAAAGGTGGGTGGGAGGATGAGCATTGTAACAAAACAGGTAACACACACGCAACTAATGATAATTTTGGTTTTTCCTTTGCAGGAAGAAAAACGCATTGCCAAAGAGGAGGAAAAGCTTGCGAAAATGCTCGCCAAAGAGGAGAAAAAGCGGGGCAAGCGGGAAGCGAAAGAGGCGCTGCTAGCGCACGAAGGTGGAAATGGATTAAAGTAAGGAGTAAGAAAAGTGGAAAAAGGAGAAAAATCACAAAAAACACATTTAGCTTCCAAAGCAACGTAAAACAAGAGTAGAAAACGATAGAAAGCAAGTGAAAACAAAGAGTAAAAGTGAAACGTGGTTTCAGGTGAAAGTTTTTTCGTTCCGTAAAGAGCTGTTTATAAGAGTAGGATAAAGAGAAGCGCAAATTTTAAGAATCGAACACACACCCACTGGTTTCGTTCAATCGACTGCCTTGTCTTCTCTGTTTCCTGTTGCTTCCTTCACTTTCGCTACCGTTTTTGGATCATATTGATTCGTTGAGTGTTATTATTTGTTAATTCTCTGCTCGTTTTATTGTTTTGTAACCGTAAGTATTTCAATTGAACTTATGAACAGCAAAAGAAAACAAGTGAAAACAACTTTATTTTTGTTACATCTAAATGTAAGCCGTAAGTTAGCTGTAAATGATAATAATTCTTGCAAAAAAAGAGCTGGATAACTTATAAAGTGGAAAAAACACTCGTAAAGAGAGAGGCAAAACATAGTAGAACTAAAAAACAAAAAGCAACATATCACATTCATCCCACGTAGAGCAAAACTAGCAACTGAATTGAGCAAAACGCGCAAAAACACTCAAAACGAAGAAAGGAAATTAGTGGTTCTGTGTCATTGTCACTGTCAAAAGAGGAGTTATTTAGGGTAGAGCGTAGAGCCAGACCGGTAGTAGGGTTTGGCCGTGGCAATAAGTGCAAAATCTATGTTCCTACGCCGATTTGTGTGTTGTGTTGCTTGGTGAGAAACGGCACAAGCAACGATCCGTGTCCTTTTTGGTTTGGTTTTTAGTTTAACTATACTTTCTAAAACTATCTCCCCTTAGAAGTAGAACAATTCCCACCATTCCCACAGACAGTTCAAGCAGGCCACCACCTTCCACCACCAAATTCAATTCAAGCCTTCCCTAAACGAAACAAACATGTAAACATTCTAAATCATGTACCGCTCCCATCCTTGAGCACATAATCAGCAAACCAGTTTTTATGCAAACACGGAAAAAGAACCCTCCAAGGATTCTCTTTCGCCATACGATCACATTCGCGACTACACACAAAAGCTCACTGTGATAGGTTGAAGTAATGCGCGTATGAAACACGATCGAATCGATGATCTAAAAGGCAGCAGAAAAGAAAAAACAAAAACAGAAGAAATAAACTACTTCCTTTAATATTGTGAAAACTAATGATTAAAAAACGCTAAAAACAGAGGTTAAACAAAACACGATATAAAACAAGAATTGTAAGTAGTTAAAAGCCCGTGTTAAGTAAAGCTCGTAAAAACGTAAAAGCATGAATGTTAAGGCAGTATGTGTGTTGCTGTTATGTAGCCAAAAGCAAAAAAAAACAACTAAAAATACAAGAAAACTCATAAAAAGTAAAACCAAACAGTAGTTGAACGGTGATGAAAAAAAAGGAAGCAAAACAAGCGCGCATTAAAACAATAGTGTAAGTAGAAGAAGCAGGAGAAGGAGGAATTGTTGTTATAGAATTTTAAATACCCGAAAACAAACAAAAAACAGCCCGCAATGCATTTTAGATTTTGCTACCAACACACACACACACCTGCATCCAGCTGTGGGTGGGGTGTATTAAGACCGTTCGTCGACAACAAATCGTCTGCAGGTCGCGTGTAGTGTAGTGATTCAGGCGTAAAGCGTGCTAGAAAACTAAACGTCCCACACAACATGACAGCAATAATGTTTTCCGATCCTGACGTTGTGAGTGTGTATGTGTGTGTGTCTGTATGCGTTAAAAGAAAGGAACCCGTACACTTATAGTTGAAGCATTGGAGCAGTAAGAGCGCATGATGAAGGCGTCATTTATCCAGAGGTCCACCATAAAACCACTAAACTATCACGTTGCCAAACAGAAGGAAAAGCAGTAGCGGACAGGAGCGGAACGTTCGTTTTAATATCACTTTATCTTACAACAAACTACAACAAAATTGCAGCGAAGAATAGAAGCAGCAGTCAATTTAGGGCAATCGAATCGCAACATAGATCAGTTAGGCGGGGAATCGGATGCTGCTTGACAGTTGCCGGCGACACTGGAGAAAATACACGTCACGACATATCGACACCGAAGAGACGTGAAATTGGTGGCGCAACTTGCCCCGAGCACATCCTTTTTTCCTTTCCCCCTGTTTACACAAGATACAACAGCAATGCAACTACGGTTTTGGTTTAATTCTTCTTCAACACAATCTCCTCTAGCGATAAAATAGTATGTTCCAGAAGCTGCTAACGATAGTGTTAATAATACTAGTAAGGTAGGAGTGGAGCAACTAAGGGAAGAAACGGAAAAGCTACCTCCTTAAGTAAAAGAAAGTAAGTCAGTGCGGACGTAAATGGCAAACAGATTGAATAATTATTGATTAAATAATTGTTTGTGATTAATTTATCTTGCTTTGCAAACGCTATTTTGGATCAATCAAAATTTGCAGTATTTATATGTACTTCTTTAGAAGAGTTGGGCTAAAAACGAGAGAAAAATGTTTTCTTCTTCCAGTGCAGCTTCCAGAAACAATATTGTGGAGAAAAAGAAAACCTTTGTTAATTTGTAGTTTTAATTTGAAAAACGCCTAAAAGTATGCAATTGGCTTGTTTCTCCTTCTAATTACCGAATTCATTAGCGCTGTGTATTGCATACCTTCAGGCGCTTAATAATTTAAACTCTTCCGTGCGTTGCACACATTTGAATGTGAGGAAAACTATTTTTTAAACAGCAAACCAAACAATCGATCCATACGCTTATGACGATCTACGATCCCTAGCAGTGACGAACAACCATTCCTAATTCCTGTTTTCCTTTTTGCTACTTTGCGAACACACTTTATCTACCAAAAACAAAAGGGACAAAGCTTACTCATTGTTAGATGATTGTTGTTTAGCTGATGTAAAGAGATGTAAGGTGTGGTGCGCGAGTACAGTGACTGAAGTGATAGGAAGGAATACTTGTGCTCGCTGTACCCCTTCGTAGTGCGCTCGATCAACGAAACCGTGACCCTTGCAATGGTGGGGGTGCAGCAATACCGTTGTTGGTTTTGTTTTAATCTTAAGGTTAAGTTTTTAAATGGCCCCCGGTAAGGGCAAAAACGAATAACTAACAACTAACACCTTCCCGGTATATAACTATAGTACGACCACAGCAAGGACAGAACAGAGCAACAATAGCTTTTTGACAAATAAAGATATGTTATAAAGTCATAAAATCTATCTCGTTTCCTACTTTGTTGTTTGTGTTTTTATTTTAAAGAGCAACTTGATATAGCAAACTGTATTAATGGGTGATAAAATCGTCGTTTTTAATCAATTTAAGAGAGTGACACCACGAGGCATTAAATCTAGCGATATAAATAAAAGAAAATGGTACAGAGCAACACGCCCTACTGACGAACGGCACCATACTCGACGGCCTTTCGCTGGATGCATTCGTCGACCTTTGACTGGTAGAGGATCGGTACCTGGTTCTTGCAGTTGTAGCCTCCCAGCTTGTGGATGATCGCGTGATCGAAACAATCGATCGTACCATCACCGTTGCAATCCTAGTTCGGGAAGGAAGTAGCCGTACATGATGTAGCTCCTTAATCGAACAGTAATATGTCTATCTTACCTGTCCGAATTTCCTCATGTAACCTTGGACGGTTCTCGCGGCACAGTAAGGTTCGTTGGCACAGTTTGCGTATGCTAAAACATTCATAATCAAGCATTAGATCGAATCTATGTGCAATTTTTAAAGAAAAACTTATCGTTACTTACCATTCTGAGAGTCGGGAGAATCACCCTGCTGTACAGGCTTGCCGGCATCGGCCCAGTACGCCCAGGTAATGCGGAACATACCGCACACATCTCCGTTGCACCTTAGCGAAGCGTCACACCCGGACGAAGCCTCACAGATACAGGCCAAACACACGTCGGTGACAGGATCCTCCTGTGGTGCGGCAGGAGCTTTAACAGAAAGAGAAGAAGCATTTATTAATCAGTCATCTGTTCAGTCAAGGAAAAAACATAAATAATCCACCCGGAAGTGAAGCCCTCCGGCATTATGTGTGTCCCTTCTATTAAGTCCTCGTACAAATGCGACCTTCACCCGGTACGATTTATCGCAACACAATGTGTACGGTATCGGAAAGCGTCATGCATAAAAGGTGTCCGGATGATTACATACAACAACTTCCAGACTCCATTCTCATCGGTTAAGATGGCTTATCGCACTCGCACCGGCAGCAGTGATGGAGTGTGTATGTACAGCGCAGATTATAAGTTGGAACGGTAGGAGCATTTAAATCAATCATGGCGCAACACAAATGTCGGCTATAATAATAATCGTGTGAATGCGAAATGGTCAGGGCAGGATTTGATTCCCAGGACGGGATGAGATGGATGAGTAATGTTGAGCAATCTTCTCCTTCTGGTTGTGGATCGTTCATGGAGAATTCTTTGACAAGGTAAGATATAGACATGAGCGGAATTGCGCATAAAATGGTCGATCAATCTTCTATTGAAATGGTATCATTATTGCTGATACAGTGACGTTCAATTGATAGCTGAACTCGATATTGCTTTTCTAGTTCCCTATTGAATGGCTCTCATACAGGAATTTTGCTGATTTAGTCAGATAGTAATGTTGATGCAAGAAATTGTTAGGCTCGCTATGAAGAATTCTACGTACTATCTTCTTCTAATCTCCTTATACGATAAGATCTCTCGAAACGATGAGGTCCCTCGATTAAGTCCTTAGACAGTAAAGTCGATATATTACGGCTCTTCTAAGCGAAAATCTCTTGTCGCTTTGGTTTTACATTAATCACACAACAGAATACAATAGTACCAAGCAAATTAGGCGAAGGATAAATACTTCCAAGTGACAAAACAGTTAACACATGGTAATAATACACCCTGCACAAAGCCCGCGCCTCGAGGGCATTTCCTTGACTGCTTCGTCTGACCTCTTCGATGCCTCAAACCAACCAAATTGTCCGAAGGCAATTAATCATTAACGCGCGTGCCACGAACCCACCCGTCCCGTTATGAAACGGAATCGCGTTCCCTCGCGGGCAGTCCTTGTGAGAGTTTGGCAACAGCAGCCCAAAAAAAAAAAACCTAGAGTAATCTGTGCCGAAATAGGCGAAAAGCACCATCCCAACCATTGCGTCTCCTTCAAAGTTTCCCGTTCGTGCCAGCTCATGACCGGAACCGGTTCCAAACGGAACGCCGCCGCAGCTGGATTTGGGCAGGATTGGTTGTGCGAAGTAAGAAAACAAGAAAAAAAACGCCCCATCAAGGCCAAGTGACACCGTCAAGATCGAGCGTCGCACGATGGCCGTAAACAAATAGACCGATTAAAGAGTCACATAGTACAGTGGTGGCCGATGAAGTGAGCTAACTCTTCAAATATATGTTTCTATTCTGCATATTCTAATTTAATCCTTTTTCTCCGAGTTGGGAGAGGTTGTCGAAGACCTCTAATGACAAACTTAAATAGATTTCACCACAAAACTGAACAGTTCATCCTTGTGATCGCATGATACAGTAAAGATCTCGTGATACATGACACAAACAGACTTCAGTCGAACTATTTTGAATATTCTTTGAAAAAAGGTCTTATTATAACGACCACCACTGTAGATTCGTTTCGAAGGGAAGGATCAAAAAAATGATTGCAGATTGACGGGCGGCAAAATAATCCCGAAAGAACTGTGCGAAGAGCAACGACAACAAAAAAAAACCGGTTGCTCTGGACAATTTGGAGTTCTTTGTTTTCCTTATCTCGTTGTGATTATGTTATTAACGTTCCCCGTCTTTTGTCCCTTGTTGGAGTGGAAAAGTGCTGCTTATTGATCCTTAGTGACAACTCTAGACTGATTGGTTAGAAACGCTTGGTTATAGGTGCACAAGTCCTAGACGGATTGGTTTAGAAAAGGTATCATAAGATTAAATCTAGTTTGGAGGTACAGCATGATGTCATGCCGGAGTTGTTACTTCCGGATTACAAGTGCTTGTGAAACAATTATCGTGCGGCCATCATGCAGATTAGGTTGTCACAAAAGCTTCTTTATGTTTTGTTTGGTTGATTTTGCAACCCAATGCAAATAAATCATTATCAAGCGTGCATGTGACACTGCTAGAGTTCGCAAGAGTTCTCACACCCTTCGGGTTTAGCACTTAGAACTCGTCGCGCACACACGTTGAGTCACGTTGTAATCGTGTGTTTGCAATCAAAAAGATGCAGTTGTGCTTCACAGCATTTCAGTGCGAAATTACTTGCATTTGCAACCACTGTGATTGTGCAACAGAACTTACCGATATGAGAAACATCCGCCCGTACAACGCTTCCGACAGCCAACAGGCACAGACAGACGATCACGAACGCTTTGGATACCATTTTGAAGTAATCACTGTCACTCTATACAACCTACGCGACAACTGTACGGATGTAACACACTCGATTTGGCGACACACTACACTTCCACGCAACGGATAAAGGATAAAGCGTCCGCTTCGTACGCGTTGCTCTTGGCGACTGACTCGTTCGCGTTCCGGTTGCAGCCGTTTGTGCCGTTCAGAAGAAGAGGGAACAAGCCTTAATAAAAGTTTGCTCTACCAGCGCTCGATCTTGTTGTGTTGTGTTTTGCATCTCTTCTGATGCTTTATTGTGCTGTGGTGTATCGCAAAGGCGATACTAGTCGTACCGAAGAGGGAACTATTTGCAAGTAAACTTTCAAGTTTAGATTTAAATTTTATATTAAATAAATTCATCGCACTAGCTTCATTTGATGTTGTCGTATCATACCATCATTGGACCGGTTAGTGTTCGTGTATCAAGTCGCGTCGTTTCCATAGCAGCACCAGGCAATGACGTCAACCTTATGCGCTGAGGTAAGAGCCTACTGTTGTCCGAGTCGTTGTCACCATTATAGCGGATGCTTTCGGACTTGCTTGGGATTCTCACTGCATTCTTAACCAGCGAGCACGGGGATGAGACTCTTCAAGATTTATGATCATTTTATTGAGGAGAGAGAAAGAGCAACAGAAAAGAAGCTAGATTTGATTGCCTTCTAGCATTGTGGGTGGAATTTTAACAGAAAAAACAGTTCGTGAAAGCTCCATCCATTATACGATACTGTTGGGAGGTTTCAAATTTCGTTTGAGAATCGTGTTAAAATAAGCGAGAGAAAGCTTAAATTTAGTTTCATTGGAATCGTTTTGATAAAACAGAGTGCAGCGTCTAGATCGACTGTTTGTCAATGTCATCACACGAATACCAATTAAATGAACTCTATTTAAAATGCTCCCCGTCAGAGAACCATAAATTCTTCCTCACAAAATGGAGCTTCAAAGCCATCACGTGGGCGTATTATTGCCAGTAAAACCCAATCATTGCGCGTTGCATCCTGTACTGCACACATGTACGCTCTGTAGCTCAGTTTCCGTTTCTGCAGGCTGAACATGACCTAGCCCACGTTTCGAGTCATTGGCCGAACAAAATGAACTGTTTGCCAGCGCAGTTAACGTGTGGGGTAATTCCCAAGATCACCGGAGACTATTCAAACTGGTTCTATGGAAGGTAGGGAAGCAGCGTTCAGTACAATAATTGGATTGAAGTCAGAAGCATGAAAAAGTGTAATGCCAGGTCATCAACATTATTAGACGTGTTTCACATAGTTGCTCTCGGTATTATTGTTAAAAATGATCCAGAACTCTTATTCTATGTAATTCAAAACAATAGAGTGTATGGTGTTGTGTGAGGCGTACACTCGACTAAAACACGAGACTGATAGGATTGGATTGAGGATCAATGCGACGATAGAGCACGACTCTGGAGGCAGAGTATTGGCTGTCGGGTTGAGGTAGTTCGGATAACAACGAAAGCTGCGAAATCCAAAGGCACGCAACATCGATCCCGCATTTTGCACTCTTGATAAGAATGTTTGTGATATTATATCAATCCTCTTTATACCTATTATTAAACATAAGCGTTAAACCATTTTCTTATGCATTGGTTTTTATTTTCCTGGATATATGTCCACCAATCTGCGGGCTACAAAAACGGGATGATAGAGAGGGATGGAGAATTGGCGCTTTGGACATGGCGATAGCCAGCTGCTCATCGGTTTCAGTACTTTGGCTGTGCTTAATCCGATGGAAAGTAAAAGGTTTTAGTTATAGTACTGTCCGCGTTATTGATCTGTTGTTACGTTTTCATGCAAAAGGAAGTGAGACACTTTCAGTATTTTGATTATTATGATTGTACAACTACTTTCCTGGTTTTGTGAGAACATTCTAAAGTTATGTATAGTAAGTAGCGTTCGTTATTGTTTTGCATGTAAACTGTCCAGAGAGGTTTTACTGATTGATGATGTTTTGATTCCCATTTTAGATGTATCATCACAAACAAAAAAGAAAACTAAATGAGTTAGGGTGAGATCTTGTTATGTTTTTGTTTTTGGACGCCAAAACACACCAATCTTTTCTGTTATTCTGCGTAGCACACACTATTTGTTTACTCTTTTCCTTTCCGTTGCCCCCTTTTTCCTTTCAGCAGTTTCTATTTACAGTTTGTTATTTGCCAACTTGCTTATTGGATGAGAGTAAGGATAGTTTCGAGACAATTGGAAAGCCATTTCGAGATGCATTTTCTAAAGCGCCAAAAGCGTTATTAAATGCAGCAATTCGGAAAGCATCATTTACTAATCTTGTGTGGAATGCTTATACATTGGCTTCCACGACTGCATGGGATCGTCGTATGTTTTGGTATTAGTTGCGGATAAGCTTGATCATTTTTTTAACAAGTTTGATTTTTGAGTAGATAGGCTGAATAGTTTTAGTACGAGTTAATGGGAACACAAAATCGAAGAGAACACTCACACAAAGTACACATCACGGTTAACCGAATCATTGAATATACAGATACAGTTGGTATGAGTGTTGTCGAGATAATAAATAAGTTACTTGGTTAGAATTAATGCACTAAGTTTTAGCTACAAATTAAAACTAAAGCAAACGCATTTATGGAATTAATGTAAAGACACAAAGCAAGTAAGGAAAACGGAACACAAACCGAATATTGTACAGCTACCAGAGCAAATATAGCTTTCTCTTGCTACACTACTTACACCGTGTAAAGTCTTTCGAAATATTTGATTAGGACACACACAATAAATGTGCTCCATACGCGCGCACACACATACACACACAAGTAAATCGGGAAAATGGCGAAAAGAACGATCCAAAATTAAGAAAGTGGTAGGAAAAGTTGTGATAAAAATTGTTCTAACCACCACTGTTACGGACTGTGTCGGATATTGCTGATTGTTTTATAAGTCTTTTTTTGAATAAATCTGTTCTTTTCTGTGGTGGTGGTTGTTGTTAGTTAGTTGTGTAAACAATTCCATTGCAATATGGTCCATTTTAAGGGAGGGCAATCTACATTTCATCTATTTTGTGCGTGAAATAAAATGAAGCAATAGTTTGCGGCCCTTAGAAGTGTGTTTAAAGCAAATAAATATTAAATGTACTTTAAACACTCAAACTGCTACAAGTTTTGACACTCCGTACCAAGCAAAATGAAGCTTTTGACAATGTTTTAATGGAAATTGTTAAACTCCTCTTAAGCAGAACCTATTCCAGCGAAATTAATCCTCAAACTAAATGTGCTTTACGCTTGGTTTACGCAATTCATACGTGTTCATCGTTTCATCTCATCAGTGTTTATTTAAAAAAAAACCTTCCATTTTTTGTCTTATTATCATGGTCATCAACGTTACCCCATTGCCGGAGCTACAATAAAATAAAATTATGCTTTATCTGCTAGCATATACTTGCTGTACGCCTGATACTGATCGGACTGTAGCCTACGAACGAGCAGAACTTGACCTCTCTCTCTCTCTCGCTCTCGCTCTTTTGCACTGTTGCCGGGACTATAGTTGCAACACACACTTTACAACAATAAGTTTGCTTTTTCACTGCTTACCTTTACAGCGTATTTGCTTAAGCCATTTGAAAGATCCTCTTCCTAGTGCTGCCCTCAAAATGAAGCAATTCGTAAATCTTCCAGTACATTAGGACAGTATTTTAATGGTTTGCTTCCTGCGCTTCTAAACGCCATTGTGTTTTCATTTCATCGCCTTTGCGTTCAATTTACTATTTTTGTTTTCAAAAAAAGAATCTCCCAGACGCGCTCATCGGGAAATAACTGAGTATATTGGTTTGTGGTTGACAAAAACAGCCTCGTATTTAGCCGCCGAGCTTGTTTGTGGCCATCACCTTTTGATTGTTGGCGGCAAGTAAATTTTCCTGCACGATGGTACACGAAACCGGATCGGGAAGTTTAATGTCCGCGGTGTTCAGTTGGGCCGATCCGTTCGGGCTCGTTTGGGACGTTGCTACGTTCGGTGAGTTCGAGTACAACTCACCACCATTTCCATCGGTGCAACCGGGCACGTCTATCGGTACCGTTGCTACCGGTTTTAGCTTGACCGAAGCCATCGCCACAACCGACGGAGGTTTTGCGGCAATCGCCGGTTTCCTTAGCTTGCCACCGTCCGCTGACTGGCTGCTGATGATGCACTCATTGTCGTAGATTCCGCTCTGCTGTTGATAGCCGGTGCCGGGCAGCATCATCCCGGACTGACTGGTGCCCATACCCTGGCCGGTCGGTGCCGAAGGGTCATAGGAATGTGTGAGCGACGTCGGGGGTGAGCTGTGTGCCAGCATCGATTGCTTTGGTTGAAGATTTTGATAACATTCGCCCATCATGAGCAGCTGCGTTTGATCGAACGAATGTTGCTGCTGGGCAAACATTTGGGGCGTTATGTTGGACGGATGGACTGAAGCAGTACCGGGACCTTGGTGTTGCCGTTGTGTTGGACTTGAAGGTGCGCTCGGTTGCTGGGGCTGCTGTTGTTGCTGCTGCTGCTGCGGGAAGAGGTTCGGGTATCGCACGCGGATAGAATCGACGACATCGAGCAGGTTTTTGGCATCCATAGCTAGTACATGAGCTGCTGACAGCATGCTTCTACAAGTAAAATACACAAATTCATTTATTTATTTTGTGTTTCACAATTCGCAGGACATTCAAGCACACGTACTTCCGATATTCTGCGTCCAGCGTCGTTTCGCTATACTGCTGTGCTAGCCGCATGGCCGTAACTAGTTCATACATGTCTTTGGATAATACTTTGTGTGCCATCTCTACTTCCCTGTAGAAAAGAATATTGTTTAAAGAAAATATTAAAATTTACTCTTATTTTGAACAATCCTAACGATAATTCTTACTTGTAGCGCTGTGGAGGGAAGCTAGCCGACAGTTGATCGACCGCTCCCAGCAGATCACGCAATTCAAAGCCGACATTTCGCACCAGATTCAAATATTCGGCCGCCTGTGCTCGATCCACACCCTGGCTGAGGGCCATGATCGATTTCACGACACTGGTCGTGGCGTTGTACACCATATCGTTTGTCCGATCGAGTGGCATCGTTTTGGTTGGTTCCACCTTTTTCACCGCAAACTTCTCGTCGCTCGACTGTGGTGTTGTGCAGCGTTCCATGGATGAGCTCTTGGATTTGATCATACCACCACTACCACTGCCACTACCACCACCGGATCCTGGCGTGTGAGGTCTTGAGGTAGAAAAAGAAAACAGAAAAAAACATCATTAATAAGTTATTCAGAAGTTCAATTATAGTGTTGTTAGTAACTAAAGAGACCTTCGGAATTGTGACCACTAGAAGGCGACATTCTTGAATTCAATACCAAAACTATTTTGTACATCAATCGCTTTAGCTGTAAGCATTGCTAGAAATTCTAAATAAACTCACCTCGAATCGCTCGTGTTCGGTGTGGTGGGATAGTGATCGCCCAAGCTTTGCGGTCCGGACATCGTGTTTTGTGGTGAAAAGTGTGGACTTTGCTGTGAATGGTAGCTTCCGGATAGCGATGAACCACCGCCATTGATGGGCGGCGTGCTACCTTCCATCATCGGTCCTGCCGTCTGTTGATCGAGTGACATACTGGCGGCATTGGCAGTAATCAAACTCAATCGCTTCTTGAGATTGTTCTCCTCTTGCTGTAGCCATTTGGAATCGATTTCACTTTCCTGCTGCTGTTTGCGCAGTTTCTCCTCGAGCTGCTGTTGTGTTTCCTGCAACTACAAATCGATTTGCGTTAGATGCAGGTGGCCTTAAAGTGTAACAAAGAACGTCTACTAAATCAACAGTTGGCTAATAGGTAAAATTAAACCACAAAAATACTTATTCAAAAGAAATCTAAAGCAAAACACAATTTGCTAACATGCTAACAATTTTACGTTTAAAACCGAAAGAAAGAAACAATAACGGATCAGAAAAAAGGTGTGTCGGAATGAGACAGTACAAAATAAAACAAAACGTAAAGATGAAACCCAAAACAGGAAAAACAAAATGATAGCACTAGCAGCTACCATCGAAAACACAACACAAAGAAACAGAAACAGAAAACGCCTAATGAGGTTAATACAATAATATTAGATCAAAATCACACATAAAAACAAAACGCATAAGGAAATGAAGTGGATGATAATGATGATGGAGAAAGCATTACGCGGAGTTCGATAAGAAAGTAAAATCCAATGCTAAAAAACACAACAACAAAAACAACGGAAAAAGTATCTTTTAGCAATATTTGTCATTCCACAGATGGTAGGAGATTGACAAAACAAAGAGTAGAGAATCAAATCCGATAGACACCTGCGCTGGTTGTTGCTGCTGCTGCTGTTGCTGGTTGTGTTCAAGCATTTGCTGTTGTTGCTGCGGCACCGGTTGAGCTACTAGTTGCTGTACCGATTGCACCTGTACCGGTTGTACTTGATGGGCCTGAACCGGTTGGCTGTGGGAGATCTTCATTGGGATTTGAACCTGTTGCGAGGAGGCAATTCCTATGATGGGACCACCCATTCCAGGACCTCCGCCCGGCTGTACTTGCGATTGCTGCATGTACATTTGTTGATGAATTCCAACATTTCCAGCATTGGAACCACCCCAGATAGCTCGCTGCGGTGTCCCTTGTAGTTGCTGCTGCTGATTTGCCGCTGCCTGTTGCTGCTTGCTAGCCGAACTGTACGGCGGTGGAAGAGCAAAGTTGGCACCCGCATTTGCGGGTATTCCCGGCGAGACAGCCAGTGAGCTCGGTGGAAGCATTCCCTTCTCAACACTCTTCTTCAGTGCGATCGAAGCGCAAGATTTTACATTGACTCCACCAAAATCGTAAATTTCCTCTTGGAACGGTTCTTGCTCTTTCGGAGCAGCCGCTACCGGGCTGCGATAGTTTTGGAACGGCATATTACGCTCCAAACTTCCAACTGCCGATCCCGAACGGGTCAGCAGAATGTGCTGATTACGCTCGAGACTTCCACCTTTGTAGGCAATCTTGCTGTTCATCATATCGTTCACTATAGCAGCGGATTGATTACGCTCCAGACTACCGCCCTTCATCGAATTGAGGAAAATCGACTGGGAAGATGACTGCTGATTACGCTCCAGGCTTCCCATACGGCTCATAAAGCCTCCTCCATTACCAACGCCTGAGTTGTTTACCATTTGTGCGCCCCGTTCCAAGCTGGATGAGCGTACACCGTGCCCAACGCCTGGATAGAGATCCGATTGATTTCCACCACTGTACTGACGGGTGAGAGAATTCGATCGCATCGCCTTCACGGAGTTTCCGTACTCCATACTCATCTGGCGCGTGCGTTCCAGCGAATTAATCCGTGCTGCATACGCTGACACAATGTTTTGTCCAACGTTTCGCTCCAGACTGCGCGATTTAGCGCCGCCAGGTTGATCTTCCTGCTGGGGGGATTTAACGAACGCTGGCTGTGGATACTGTGCGCCACTGGGTGGCATTGTCTGGACAGGAGCAGCACTGTACGTTATATAGTTGCCGGGAACTTGTTGTTGCTGCGGCTGAGATTGCTGCATAACATACTGCTGTTGTTGCTGTTGCTGCTGCTGCTGTTGTTGATGTTGATGTTGATAGTACTCAGCAGCGAGTGCCTGCTGCTGTTGCTGCTGCGCATGATACTGCTGATACGTCACGATGGAATTACCCTGCGGGTAGTACGGTTGTTGCGTTTGGTGCTGCTGTTGCTGCTGTTGAGCGTTCGAATGCATGAAATTATTGTTCATCAGTTGAGGATTTAGGTTTGCCTGCAGAGCGCCACCACCACCGGCGGCGGATTTGTTTTGCTGGATGGCTTTGTAGGTCGGTTCGATCGAGTGGGTTTGCTGGGTAAGTGCGTTGATGATTTCGCACGGTACGGGATACCCAACCCCGGCTGCACCCGGATGCGGCTGATGAATGGGACCGGCAACCGGGGGATTCGCGTGAGCGGAAGAGGCCGAGGAGGAAAGCATTTGGGGACCGGATGGGGCAAGGGCGAAGGATGAACTTTGCGACATGGAATGAATGATGTTGTTATTAGCGGACAGTACAAGAATATCTTGCGGATTTTTATAGCGTTCCAGCGTATCTGTGTTCTTTGGTTGAAGCATCTCGATGGCATTGCTAGCACAACCATCCGTAGCGGATGCATCGCCACCACCACCGCCACCAATACCACCGCCGTACGGGTTTTGGTTGCATTCTTCGAACGTTGCACCACCCGGTTGCTGCTGCTGATGTGATGGAGGTAACGATTCTGTAGCCCCATCAGAACCAGCAGCTGCGACGGCGGCAGCATTGGCAGCGGCGGCGGCCGCTTCGTCGATGGTGGGATCTAGCTTATGCAATTCGGTCACGGGTAGGGGGACGGTTTTCAACGGTAGGTTAGCGACAGCGATCTCTTTGGCAATTTGGCAATTATCAGTATTGTTTGGTGGTGCGTTAGGATCTAAGTCTACGGCTAGTGTGTTAAATACCGAGGCCGGTGTCGTGTAG